>BSBK01000389.1:457500-504328 GCA_027943335.1 Chamaecyparis obtusa
TTGATATTATGAATTGCCATTTCATTCTATTAGTTGTACATTTGATTATGTGCCCTTGTTTGACTCAGTTTGACTAGGTGTGACCCATTTTGACCAAGATATATATGACATTAACTTGGTTTGACTAAGTTTGACTTGTTAGACATGTGAAATTGATGTTGAAAGATTCTCATTGGATTCTGCATTGGTTTGACTAACTGTACACAATCAACTGCACTTTGACTAGGGTTTGACGAAAGTTTGACTCATAAAATTTGACCTTGATTTTGATTTTGATCCTAAAAATGGAGTTAGGACAACTGACTAAGCATGCCTTATTGATTTTGTGCCACATCACCAATTTTGAAAATTAGGTCAAAAAGGGTGTTGTAAATAGTAAAATAAGTCATTTTCTTATTCAGTTTTATATTTGACTTTTAGAACTCATTTACACCCTAAGAGAAACTATAGTAATTCTAATTGGGAAGCACCAATTCCAGATGACTCGCAGCCACAGAGAACCTCAGTAGTATGCCTCATTAGTTAATGATCCTTTGAGTCTTTATGTTGGTATTTGAGGAAGGTGTTAGAGATATTGTTTACATGGCATGCAAGTTGGAGTGTTATCATTGCTGGAAACAAACTATTTTAGGATGAATGAATCCTGTATACCGATGGTGAAGATGATCACACAAGGATTTATCTTTAAGTATACAAAGTGTTTGTCGATAAGACAGTTAGTCATGGTGAATATGGTGTGTGGTGATGATATGAACAAATCTGGTGGTGCAATTGCAAAGTTATAATCTACAAAGTCATATTATCCTACTTCTATGACCACATAAGATGATTCAAAGTATAGTTGAAGATTTGGAGGAAACCCTAGTGATATCAACTAGAGCAGCCAACCAGTTTGTCAAGGTGGCAATTGAATTAAAATCTATATCTATTTTATTTTTGAATTGTATCATTGAGAGCCGACATTATGGATCATAATCTTCTATATTTGTGTGATCGCTTATGAAATTTTATGGATTTTAAAGGTTGACATCAGTAAAAAAATCTTAGGGTTATTACACCAACCTAAAAGTGTATATAAGAAATGAAATTAAAGGAAAAACATGATGGTTAGATGTTGCGATTGTTATGATCATTGAAGGAGAAGTGTGTATGATCATAAAAGAGAGTTGAGTAGAGTTGAAGTGGATCTGTCAGGTAGAGAGTGCTATAATCAGAGCAATTTCATTGAGTTCATTCTCAAGGCAAGTTCTAATAAGCTTGCAGTTAAAATACTTTAACTAGGTTACTCTTAATAGGGTATCTAAGATCCTAACAAGTCTGAAGTCTAATAATAAAATTTGAGGTTTTCATAATAAACTTTAGAACCTTCTATATTCAAGACAACTACACTATTAGTCTTTTTATTATTTTATATCTAGATAAAAGCAAAAATTAAAAATTATATATTTCACAATTAAATTAAATTTACAATATGAAATTTAAGTACTATAAACTATACCATATTTGTTTCAATTTACAATTACTAATATAGACTAAAAGATGTTACATTTTATTTTTATGCACTCTTTTTCTAATGTTAAAAAAAGAAGAAAATAATAATTATTGGAAACCATAAGATGATTCCATGGGAAAGTATAAGATAAGATCCTTTATTTAGAACCACAAAAATAAAGTATCACAATTCTATATGTTATGTGCTAGTTTAAGCTCTAAAATTATTATAAAGAAAAAGAGTAAGTGGGATTATCTTGGATCCAATTCTGTTATTGATACATTGTTTATAGATGGGGGGGCTAAATAAGAGGTAGATGATATAGAGGAAGTTATTGTAGTTATTGATATTGGTGTAGATGTTTGTGATGGAATGTTGTTTCTTTCAACATTTAGATAAGCAGGGACTATGGGATCTAGTAAGTTGTTCATAGAAGGGTTTGAAAGCATTGCATAGATAGTAGTCATTGGTGGATGAAGTGATGCATATGCTTGTGTACATAAAAGACCAATAAATTAATGCACCTTAAAACTTGTTCCATAGAGAAGCTTTCAATTATTTCTCTATCAATCACATCCACAATATTTCTTTCATTGTAATATCTCCATACCTCTATAAGAGTGTTACACACACTTTTTTTGAGATATATAGCTCTTCACAAACATCATTTCGTTCAAAAGGTAAAGACGAAACTTAGCTAGTAAAAATAAAAAATCTAGTTACTATATTTTAATGTAGTTGGTTGCATAAAACTAGTATTAACTATTTTACCTTTAAACTAAATAATGTTTAAGTAGAAAAGACAAATAACTTTTACAAACAAACTATATTAATATATCTTATTTTTATCTTACCAAATATATCAAGCTTTGAAATTTAGGGAATAATCTGGTATCAGTGTTCTTTCTTCCACATACAATTTCTAAAATGACAACACCATAGCTATATACATCAGCTTTAGAAGATAATTGACCTAGCATAGCATACTCTGGTGCCATATAACCACTGCAAAATGAATAAAATAAATATACTATTAGATAAGGAACAAGATAAATGGATCAAAGTCTTAAATTATATTTATTATTTTTACTTGAAAAATGTTTTAAATTAGTTTTGTGTTCACGACTATTATGTAAGAAAAATAATATAATCATCTTGAAATAAAATAAAAGAAATCCAATACAAGTGATATATTGAAAAATATAAAAACTAGCAGTTAAGAAGTCATGGTATTTTTAAAGTTTAAAAACATTATAAAATCAATATGATTTATAGTTAAATGTATTTGATGCAATTGATTGATTCTTACTATGTTCTTGCAACCCTTGTCTCAACATGACTCTCATCTTGACGAATCAGTCTAGCTAATCCAAAATCTGATATCTTTGGCTCCATTCTCTCATCAAGAAAAATATTGCTTGCTTTGATATCCAGATGGATGATTCATAGGTGAGAATCTTAATGCAGGTATAGAATCCCACGAGCTATTCCACATATGATTTTCAAATGCTTTGGCCAGTCTAGCTCTTTTCTTCGCTCTGGATCTATATACCCATCCATCCAATTTATTATTTTACGACTCTCACTTACTTAACCTTAAGAAGATGAAAAAATACTGTACCATTCACAATTTTATATTAGATGCAATAAACTCACCAAATAGTATCTTGTCAAGACTTTTATTGGCCAATAACTCGTAAAAAAGCAACAATTCTAATTTCTCTATGCAACATCCGAGTAACTTCACAAGATTCCGATGTTGAATTTTGGCCACCAATTTGACCTCATTTAGAAACTCCTTTTTCCCTTGCAAAGATTGTAAAGAAAGCTCCTTTACAACTATTTGTTTTCCATCTAACGCTATTCCCTGACATAAAATAAAACACATAAACCTTAAACTTATACTGCAGTTTATATAATACAGATTTGAATTCTAAACCGAGTAAAATAAAACAATACAACTCCAAACTTGTTATATTGGGTTCCTTCCAGCAGACTAGATGATGATTACTGAATTGTGTTGAATGTCATATACCAATAAACATTTGAGAAATTATACTTGAAATGACACGTAGAAAAGTATATTCTAATTATATGTGAAAATCCTTAATTGTGGGAAGATCTGTGATTAAAATTAAAATACCCGCTCTTTGTGGCTTGAGGACTTATTACCTCCCTTTCATTATTTTATGAATAGTTTGCAAATTATTGTGAAGTGATATATCTATTTAAACATGATTGAAGAATGACTAACCTGGTTCGATGCAATAGGGTTATGTTACCTTGTATACAGTGCCAAATCCCCCTTCTCCAAGCTTGTTATCATCGTGGAAATTTCTAGTCGCAGCCTTGAGATTTTCCAAGTTGAACATCATTCCATGTTCATAGCCTATCGCTGATTACACCTCTGTAGTTGGATTCTTTGTTAAATGCATGGCAAAAATATTACAATTCTGTATTTAAATTTTAACTAAAAGATTTATTTTCTGACTATAAAGTGAAAGGAAAAAAATTTCTCCATTTCTCGACGACAGGAAGTGGGTAGCTTCTATATTTTTAAAGGTATATTCCTTAGGGACGCGGCTAAGCTCCATCCAAAATGTATCTTTTATTAGCAAAGCTAAATTAATTATCAGTCAAACAGTCGGCACAGACCAAGCACAGACCAGGCACCATCCAAGCACCATGCCATTCACATGTTTATTAACATGCTCTCTCACCTACCTAGCATTAATGTTTGCAACTACTCTATGCTACGGTATTTTTGGCATTCAGTGTATATCGGTCTATAAATTAATAGATTGAGTCTGAATTCCTCAGAGCTCATTTTATAAGTTTCTCCTTTGTTTCCTGGTTTTTTCAACTTGATATCAGAGCGAAAGGAAATATTGGTATTTAATGAAGTTTTGCGCACTCTGATCTGGTGAAGTGTGATTTGTGTTTTGATCTATTGTGGATTGACTGTCACCCAAGTGTGTTGTTTGCAGAGTGGAAATGAGATTGTTGTTAAAGTGCTGACCAAATTATTGGTTGCGTTGAAGTTGCCGAAGGTGAGTGCGTTTAATTACACAGATTGAAAAAGAGTGAGACTTATGCATTGAGGTGATGTGTTGTAATCAAAGCTGAGTCAACGAAGAAGGAGGATCTATTTAAAGAAAATTGATGAAAAGAGATTGCTGATAATGGGTGAGAGTAGTCTCCAAGTTGTTTAAAGCATGAAGAGTGTTGAACAACTTCCTACAAGATTGGTAAAAATTTTTGTGCTTAAGCCAACAAGGGAAAATTAGTGAAGTGTGCTCAATTTTGGTGAAATCATTCATTGTGTTTGAGAGCTTCTGAGGAGATAGAGAAGAATTTCTTTAAAAATTTTTGGTTAGTATCGGCTTAATTTTAGCTGTTAAATCTGTGGTATTTATGAGAGTTGTGTGCCTCGGTATTTGTTGTGTAAGCTATGATTTATAGTCACATATGCCATTTGTAGGGTAAACTTGTTTAAATGTATGCTATGCTTGAATTTTCCAAAGTAAAGTTACGTAAGAAATAAAGTAAATAAGTTGTAGGGCTGGGTGAAGTTGTTTCTTGCTGGAGGATGGATTGTTGTCATGGTGCAATGAGGTCTGTCTATAATGTGTGTTCTGATTTGGGGTGCAAAGTGCTTGGGTTGGCATTGAGAGAATTTGACTATCTAAATGTGAAGGCTATGTCGTTGTCATTTGTGGTCATAAAAGATTGTTGGATTGATATCCCTCAAGAGAGTGATGAAGATTGAGTTAGTGGATGGTTATGAACTAGCTATGTATTTTGTGTTAGAATGCGTAAATTAATTAGGCTGATTGTCGGTGCATACAAGAGCCCACGAATAATACAACCACCAATGTAACTAGGACCCATCATTTCTAGATTATGGGGGGATATTGAAAATAATCAAACAATTAATTTATGGGGGGATGTTAGATGAGATAAATTTATTATTATAGCCAATTGTTTATTTTCGACATAGACCAAGTGGAAGGTTCTAGACACCCACCAGATTCATGTGCAAGCTTCTCATCACCGTCTGCCATTAATACTACATCTAACCTTGATCAACAACGTAGTTGATATTTATTATGTATTTTCTTATAAATGTAATGGATTGGGCCTGTGATCAGCAGAGCCCATATTTGGGTTTCTCCCCAAATATTTGGGTTGATCAATAGTCCATTGCATTTATAAGAAAATACATAATAAATGTCAACTGCACTGTTGATCAAGGTTAGATGCAACATTAATTGTGGATGGTGATGAGAAGCTTGCACATGAATCTCATGGGTGTCTAGAACTTTCCACTTGGTCTATGCCGATAATATACAGTTGGCTATAATAATTAATTTATCTCATCTAACATTTGAGATTAATTTTTTGAGTGTGAGTCATCTTTGTTAAAAGGAAAATATAGAGTATGTAAGGGGTGCATTATCAGTTGTACCCGACACCCTAGAGGTTTTTGGTTTAATATATTGATGAACCATATATTTGAAAAGAATTCCTATACAATTGGTGAGTATAGCGGCTGGGTACCCATGTATCTCGGTAGACAGATTTCTTTTTATATGGACTCACTAATCACATTTTGATGCAGGTATAGAAGGAGAAAAGTCCAAAGTGATGATGGTTTTCCCATTGTGACGGTTTGTGACCAGCGTGTGCTTGGTTTGTGGTAATCCAAAACCACTTGAGTGCAAAGTTTATGGTGATCTTAAAACCATTTGTGAGTGAGGTTTGTGGTGAGCCAAAACCACTTTAGTGTGAAGTTTGTGGTGAAACCACTTGTGTGATGTTTTTAGAGTTCATGGTCAGCTTTAAACCACTTCAAAATTAGCATCGGTTAGGGGTAAACTGTGAAAACCCAAAGTGATTTTGATTAGGGGAAACATTGTGGAAAATTTGATAAGTGATTGTAAATGGTTACCTAACAAGGCTTTAGGCTAGGACCCATTGTTTTTTCGATTATGGGGGGATATCTAAAATAATTAGCATAATTAATTTATGGGGGGATGTTAGCAAAGGTAAATTAATTATCAGTCAAATAGTCAACACATACCAAGCACCGTCCAAGCACCATGTCATTCACATGTTTATTAACATGCTCTCTCACCTACCTAGCATTAATGTTTGCAACTACTCTATGCTACAGTATTTTTAGCATTCAATGTATATCAATCTATAAATTAATAGATTGAGCCTGAATTCCTTAGAGCTCATTTTATGAGTTTCTCCTCTGTTTCCTTTTTTTTTCAACTTCTTTGACCAAATTTCAAAAATTTGAAAACACAACAGTTTTTTGTGAAATTTTCAGCATCTGTTCTTCATGATCTGCACATTTTGTGATAAAAAACCACAAAAAAAATTGCAAAAACAATCACTGTGTTTTTGCAAATCTAGAGAAAAATAAGTTTGACTTTTTTTCTATTTTGGTACATTTTGGATGGACCTTAATGGTTGCCTACTTCTACATCAATCGAACTAGATCCCTCAATCGAACCAAACCTCAGCCCACACTTGGCAGCAAGGAATTTCATCGATATTTGAAAGAAAGATTCATTAAAAAAAATCACCTCAAAAGTGCCTTTCGTTAATACAACATATTTGAATTTTCTTCTGACTACAAACAGGCATAGCAGAAACATCACCAAGAAGCCGCCAACAACACTAAAAATTATATCTTTTAAAAAAAAAAAATTCTGCACAAAGGGTTCAGTCATGTAAAACCCTAAGGGCCCATTTGGTAGTGGGAATTAAGAAATGATGGATTTGATCAAATGCTGAAAATGGTCAAATCATGGATTTGATAATCTGATTTTTCATTTCTGGATTATATTTGGACTGTTTGGTTCCACTTTTTGAAATTGGAATTGGAATTTGAGTATGAAATTTTTTTAAAAAAATTTGAATTGTTTTAATGTTTTTGAATTTAATAATTTATTTTTATTAATGGAATTAAATTTAAAATGGAATCGCAAACCATTTTAGGCAGCCAAAGTTGGTGGCAAGCAACCAAGTTACAATCACTGCAACCAAAATTTAAAAAAAAATCGACAAAAAATATGAAAAATAAATTCGAGAAATAATTCAAAAAAATAAAAAATCAATTTTAAAAAAAAAAAAAATTGAAAAAAATTCGACAAAAAAATTTGGAAAAAAATTTGAATAAAAATTTGAAATTTTTTTTGAAAAAAAATCAGCGAAAAATTTAATTTTTTTTCGAAAAAATTTGAATAAATAACAAAGTTACAAAACAACTAGACAAATAAAAAATAAATTAAATCCCTTCCCACACAAATAAAAAATTAAGTGTAGACATGAAAAATTTAAACATGAAAAATTTGCTTTCTCCGCATTCAAATTTCAATTTCAAATTCCAATTCCACCTTTTCAGATGGAAGATGTAAATGCTCAGTTTTGAAAAAATGAGCATTTACATATTCCTATTCTGTTATTTGACTTGTGGAAAGTATCTCCTACTTATCTATTCCTATTCTATTTTCATATTGCACTTCCAAATTGAAGATTCGACGAAATCGGAAATAACAAATGCCAATTCCAGGCTAATTCCCGCTACCAAACACTATTCCAGGCTAATGCCTAAAACACTATTGCAGTTATTTGAAGAACATCGTGACACAATTATAAGATGTTTCTTAGCATATTACTCGATTTCCGAAGTGTAGAGAGCGATGGGAGGAGACTGTGACGGTGCAGAAGCGGGATTGAAGAAGTTGTACGTTTCATAACCAGCAACACAACTTCCCAAGGCGGCCTCACCTTCAAGTTGAGTTCCATTCCCCGTCACACTCAACACCTCAACAGTTGCTTTCGTTAAGCATGTTTTGCAGTCTTCAAGAGAAGTTAAATCGCTCCAACACTGAACCAGACTGTAGATCGGCTGAAATGTGGAGGTAGTTGTGGATCCAGCAGAATAGCGACGAGGGGGTTGAAGGGCTTCATCTGACAGCTTTGTGAGTAGCTCCCTAACTGCCGTACCAAACTCATCAGGCCCAACTGTGATCTTTCCTCCATTGTAACTAGTGTTTATGTTAGTATCAAGTATTCCAATGAAGGAATAGTTCTCGTAGCGTATGAAGCACTTGGGAAGCCAAACTCTAGCGCCTATGGCACTTCCACAATCATGGCGAACCCTGGTACTTGCTAACCTTGAACAGTTGAAGCATTCCTCCGCTGTTGTGTCTCCCTAGCATTGGAGAAGACCATACACTGTCTGGAGTTTGTCCGGAAATAGAGGTGTTGAAACCATTTGACGATGATGACGTATTGTTCACAAGATTATTAATAACTGTGTTCAAATTACTCTCAAATGAGGGCTTGTATATTTCTCAGGGTTACATCTAAACAGAGGAATATCATCAAAGGTTAACGCTGCGTTGGGAATAAAGTATAAGGAGAGCACAACACAGATCAAATGTGGATATTTTGCATGGTAGGCCATCTGCATGTTTTCCTTGGGTTTAGAATTCTCTCAAAACCAAGCCCTTATAGGGTTTGGGAAATTAGGGCTTTACTATTTGTTAATCGTAGCTAGGTATTGTTTTGTTGGAGGAAATCAGAGTTAGAGCTAGAAAGTATCTCAGGTATTAGAAGGGAAAGTCGTACGAGTACCAGCCAAACAGGCATCGTTTCCCTGTTATTTTTTGTTTTCCCTTTTTCCAGTTATAATTTGCTTCAACATACGACTTTTTTGTAAGGTCGAATATCTGGGACAAAATGACAGCTCTTGACATGCGCATATCATTTAGAAATATATGTTTGACGAATCATATGCTAGTATGTGCAAGTGGATTGTGTTTCTGTTTTAGATTTATGTATTAATAATTTAGTTTTATATTATGTTGATGGTTAAAAGTCTTTTCAACATATGAGGATAAAACTCTTTATGAAATTATGAGAAAGTTAGTAATATAAAACTAAAATTCATTAGAAACAACACTATTGTAAATTGCTGAATTGGGCCAATTCTCACTATTTACAAAATAATATAGGTAGAATCTATGAGAAAGATGGTAATATAAAAAATAAAATTCGTTAGAAACAACATTGTTGTAAAGTGTTGAATTTGTCCAAATTTCACTATTTTAGTAAAGAATGTAGATATAATCTACCTAGAAGTCACTAATATTAAAAATGAAACTCACTAGAAAGAAAATTGTTCTAAATTATTGAATTTGTCCAATTCTCACTATTATAGAGAAGAATCTAATTAGAATCTATGACAAAGTTAGTAATATAAAAATAAAATTCATTAGAAACAACACTATTCTAAATTGTTTTTGATTAAGGAAAACAGGTTTTAAAGGGGCCCTGAAACCCAAACAGTATTAAACATATACAGAGATATAGCAGTTACAGTTCACATTGATATGATAGCCATAGCAAAAAGAAAGGCCAGACACAGTCCACCAGCATAACAAACAGAGAAAACCGGAAAATAGGACTAGTACTAAAAACTAGAAAGCCAGGCCAAGCCCAAAAACCAGGGGAGAAGCTCAAGCAAACTCTCTGAGGATCTCCGCCGCTCGAATCTCGAGCTCCGACGCCTTGTCCACCGCATCCTTAAGGTCAGCCAGATCCTTGTCAGGTTCCTGCATGTCCTTCTTCATGGTGCTAGACCTAGTTCTCTTCCTCGGCCCTTCCTCTAGATTTTTATCTTTGCTACTATTAGGAGACTCCTCCTTGTTGCTCCTGTGTTCCTCAAATTTACTGATCAAGACTTTTATGTTATCATTTGAAGCTTTGAGGATGTTGTGGCTCTGCTCCACAATTTTCTGCAAAGTCCCCTCCAGGCTCTGCATTCTCTTCTTCACTTCCTCCATTTTTCTTTCCATCTCGTTCTTCTCCTCCATTAGCGTGATCTTTCTACTATTGCCCTCCCTCTCCAGCAGTCCCACCTGAAATTTTAACTCCTGAATTTCATGGAACGTCCATTTGGTAGTCTTGTAGCTATCAATGACACTATTTTTGGCATTATTGAGCACATCCATTTGAGGGTGTTCTTTAGTATGTCACTCAGAATCACCAGGGCAGGGTCTATGATGTCCTCCATTTGAATTTTTCCATCCTTGTTTTTCTTAACCAGGGTTTTCATCATTTCTCTCTTTAGGCCCATCCTGACAGACATATTGTGGAAGTCTCTCCAAACCACATTTTTCTCTTTATCTGTAACCTCTTCCTTGTTCCCTAACATTTTTATTATGAATTTTCTCTTCTCCTTCTTATTCTCCTTTGTTTCCTCCTCCTCCCCGATTGTTTCTTCCTCAGCTTCAGCACTGTCTCCCTCAGTCTCCATGCCTTCCGCTTCCTCGTCATAATCCCTGTCGGAAGAGACCTCAATGCACTGCTTAGTTTCAGGTTTCTCCTTTTTTTCCAGTTTTTCTTTCTTAATCTTCTTTTTTCCCTTTCTAGTATGAGGGGAGGCATCAGTATCGAAATCAGAGTGCATTTCTTGGCTCTCCTCGGTGTTAGAAGGGATGTACTCTTCTTCACCCGAGTCGAGCTCTTCATCAAAGCCCTCCTTCCCCCCTTTCCCCTACTTAATTTCTTTACCTATGGTTTTAGCTTTGAAAAACTCATAAATCAACAACAACAGCCCTTCATGGAATGTAGGATTACCAATGGGCTTCTCCCTATAATCATTTATATTTTCATTTATAGACGAGTAAAGGTAAAAAGGAATAGAGATTTTAGTTCCAGACCTGAAATGGTTGAGAAGCACGAAGTGGTAGGAGTATATGCGATCGAACCTCGTGTCCAGAGATATGTATTTGATTATCGCTCTCAACACAAATCTCCACAGTGGCTTGATGGACCTCGGCAGGTAGTAGGTGCCATGTTTCTCAAGGGCCTTCTCCTCCTCCTTTCCTTTGGTAAAGTCCGCCATCGCCTGAGCAAAAATGCGACGATCTCTGTAGAATTTCTTCCCAACAATTGGTATGCCCGTCACCACAGAAATTACCTCCTCTGTCACATTGAACTAAATTGTTGAATGGGTCCAATTCTCACTATTTGAAAGAAGAATGTAGGTAAAGAAAATTAGCAATATAAAAAATAAAATTAATTAGAAACAACACTTGTAAATTGTTAAATCGCACGTAAAGAAAATTAGTAATATAAAAAATAAAATTAATTTGAAACAATACTATTGTAAATTGTTAAATTGGTCCAAGTCTTACTATATTTTTTTTAAATGTAGGTAGAATCAATAAAATAGTTAGTATATAAAAAATGAAATTCATTAGAAACAACACAATTATACATGGTTGAATTAGTCGAAATCTCTTAATTACAACAATATTGTAAATGGCTGAATTGGTTCAACTCTCACTAGTTAAAAAAGAATATAAACAAAATGTATACAAAAGATGGTAATATAAAAAATGAAATTCATTAGAAAATTTCACTATTTTAGTAAAGAATGTAGATAGAATTAGCCAACACGTCTGTAGTGCTAATAATCGAGACTATACAGATAAGTTTACCGCTTAGAGTAGTAAGGTAGGATAACTTTTGGGGACATTTATGTGTTGTGTACTAATTTTGGCACCAGTCTTCTTCAAATAATCATGGAATTTTGGCCTCACGCGTTTTCATATAGGGACACGTAGCAGTTCGTCCCCGGCTGGACGCCCTAATTATTTCAATGTTCAAACATTACTAAACCTTATCTTTGACCGTTAAAACAATATAAACAATCGTTCCTTGAACAAGACGATGTATAAATAGACAATTCCATACTTGATTTTCTCAACGTTGAGTTGTATGCCATTTCCTAGCATGGTTTAGTATGGAGTTTGGTTCGAAGATAATACGGTGTGTTGTGTTCGCACTTACCTTTGCATTGACCCTTTTTGACAGTGTGGTAGCCCAGGCAACATATGGAGATCCGAGAAGTTGCTACAGCAGAGCGTGTCCCCTTATAGCACCTGTAAATGGTGGTAATGGAAATTGCCATGGGCCGTGTCCGGGTAACTGAAGCGCTCTACTTGGATGGTAATGAGGGAATGCAACTTTAGAGCTCTACCCATTATAATAAAGCTGTTTTGGGCAATTAGCTGACCGTTTTTATCTTAGTTACTTGTATGGAGATTAAATGTCTTTTATTCTATCTTTCATATTACATTGTAAGATTGTATGCAATTTTCTTGGATTTCAAAAGTTTTCCATTCTAGTTTATTTTAGTTTTTATATTATATTGTTAAATTGCATACAGTTTCATGAATGCAGGTTGAAAATCTTTGATTTTATTCTATTTTCATATTACAAACTAAAATGCCACACAATCTGTTTAATTAGTAGTTATACTAGCACATTCACATAAATTTACATATTTTATTTAATATTACATTAATTTTTGAGAAGAAAGTGTTGGTATTGAATAATTGTTGATGAAAATTTGTATATTGTTGAATCATGAAAATTAAATAAATTAAATTATCATATATGTAAACCACGTTATCAATAAATAAATACATTTTTAAAAATAAAAAATAAAAAATAAAAATTTAATGTTATAAATAGAATAATCTTAATTTAATTGTTGATAAAACATATATTTAAATGGAAACAAATTTATTTCAGTATATTCACAACAAACTAAAATTAGATCTAGAAGAATTGGTGTAGATTTTTAAGCTCAAGACAAGATTTTCAATGTATTAAAATTTCATTAACGTCTCTTCTATTTTATTATGTTCCTTGCTAACAATATCTTGAAACTTGCATGTAAAGCTTGTCAACTCCATCATAATCAATATTTAAATAATTGTCATTATATTTAAAGTTTAATCACTATTCAACATGCTTAAAATAGATTTCGCACACATTAATAAATGTTATATTCATTAGTTTAAAAGTATTTTGAAAATTTTAAAGCAGTCTACCTTACAAACGTATAAATGAAGAAATATTACAAAGATTTAGTAAAAATAAAACACTAACAATTTTACTTCCTCAAATATTTTTTATTTAATATCTTTTTAAATCCAAAGTTTCAAGTGAAATTTTTAACATTTCAATTGTTTTTTTAATGCAATATATATTTGTATGGTTGGAATTTCTATTGAGGAGAACGAGGGTATAGGCAGACTTTCCAAACAAGAGAGGCAAAGTTTTAAAAACAAAAGTATATTATCATTTTCAAACATAGAAAAACTTATCGTGACTATCTTTTAATTATTTAACAACAATTTAAAATTAATCAATGTAATGATCTAGATCAATAATTTCAGTTGTATTAATTGAATAAAATTTTTATTAATTAATGATTATTGATAAATGTTTCATATAGTTAACTTGTGATTTGTTTATATATTATATATTTGAAAAATAAAATTGGATGTGAATATTTCAAGACCAATTCAATGGATAAGTTAGAAAAGATTAAATAGAATATCTATAAAGAATTTATAAAATTTATCTTAAAAACTAATCTTAGAATTTACCACATAATTATAAATATTTATATTCTAATATAAATATATTTATATAAGATTTTTATAAGATCAAGTGCTTAGTGACATGCCAAACTTTGACTTCATTGTATGTCTTACTCATAACTTAATAATTATTGAGCTCTTCAAGAAGAATTTGGCCTTGACACACTTCAACTAGTAATCCAATAAAATAAGTGCATTGGATAAGACCATATAAATAATTTTTTTAAAAAAAATTAAATTTTTTTTATTAAGCTTGCTAAGATGTAAAGTACATACATTGTTTTCTTTAAATCATATAGGTTGAGTAAATAAATGTAAGAAAAAAATTAATCTATATAAATAGAGCTAAATAAAATTAAATAAATTTAGAAATTAAAAATGATGATATGTATATTTAGCTATAGAACTGATGATGGAGACATTATTAAATAATGATTTCACATATTTGAAAAATTAACTACCTTAGTCTAATGAGCTTCTAAGAACCTCAACTAGCATTCAAACTTTATAAAATTTTGACACACTTTAAATTATTGATCTTGATAACCAAAAAAATGATTTGAATATTGCTAGCCAATTGGATTTTCTGAAGGAAATCCCATACATAGCTTCAAAGGATACAAAACCTTCCCTTTATGAGATTCCTTCAGAGGCCAAGGTTTGATAAAATGTCTTCTTCATTGAAGGAAATAAAGTCTTAGGTCTGGTGGGTTTCTATCTTCCTTTTTCCAAATTTATTGAGATATTGTGGCTAAAAATTCCATCTAATATACAAGAGATTTTTTTAGATATATAGAACCTTGCTAGAGGAAATAAGAACCAATTTTATTATTCTCATCCCTTAGTTCAACACTAATTATTTTTTATATTTCCACACTATTATCCTTTGTAATTCCTGTATAGTATTTTTTAAAAAAATATTAGTTTGTTGCCTCAAGAAATTCCTTTCTATTTTAATTTTTTATCAGTAGAACAGGTTTGATCTGAGGGAGCGAATTCTAGATTATGTTCTTACTTTTCATGAGAAATTCATTCCTTGGTGGCTAATAAGAAGGTTGGTTTCTTCCTCAAGATTTATCTTTACACGACTTTGGACAGGGTGCAAATTCTCATAAAAACTATCTCTTCTTTTGGCTTTAATAATAATTGATCTAGATTGTTCATGATTTTATTTTTACTTTAATATTATGTATAATTATGAATGGTTCTCTTTCTAGTTTCTTCAATAGATCTTGAGACTTTCTAGACAACTGGGTCTTATTTCCCCTTTCCTCTTAATTTTAATTGTGGAAGATCTGGGAAGATTCATTTGAAAAGTTATAAGCACTTTTCATATTAAGAGCCTTTTCTCTTCATCTATTCATCAAGTGTATTAGCATAAATAATTTGTTAATGATATTATTATTTTGGGTGAGGGATCTATCTCTGAAGCTAAAAATTTAAAGAGTATTATGTTAAAATATAAACAAGCTAGATTTAGGCTAAAAAATTAGCCTCTGTAAGAGATCTATTTTATTTTCTAATACTCTACAGAGGTGACTAATCAGAATTTCTTCTATTGTGCAATGTTCTATAGTGAATATTCTCTCAATTTATCTTAGGTTTATCCTTTTCTCTAATTCAATCGTTGACTCTTTTTGGACGAGGCTTCTTGAAAATTCTAATGTAAGCTTGTCAGTTAGAAGGGATCTCTATTGATTCAAGTAGGTAAGTTGCAAATGACAAAGGCATCCCTTTAGAATCTACTTGTCTATTCCATGATTATTTTACATGGCTAAGAAATTCTAATTTAAGATTTAGAAAATTGAGTAGAACTTTCATTGGATTAGCGATGAGGAAAGGAATAGACTACATTTTGAGGCCTCAAAAAGGCATGTCTCCCTAAAAGGCTTGCAAACTTTGATATTAGGAAGATTAAGGAGTTTTACCAAGATATATTAGATAAATATTTGTGGAGAAGCTTCAAGGAGAAGCGTGAATGGACTTCTATTATCACTAAAAAATATATCATTGGGTATAATCACTTTTAAGACTTTTTGTAGGATAACAAGGCTATGATTCTAGTTCTACCTTTTGGAGCTCTGTATCAATCCCTAAATTTATATTAAATTTCAAAATAATTATGGTGGTCGCTTAGAAATGCTCAAATTATACTTTATGGGGGATTATTTTTTGTTTGGGAATGTTCCCCTTTCCTATTTACCTCAAGTAACTAAATTTAGGGATATTTGTATCAAGAGGTATGGTTCTTGGGTTGTTGATTATATTTTGGGAAATAGTTGGGTATATCTCTCTTTAATTGATATAACCCTTTCTCTCCTTTGTGAGTGGCTTTAAAAGGTTAACATTCCTACTAATCAACTTGAAAACTCAATCATTTGGGTAGATTCTACCAATTGATCCTCCTTAGTTTCCAATGCTTTTAAGTTTCAAATTGAGTTATTCTCTCCCCAACCCTTTTGGGCATTGGTTTTAAACTCTAATTTGATTCCCTAGATAAACATTTTTTCTTGATCAATGCCGAAAATAAAATCATCGCTATTGATAATCTATGTAAGAGGGGTGTGTCTATTGTTAATAGATGTTTCTTATGTAAAAAAGGGTTTAAGGATACTTTTCATATCTCTATGGTTCTAATTTTTTTCAGTTATTGTTGGATTAATTTTTTAATCTCTAGTTTATTTCTTAGCTTTTTTTTCTCCTCTTTCTTGGAATATTGGTTTCAATGGTCTCCTCCTTATAATCCTTCTTTCTATATCCTCCTCCTTCTTGACACCCACTGGCTAATTTTCCTTCCAATGTAATATGTTAAGTGAATGTGTTTGACATAAATTCCTTTTTTTATGCATAAACATGTGAATCTTATTGCATATATATTCAACATTAAAAACAATTAATTATAGGATAAAGTAGAGGAACTAGTGCACCCAGGTTATCTTGCTCTGTAGACTAGGACATCCTGCTCAATCTTCTTGCAAATGTTTCTTATTAGATAAATTATAGTTTGTATCTCTCCTCTTGATTAGATGGTATCTTATTTTGTGAATTTTCTTCCTATACATGCACAAATAAAAGAAGGAAAATATTATGTAGAAAGGGGTTTTTCCTAAGTCAAACCATAGTTTAGGAATTAATGTTGAATTAGAAATAAGTTAAACCTTAAAGTAGAGGCTATATTTAAAAAATAGAATGTGTTTACCTTCATAAACCTTCTTTATGTCAAAATGCTCATCAAGGTGCTTGATATTGACTTGAAATTTACTATAGAATAGAAAGATCATTGAAGTGTTTTAGTTTTAAGAAGAATGAGTGAGTTTGGATGAGTAGGAATTTAGTATGGTTGTCATTGATGTTAAAACAATGTTGCATTAATGTCAACATGTTTCATATGTAGTGGTGATGTAGATTTTTCTCATCATATTTTTATATTGCAAATATGTTGGTGATATTTTGATATATTTTTTAGTATAGTTTGGAGATATTGAATTCAAGTTTTTAAGGTTTGGAGTAGAGTGCAGTGAATTTGATATTTATTTTAGAGTGATTTGAGTAATAATATTTTATATATGGAATGCATACTTCACATTTTTTTCGCATAATGATTTTTGATAGTTCATTTTTGGTAATTATATAATAATATTATTATCTTGATTCATTTGAGTTGGCACAAGATTTTGGGATTCATAGACTGCGTTTCAAAGTTCATGGTGTTTATACTCTAGTTTTCAAAAACTCCTGGTGTTTGCACTTCACTTATTTTTCTTGGTGTATGCAAGAAGATATGTAATGTGTATGGTGATATATTTTGTTCATATTTATAGAATGTGTTGGTCAACTTCTCATTTCTCCCCACTATGGAAATGTTTCATGCCAACCTAATTCAAAATTGTGTTCAACTACATGCATGGCCTATACAAGGAGGATTCTCAATTCAAAGATTGGTATGTATAAAAGATAAATCATTATCATTTTCAGAGTGATATGAGTGACATTTGGGGCATATGCATATATTTGTACAAAAGTTGTGCAAGTATGTATATGTGGGATAAAGATGTATAAAAGTAAATTTGTCTTCATAATTATATAATTTGAGTATGTATTATGGTGTATAATAGAATGGAAATCAATATGTTATATGTTAGGAATAACAGTCCACAATACAACTGAGAGGGAGGGTGAATCAGTTGTACAACATATTATTAAACTTTAAACTTTAAGAACCACAATATTAGATCCAATGAACACAATGAATGCCAACACAATAACACAATATTTTAGTCTCGTGGAAACCCTATTAAAGGTGAAATCCCTGGTGGGAATTAGCACCCACAAATGATGTACTGAGAGTATAGTTATCCTTGTTAGAATATATAGCCCTATTAGGAGCTTATTGAATCATTATAGTACATAGTCCTTGTTAGAGGATAGACTCTTTTAAGAGTCAAGAACAAAAGGGAGGGCTCACTGCCCAAAGAAGGTTAAGTCCACCTTTAGAACTCACTGTTTGCAACACAAGTGTATATGAAGAAATACACAATCTTTTGAACTATTCAGAAGCAACTGTCTTTGCTTGATTAGTTCCAATGAAGTCCACCAATAAACCTCTTCTCTACATACAACAGACACAAGCTCACAACTTTCACAACCTCTCTATATCATCTTCTTCACATCCATATCTTTTCCAAAGAAAATACCTTTTTTTACCTTATTACAATTCTTATAAACAAGTCAACCCATAAGGCTTTCCTAATTACAAAAAATTACATAAACCCTTGCTAAGATACACACGCTATCTAGGAAAAGTTTACAATGATTACATTACAATAATTAAGGACCGACATCCTTAATTCAAGTTTTCCATCCATCATACACACTACATCTCTATAGTCGGCTTCCAAATAGATCACCTTCCAGAGTGCACACCATAGCTGACATCATCTTGCATTCCATACCTTGCGTAGTTCATAGAGCATTCCTCAATACTCTATCTTTCATCTTTGAAGTTCACATGCACTGATTCTGCATCACTAGAAAGCTATACACAAAACTTAAAGACTAACTCTGTCATTTCTCACTATCATAGTCAGTGACCAGTCTTCACCAAAACATCTATAACTCATCCAATATGAAGCATTACATGATGTGATCTTGGATATAAGATCACAACATCCTCCTGAACTCTCATCTATCTTCGCAACATATGAAACATCCGTACAATGTTTGTACACTATGATTACCAGTCTAATTCCCTCACAAAAACATATGTTGACATCAATGACAAAACACAAATGACAATAGTATGTGTGCCCATTCAGTAACTTAGTGATTAAATATATTAAATGTCTCAATCACCTCCCCATGTATTAGCAATATCCAACAATCTCCCCCTTTGGCATTGATGTCAACATATGGGAAAATCTTATCCCAAAGTTATATCAATCCAAAGTCCTGCAACCAAATAATCTCCCCATACAATAGGGATCTTCTCATAGAAACACTCCCCCTTTGACAATAATGGAAAAGGGTGCCATGAGTCATCAACTAATTTTTAACATCTCTCTTCCATGATCACTCCCCCTGAGGAGTAGATCCCTACATCCAGTCCAGATTATGATAAGGATTTGAAAACCCCTGGACTAATGCATCTCTGCATCATTTAATTTTGACTAGGAGGGGCTTGAACCCCCAGCATACCTTTGAGATATTCAAAGGTTCCTTTCAGCAGTGGCTTTGTGAAGATGTCTACAATCTTCTCTTTTAACTGATAAATACTAGGTTGATTTCCTTTTCTTCCACCTTGTCTCTCAAGAAGCGATACTTGATAGCAATATGTTTAGTTTTGGAGTGCATCACTAGATTCTTTGACATATTCACTGTACTGGTGTTATCAAAATGGATAACCATAGGCTCATCAAAAGTTATTCCAATGTCTGTCATCATTTATTTCATCCAAACAATCTGATTGTAGTTTATAATAGCAGCAATATACTCTGATTCAGCAGTAGATTGTGTTATAAAATCCTATTTCTTACTTAGCCAATAAACCAACTTTTTCTCAAGGAAAAATGCACCACCACTAGTACTTTTTCTATCATCAATATTTCCTACCCAATCATCATCAGTATAAGCAGCATTAGTATAAGCATGCAGTTCAAAAATATCATTTCTTTCATACCATAAGCCACAGTCTATGGTTCCTCTTAAATACCTCAGTATCCTTTTCATAGCAGTTAGATGTGATTCTTTGGGTTCTACCTAATATCTAGCCACAATTCCAACAACATTAGCAATATATGGTCTTGTGTGGATTAGATATTGTAGTCCTCTAACCGTTGATCTATAAAAAGTCTTAAAAATACACTTTGATTCATCATCAATTGTTAGCTTGTTACCAGTCACCATAGGTGTTCCTACTGGTTTACAATCTTTGATTCCAAAATTCTTAAGCAATTCTTTGAGATACTTGGTCTGAGAAATGAAAATACCATTCTCATTCTAAGTTATTTGCAATCCAAGAACGAATTTCATTTCACCTATCATGGGCATCTCAAATTCACTTTCCATTTCTTTAGCAAATTTATTACATAGATCATCATTACCTCCAAAGATAATATCATCCACGAAGACTTCTATTATTAGGATTCCATCTTCACTAGTTCTTAAATACAAGTTACTATCTGCATTACCTTTTTTGAATCTAATCCTAAGTAGATACCTATCGAACCTTGCATACAAAGCCCTAGGAGCTTGCTTCAACCCATACAAAGATTTATTCAATTTGCACACCATGTCTTTATCTTTGCATAGAGGAAATCCATCTGGTTATTCTATATAGACTTCTTCTTCAAGATCTCCATTCAAAAATGCAAATTTTACATCCATCTGATATACTTTGAAGTTTTTATGTGCAACATAATATAAGAACAATCTTACTGCCTCTATTCTAGTAACAACATAAAATGTTTCTTCAAAGTCTATGCCTTCTTTCTGTGAGTATCCCTTACACACTAGTCTTTCTTTGCTCCTTACAACAGTTCCTTCTTCATCCATTTTGTTTCTAAAAACCCATTTTGTTCCTATTACATTTTTATTTTTAGGTCTAGGAACCAGTTCCCAAGTATTATTCTTCTTTATCTGATCTAACTCTTCTTTCATAGAATTTATCCAAGATTCATCTTTAAATGCTTCATCTTTAGTTTTGGTTCAACTTGAGAAATCAAACAAATTTCTTCTCTAACTTTTGATCTAGTTAGCACTCCCTGATTGGTATTGCCAATAATTTGATTTTCAGGATGGTTATTTTTTACATACCTTGGTGTTTTAGGAGTCTCAGTAGCCTTACTTGTGCTAGCATCACAATGCTCTTTTTCACTTTCTTCCTCAACAAGTTCTTCTCCTTCTGTAGTAGTAGTATTTTCCTTTTATCTCTGCAATTTGATTACTGTCATACATTCTTTCTTGTATATGAAACTTCTCATCTATTCTTACATTGTTACGTTCAATCATCTTCCTCAATCTCAGATTGAAACATTTGTAAGCCTTTATTTTAACAGAGTAACCAAGCAAGATTCCTTCATCACTTATAGCATTAAACTTCCCTATCTCATCATCTCTCTTGATATAACACTTACTACCAAATATTCTAAAATATTTTATAGTAGGAGTATGATCAAACCATAATTCATAGGGAGCCTTACTTGTACCTTCTCTAATTTGAATTATGTTCAATGTATACACTGCTATTCCGACAACCTCTCTCTAATGTACATGAGATACATTTCCTTTAATCAACATTGTCCTAGTAGCATCAATTATAGTCTTGTTTCTTTGCTCTGTTATCCCATTCTATTTTGGAGTCCTAGGAACAGATGTCTGTCTCTTTATCCCATGCTCATCGTAGTATGAATTGAATAAGTTTGAAATAAACTCTCCACCTCTGTCCGACCTTAAGCACTTGATCTTTAAACTTGATTCATTCTCTAATTTTTCTTTGAACAACTTGAATTTATCAAATGCTTCTGATTTCTCTCTTAAATAAGTAACCCACATCATTCTAGAAAATTCATCAATGAAGAGTATAAAATACCTTTCACCATAGTAGGACTTTTTTCTTGTAGGTCCACACAAATCTATATGTACCAGATCCAACCTTCCTTTTGATGTATATGCTTTTCTTTTGTAATTGATTCTAGTCTGCTTTCCCATAACACATTCTCTGCATACAATGTTAGATGGTTTCACAATCTTTGTTAGATCTCTTACTGCATTATCCATACTTTCCTTCATAATGTTATCAAAATTAACATGAAAAAATCTCCTATGCCATAACCAACTGTCATCTACCTTCGCAAAAAAACAAGAGGCTCCAAATGTGTTTAGTTCAAATACATTACCTCTATATTTTTAACTGGTAGCAATCATTTTTCCTTCCTTACTTTTGATAAAACATTTACCATTAACAAAACTTAACTGAAATTCTTTATCCATTAAATGTCCAACACTCAATAGATTATGTTTTAGTCCTTTAACAAGCCTGGTACATTGTGTGTGTTAGTCTTTCCATCCAGAGTAATAGATCCTACTCCTATGATAGATTTAGGGAGATTGTCCCCAAACCTCACAACACCTCCATCATATTTTACTAATTTAGCAAACTTGTTCTTATCACCAGTCATATGATGAGAACAACCACTGTCAATTATCCATTCAATTTTCTTGTAAACATGAGATACTAAATCTTTTTCTTCATGTACTGGTTCATCTATAATAGCAAAAAATCCAATCTCTTCATAATCTAAATCATCATCATCAAATATTCCTTCACTATCATAATAACATTCTCTGTCCTTTTTAATCTTTTCATAATTAGGTTTGTACTTAGAAACTCTTGTAGGACATCTAGATGGAAAATGACCTACCTTATTACATGAAAAACATTTTAAAGGTAACTTGCCTTCAAATTGGCCCTTACCTCTTTTTTCTCTTCTCAAAATCAGTGCAACAAGTTCATCCATCTTTCTTTCTTCAGTCATTATCTGTTCCCATTCCTTAGCATACTCACCAAGCTCTTCTTTTAGGTCTTCTGTGCTGGTGCTTGAAAGTGCAGATAATTTCTTGTGTGCAGATGCCTTAAATGCAGATTCAACTTTAGGTACAACTTGTCCTAATTCTACATCTTCAAAAGTAGTTAGCTTTGCAATCGACATCTCTCTGCTAAAGTTCAGAGTTAGAGGTATAGTTTCTTGAATGGACATAGCCTTGAGCTTGTAAGTAGGTGTTAGTGATCTAAGGATCTTCACAATAAGTTCTTCTTCATCATAAGTACCTCCATAATTTTTTATTCCAACTAAAGCTTCTGTAACCCTTTGAACATAGGCCCTAATGCTTTCATCCTCATTCATTTGCAGTTTCTCCATCTTTGTCTTCCATTTTTGTAACTTTGCTTGTTTGGTATACTTGTCTCCTTTATATGGTGCCCCTAATCTTTCCCAAATTTAGAAAGTTGAATCTAAGTCTTTAACTTTAGTAAACTCTCCTTTAGAGAGTGCACTAATTAGTGCTTCTCTTGTGATCATGTTTAGTGAAAATATATTCTTTTCATCCTCAGTAGCAGTTGTCAATTCATCTTCGGTATTTAGGTATGTGCACAAAGATGGGGTACCAAAAAGATGCCAAAATTTTTTTTGGCCCCATTGCGCGCAGAGGGCGCTAGCCAAAAAGGGTGCATGCCCTATGGCTTGGATTACCCAAGCCTTAGGCTTGGGCAATCCAAGCCATAGGGCGTGCACCCTTTGTGGTTTTATTATAAAACCACTCACTACTCATTTGAAGCTCACAATTTTAGTGAAAATATATTCTTTTCATCCTCAGTAGCAGTTGTCAATTCATCTTCGGTATTTGGGTATGTGCACAAAGATGGGGTACCAAAAAGATGCCAAACTTTTTTTTGGCCCCATTGCGTGCAGAGGGTGCTAGCCAAAAAGGGCATGCGCCCTATGGCTTGGATTGCCCAAGCCTTAGGCTTGGGCAATCCAAGCCATAGGGTGTGCGCCCTTTGTGGTTTTATTATAAAACCACTCACTACTCATTTGAAGCTCACAATTTTAGTGAAAATATATTCTTTTCATCCTCAGTAGCAGTTGTCAATTCATCTTCGGTATTTGGGTATGTGCACAAAGATGGGGTACCAAAAAGATGCCAAACTTTTTTTTGGCCCCATTGCGCGTAGAGGGCACTAGCCAAAAAGGGTGCGTGCCCTATGGCTTGGATTACCCAAGCCTTAGGCTTGGGAAATCCAAGCCATAGGGCGTGCGCCCTTTGTGGTTTTATTATAAAACCACTCACTACTCATTTGAAGTTCACAATTTTAGTGAAAATATATTCTTTTCATCCTTAGTAGTAGTTGTCAATTCATGCGGTATTTGGGTATGTGCACAAAGATGGGGTACCAAAAAGATGCCAAACTTTTTTTTGGCCCCATTGCGCGTAGAGGGCGCTAGCCAAAAAGGGCGCGCACCCTATGGCTTGGATTACCCAAGCCTTAGGCTTGGGCAATCCAAGCCATAGGGCGTGCGCCCTTTGTGGTTTTATTATAAAACCACTCACTACTCATTTGAAGCTCACAATTTCGAGCTTAAAAACACCATTAGCAGCAGCAAGGTCGCCCTTTAGCATGCACACGGTCTAGAAGAGGTATTTTTTTGCCCACGAATTTGTATGCAATGCCTCCTTGTCAGTATAGATCAAGAACAAGCAGAAGAGGTAGGTTTTTTTTAATGATTCTTGAGTTGTTTGTGTAAATGTTCATTTTTTATTTGTTTTTCAATTTAGATTTTGTTTTATTGTTATTTGTAATTTTATTTGCAAATAGAATTAAAAATAATAATTTTGTTTAAACTACAGGCAATAATGATGCACCCGAAGAAAACCCTCATTCAAACTCTCCAATTAACGAAGAAAACCAACCGCCTCCTTATGTAGAAGAAGAAAATATTGAAAACCCACTACCATGACCTCCACCAATCGAAAAACCTCTTCCTGGAGCATCACAAACTTTGTTTGAAAAAATAGAAAATGGAAAAAGGGAATTAGAAAATTTAATCAATAGATTAAAAGTATCTGTAAATAGAAATCCCGGAAGAGAAACACTTGCTTCCTCCTTAGAATCGATTCTTACCCACGTAGGATCAGTTAGTGGGAAATTGAATATCTGACATAATAAAAGAGAAGAACATAAACAATATTATGCTGATAAGTTGTCATATGAGGACATTAAAAAGAAAAAAATCACAAAAGATGACATTTGTAAACTCTTCAAAAAGCTTGGGCAAAATGAAACTATCAGAACTACATTGAGGAGGTTCCCAATTCATTGGTGCATTAATGAAGATATTAAAAATAACTTTTGGGATAGATGGTGGATGGTCTTTGATAACCCTCCTTGCAACAATCATGAGGTTCCCATATATTTTTTGAGGAAACTCTATTGCGAGTTCATCCTTGGTGAGGTGCCCAATTATTTTGACTTTTTAGATTCTCAAGGTAGAGGTGGGGGATCGTCATTTAATAGACCGGGGGCACATGTTGACCCCAATGCACCTAGGGCACCACTTGGCAAGCCCCATATTGAGCATGTTAGTGTTCCTTCTGTAGTGAAGGAATATGTGGAGGTGGACACACTAGGCACCATTAATGCCCTCACCCAAACTCTCATTGATGTTGTTAGCCCATTAGTCCAGAGGGAGGATGAGAAATCTTCGAGGGGCCACTTATGCCAGTCATGTGGGTCCTTATGCACATATGGTACTCCTCATGGTAGGGCTGGTGATGATGATGGTATGATGACTAGTAACTTCCTGAACACAACATTTGGTATCGACACACAAGTAAATATTTGCAATTCCAGTTATATTTATTTTGGTCATATATTCCATTTATAACCAAATGAATAAATAAACTAGTATATGATGTATATGTAGGGTCAAAGTGTTAGTGGAACTGAGCATGTCCCCCTTGCCACTTTCTACACTAATAAATCTCCATAGGTATTTATCAAAAAAAATAATTGAATTAATACATTAAGTTATTATACATGATTTTATCTGATAACTTATTGTACTGTGTATTAGTTCACTGCTAGACCTTCTACATTCGTAGTAGATAGTGAGGGGTGAAACTATGCATTTGGAGAGGTATCTATATTTATTGTTAATTACATTTACTTTGATCAAATTATATTAAAAAAATGAATGAGAAAATAATTTACGAAAAAAACTATTATCAAAATCCAGACTCAAAGCACTGTTGGAAGTGAGCACATTCCTTCTCTCAGCTTTCATACGACATCGTGGAGTCCATAGGTATATATGTAATAAAATACTATAACCAACACATTACTAGTATATTCTTATATGAATAATTGTCTTCTAAATTATCTTGCATGTTCTCTAGGCCACTGTTGTGACAACTTCCACATCTACACCATATCCAGTTGCACGTAGTGGCACTTTCACGGAGGTACCATTAATGCATGTCATTTTGCAAAGAATTATAAATATTCTTAATAGATGCATAATAATCTGCTTGATTCATTTTCAGATGATGACATCGAAAACTCCTCCTGGTGTTCGAGAGTCTTTGGATCATGGAGTTGCTACTGCTGTTGCTAGTTCTGAGGCACTTACTACAGTATGAAACTAAATTTAATTATCATTGTCATCTTAATAGTTCGAATTGAATTTGTAACAATGTTCACATATGGAAATTGAATTACTATTTTGATTGTATATCCAGGGACTTTTCACTCCTAATTGCTAGCCTAGCTCTGCAGTGGATGAACATAGTGACTACATATTTGCGGTAAGAGAAAATTCTAGCATATGTCATTATACATTTTAATTTTGATTTACATATTACTCATTGATGCTTATACTTTTTATTTTTTCAGCTCTCTTTACAGAAGAGTCTAGATAGGAGGACAAGTGAACGTGTTTGAAAGACTCCAACATCCACTGCATCCCCATCCACTCGAAAATCAAAAACAGCTTGAGACTTATTTTTTTCCCCTAGCAGGAAATGAGTAGAATAGGGATAATTTTATTGTACGCCTACTTGGCATTATTGTACACACATTTTGTACACCTATATGGCATTACTGGACATATATTTTGTACACCTATATGATATTATCAGACATATCTTTTGTACACTTATATTGCATTATTCGACCAAACTTTTATTGGCCTATATGATATCATCAGGCATGTTGTTATTACATATGCATGTACATTGTATTCTTGATTGGCAATGTCTTATGTGTTTACATTGCTGTCCATGCTTTCATAGTAAATTGGTTATTCATTTCAAAATTCAAAATTGACTACAAAATGTTTATGTTTTCATATGCACGTGATTGTATCTCTGCTTTATGTTTTCATAGTAGCACTATTGAAATATGGCTTTAACTTTGTATTGCATGCATTCTGTACCTTGGTCATGTGGGTCATTACAGTATAGTTGTGTATATCAGTGATGTAATTTGTTAGGAAGAAATCTAAATTTGAGTTGTCAAGACTCGAGTCTACTAGTGTACACTACACATTTTTAGGCAAACTGAGATTGTGGTATCAAACTCAAACCAAGATGAATTTTTAGAAACTGCCTTAGGTTTTTCTAGGCATTCATAACACAATCTTGTAGCACCTGACGGTCTGTAGATACCTCGTATGGGCTCTAAGATATGCCTCAATGAAGTTCACCGATTTCGGTGCTTTGGGCACCTTGAGGGTCACACTAGTCCATAGTGGTTGGTAGCATTCTGTCGATTCCACTTGCAAGAGGAGACCTCCACTAGCATTTACCAGGCCATACGGAGCTAAAAAAATTGACGGTTCGAGTGCACAACACATAGTTCAAAAGATATACAAGATTAACACTTTCAACTAACCCTCACTACCTCTATTTGCATCGCTCAAGACCAAGCTACCATTTTCCAAGGGAGAGGGATCTAAAGAAATCGAGAGAGGTTGTTGTAGAACTTGATAATCCCGTCTTGTATCACCTAAAGGTTCGTAGATACCTTGCACGAGCTTTGAGATATGCCCCAATGAAGTTTTCCAATTTTGGTGCTTTGGGCACCTTAAGGGTCACACCGGTCCACAGTGGTTGGTAGCATTCTATCAATTTTGCTTGCTAGAGGAGACCTCCACTAGCATTTACAAGCCATATAGAGCTAACAAAATTGATGGTTCAAGTGCATGACACACGGTTCGAAAGATATGCAAGATTAGCACTTTCAACTGATCCTCACTGCCTCTATTTACATCGCTCGAGACTGGGCTACCATTTTCAAAGGGAGAGGGATCTAAAGAAATTGAGAGACGTTGTTGTAGAACTCGACAATCCCCTCTTGTAGCACCTGACGGTCCGTAGATACCTCGCATGGACTCTGAGATACGCCCCAATGAAGTTTGCTGATTTCGGTGCTTTAGGCACCTTAAGGGTCACACTGGTCCATAGTGGTTGGTAGCATTCTATTGATTTCTCTTGCAAGAGGAGACCTTCACTAGCATTTACTAGGCCATACAAAGCTAACAGAACCAACGGTTCAAGTGCACGACACATGGTTTGAAAGATATGCAAGATTAGCACTTTCAACTAACCCTCACTGCCTTTATTTGCATCGCTCGAGACCGCACTGCCATTTTGAAAGGGAGAGGGATCTAAATGAATCGAGAGAGGTTATTTTAGAACTCGGCAATCCCCTCTTGTAGCACTTGATGGTCTGTAGATACCTCACACGGGCTCTGAGATATGCCCTGATAAATTTTTCCAATTTCGGTGCTTTAGGCACCTTGAGGGTCACACTGGTCCACAGTGGTCGGTAGCGTTCTATCAATTTTGCTTGCAAGATGAGACCTCCACTAGTTTTTACCCAGCCATACAGAGCTAACAAAACCAACAGTTCAAGTGCACGACACACGGTTTGAAAGATATGCAAGATTAGCACTTTCAACTAACCCTCACTGCCTCTATTTGCATCGCCTGAGACTAGGCTGCCATTTTCAAATGGAGAGGGATCTAAAGAAACCAAGAGAGGTTATTGTAGAACTCAAAAATGCCCTCTTGTAGCACTTGACGGTCCATAGATACCTCGCACAGGCTTTGATTTATGCCTTGATGAAGTTGGCCGATTTCAATGCTTTAGGCACCTTAAGGGTCACACTGGTCCATAGTGGTCGATAGCATTTTGTCAATTCCACTTGCAAGAGGAGGCCTCCACTAGCATTTACTAGCCATATGGAGCTAACAAAACTGACGGTTCAAGTGCATGACACATGGTTCGAAAGATATGCAAGATTAGCACTTTCAACTGACCCTCACTACCTCTATTTGCATCGCCTGAGACCGGGCTGCCATTTTCAAATGGAGAGGGATCTAAAAAAACTGAGAGAGGTTTTTGTAGACCTCAATGATGCTGTCCAATGGTAGTTGATGGTTCATTGATACCTCACACGGGCTTCGAGATACGCCCCTTTGAAGTTCACCAATTTTGGTGCTTTGGGCATCTTAAGGGACACACTGGTCCATAGTGGTCGCTAGCGTTCTGTCGATTCCACTTACAAGAGGAGACCTCCACCAGCATTTACCCAGCCACTTGGAGCCAATGAAAGCAATGATTTGAGTGTGCGACACATGGTTCAAAAGATATGCAAGATTAGCAAGAGCATCCATGATAGTTTCTTGAAGGTTTTTGATGGTCTATTGATTGGTGATGATTTGATCTGATGTAGGAAGGTGTTAGAAGGTATATTGAATCATTTATAAGTAGATTGTATTGTTTTTTGTAAGAGATATCTCTGCTGCTCCAAAATATTACACAATTTTGCATTAGATTTCTAGTGATTTTAGCATGATCCATCCTTAGTATGCATTCCTAACCGTAAGGATGGATCTCCTAACATGTATCATAGCCTATTAATCTTGAATAAGAATATTATGAGAATATTTATTGCAGGAAAGTATGGGAAAGTGGAAAGGAGCAGCCAAAAGCATGATTTGGGTGCACTGGGAGAGTGCCACCCCTTACACAGCCAATGATTGGGCTTAAGGACCCTATGCTTTTATGATTGAGTCTTTTTATTGATGTTAGGGACAAGGTGTGTGCAAGAGGAATTAGCTTGAAAGTGTGTGTAGACTGTATATTGGTGATGCCCTAGCACCTAATTGCAAAGAGGGTTTTCAAGCACCTAATTGGGGATTTCATAGTAAATGAATGCATAGGTCCAAATTGACCATGTATTTGTCTAATTGGATGTAAATGATGAAATTTCACCAAGTTTCAAGAAGATTGAATGAGTTTCGCTACTAGTTGCTTTGTTAAAGTGCATCCTTTTCCTTCAAAAACTGTCACAGTCATATTTTTGAGCAATTTGTTACAAAGTAACCAATAATAATTTTTGGATATGTTGTGTAAAGCTGAAAAGGGTATTTGAATGTGTTTTTATTTTTGCAACTTCTTTGGAAAAAGTTGGATAAATTAATTAAATACAGTTGCTGCTGTTACAAGTAGCATAATGAAAAGAATGTACATCTTGATTAAATGATGACTTGGCACTTGTAAGCCATGTTAAATGCAAAATATTAATGAATATTAACTACAACATCATTATTTTCCCTTTACAACTCATTAATGACCCAAGTTTGCTCATGCACTATTAGTGTACTTTCAGAACCTTAATGCCATCAAACATGAATTTGTGCTTAACCACTTAGATAGATGATTCCAAACATTCCAAGATGTTTCATATGATGTATTAATCATTCCAAACAAGTTTAAAGTCCTTATTATATCAAAAAGTACATTATTAGCATTTTGCCAAATTATTGTCATGTGCATTTTGCCTTTGTGGAGCAGTAGAGACAATTTTTAATTATTTTATCCAATTTTGTTCCAAACAAATTGAAAAAGTAAAAGTAGTTTCAGATACACTTTATCCTTTTACACAATGTATGTAAAAATTAAGGTGTGTTGTTTTGGATCAAAGTCCTTAAATCCAGGTTTGTGATAGTTTTTGAGTGAAAATCAAGCACTTTTACAAAGAAACCATTAGCAAAACAACTCCAAATCTCTCCAAACTTGGTTAAAGTTCATCATTTGTGTCTAATTGAAGAAATCCATGGTCAATTTTGACCCATCAACTCTCCTAACATGAAAGCCCCAATTTGTTGCTTATAAACCCTCCTAGGCTAGGGTATCTTGGTTGTACGGTCTAGAATCCTTACTAGGCTAATTCCTTCATGTCACACCTTGTTATTGATGTCCTTGACAAGTTAAAATCATCAAAACATGGTCTTCTTAAGCCAAATACCTGTCTGTGTCATGGTTCGCACCTTCCAAGTGCACCCAAAGCATGCATAGGGCAACTCTCCTCCACTTTCTTGCAACAAAAATCATTGTACCTTCCTTATTTCATGTTATGTTGTCAATATACATTTTATTGGATCCATCCCTAGGGTTAGAAGGTCATACTATGCATGGATCTCATAAATCCATAGTGGAAACAAGAGGAAAAGTGAGTAAAAACTTGGAGCAGCAGATAAATCTCTTACAAAAACAATGAAAACTAATTGAAAACTATGTGAAATGTCTTAGGAAACCTTTATGCACAAGATCAAACCTTTACAAATCCAAAGATCATCCAAAACCTTCAAAAAATACCAAGTTTTATTTCAAAAAATGCTTGTTGTCCGTACAAATCAAAGAGTTGTACCGTGCAGTAGGGTGCTTATAATCATTTATGACTTCAAGAAGTTTCCATGCTTAAACAGTTTGAAAGATATGCAAGATTAGCACTTTCAACTAACCCTCACTGCCTCTATTTGCATCGCTAGAGATCGGGCTGCTATTTTCAAAAGGAGAGGGATCTAAAAAAATTGAGAGAGGTTATTGTAGAACTCAGCAATCCCCTCTTGTAGCACCTAATGGTCTGTAGATACCTCACACGAGCTCTGAGATATGCCCCAATGAAGTTCATCGATTTTGGTGCTTTGGGCACCTTAAAGGTCACACTGGTCCACAATGGTCGGGAGTGTTCTGTCAATTTTGCTTGCAAGAGGAGACCTCCACTAGCGTTTACCTAGCCACACGGAGCTAATAGAATCGATGGTTCGAGTGCACGACACACAGTTCGAAAGATATGCAAGATTAGCACTTTCAACTGACCCTCACTGCCTCTATTTGCATTGCCTGAGATCGGGCTGCCATTTTCAAATGGAGAGGGATCTAAAGAAACCGAGAGAGGTTATTGTACAACTCATAAATGCCCTCTTGTAGCACCTGACGATTTGTAGATACCTCACACGGGCTCCCAGATATGCCCCGATGAAGTTCACTGATGTTGGTGCTTTGGGCACCTTAAGGGTCACATTGGTCCATAATGGTCGCTAGGGTTCAGTCGATTCCGCTTGCAAGCGGAGACCTCCACTAGTGTTTACCTAGCCACCCAGAGCTAACAGAATTGACAGTTTGAGTTCACGACGCACGGTTTGAAAGATATGCGAGATTAGCACTTTCAAGTGACCCTCACTACCTCTATTTGCATCACCCGAGACGAGGTTGTCATTTTCAAATGGAGGCTGATCTAGAGAAATTGAGAGAGGTTATTTTAGAACCTATCAATGTTGTCTTGTGGCACCTGATGGTTTGTAGATACCTCACATGGGCCCCAAGATATACCCCCTTGAAGTTTGCCGATTTCAGTGCTTTGGGCACCTTAAGGGACACACCGGTCCATAGTGGTTGGTAGCACTATGTCGATTCCGCTTGCAAGAAGAGACCTCCATTAATGTTTACCTGGCCACTCAGAGCCAACAGAACTGACGGTTCGAGTGCACGATGCACGATTTGAAAGATATGCGAGATTAGCACTTTGAAGTGACCCTCACTACCTCTATTTGCATCGCCCGAGATGGGGCTGTCATTTTCAAATGGAGGCTGATTTAGAGAAACCAAGAGAGGTTATTTTAGAACCTAGCAATGTCATCTTGTGGCACCTGACAGTTCATAGATACCTCACATGGGCCCTGAGATATGCCCCCGTAAGTTTACCGATTTCAGTGCTTTGGGCACCATAAGGGACACACTGGTCCACAATGGTCGGTAGCGCTATGTCAATTCTTCTTGCAAGCAGAGACCTCCACTAGTGTTTACCTGGCCACCCGGAGCCAACGGAATGACGGTTTGAGTGCACGACACAAGGTTCGAAAGATATGTAAGATTAGCACTTTCAAGTGACCCTCACTACCTCTATTTGCATTGCCCGAGATGGGGCTGTCATTTTCAAACGGAGGCTGATCTAGAGAAACTGAGAGAGATTATTTTAGAACCTAGCAATGTCGTCATGTGGCACCTGACAGTTTGTAGATACCTCACACGGGCCCTAAGATATGCCCCCTTGAAGTTTGTCGATTTCAATGCTTTGGGCATGTTAAGGGACACACCGGTCCATAGTGGTCGGTAGAGCTATGTCAATTTTGCTTGCAAGTAGAGACCTCCATTAGCGTTTACCCGGCCACCCAGAGCCAATGGAACTGACGGTTCGAGTGCATGACGTACGGTTTGAAAGATATGCGAGATTAGCACTTTTAAGTGACCCTCACTACATCTATTTGCATTGCCCGAGACGGGGCTGTCATTTTCAAATGGAGGCTGATCTAGAGAAACTGAGAGAGTTTATTTTAGAACCTAGCAATTTCATCCTGTGGCACCTGATAGTTCGTAGATACCTCACACGGGCCCCAAGATATGCCCCCTTGAAGTTTTTTAGTTTCAGTGCTTTGGGCACCTTAAGGGACACATCGGTCCACAGTGGTCAGTAGCGCTATGTCGATTCCACTTGCAAGTGGAGACCTCCATTAGCATTTACCTAGCCACCTGGAGCCAACATAATGATGGTTCGAGTGCACGATGCACGGTTTGAAAGATATGCGAGATAAGCACTTTCAAGTGACCCTCACTACCTCTATTTGCATCACCCAAGACGGGGCTATCATTTTCAAACGGAGGCTAATCTAAAGAAATAGAGAGAGGTTATTTTAGAACCTAGCAATGTCGTCCTGTGGAACTGACAGTTTGTAGATACCTTGCACGGGCCCCGAGATATGCCCCCTTGAAGTTTTCTAATTTTAGTGCTTTGGGCACTTTAAGAGACACACTGGTCCATAGTGGTTGGTAGCGTTATGTCAATTCTACTTGCAAGCAGAGACCTCCACTAGCATTTACCCAGCCACCTTTAGCCAATGGAATTGATGGTTCGAGTGCATGATGCACGGTTCGAAAGATATGTGAGATTATCACTTTCAAGTGACCCTCACTATCTCTATTTGCATCGCCTGAGACAGGGCTGTCATTTTCAAACGGAGGCTGATCTAGAGAAACCAAGAGAGGTTATTTTAGAACCTAGGAATGTTGTCCCATGGCACCTGACAGTTCGTAGATACCTTGCATGGGCCCTGAGATATGTCCCCTTGAAGTTCATCGATTTTAGTGCTTTGGGCACCTTAAGGGACACATCGGTCTAGAGTGGTCAGTAGCGTTATGTCGATTTTGCTTGCAAGCGGAGACCTCTACTAGCATTTACCCAACCACCCGGAGCTAATGGAAGTGATGGTTCGAGTGCGCAATGTATGGTTTGAAAGATATAAAAGATTGAAACTTTGAACTAACCCTCACTGCCTCTACTTGCATCGCCCGAGACAGGGCTTCCATTTTCGAATGAAAGTGATGAAGGGTGCTCCCCTTAATACCACAAACACATAACAGAAATAGAGAAACAACAACAATAATATGTAAGAACAGAAAATTGGCTTCTTATTATCTCCACAAATGTGAAATTACAAACTTTCAGAATTACAATATGCAAAGCCACATGGGCATTCCCTTACAATATTTTGTAGGACAAAGCCTCGAATCAATACCCAGATCTACTACCCAGAACTATTCTGAACTGCCTAAGACAATAATACAGCCTTCCTTATATAGGCAATTTTCCACCGCCTGGGAAGGTTCCAGAATTTTAGCCAATAAGGCCGACCAAACTTAGAATTATTTTATTTTACATTTTATTACATCATAGTCAGCTCAAGATAACCTTTGAAATTCGAACCAAATTTTTGAAGAAAATTATCTTCCACCATTTCAAGTGGCCCAACTTCCGAAGACCATAAGTCATCACTAGTTGACCCGATCAACTATTATAACCCCATTTTGGAAATGTCACGAAGCACTCTACAGGCTTGACCGGCGCAAGCACCTGTCACCCAAATTTTTGACCTCATCTGGGGCCTCTAAGGCCTCCAAAACTGAGTTCAAAATTTTTGTACCCTGCTGCCAATATCGAAAATCTTCAATATCTTCCAATATACACTTGATCTGGCAATGAAACTTTACTGGCAGACTTATATGACCAAAACAAACCTCCAAGAAAGAAATCAGATCATTCTGAGCACATATGAAAATTACCAAAAAAATAGTAACTTTCCATAAATATCAGCTCTGCACAAAATAGCCCTTATTGAATATAAAAATAGAAATATTTTTTTGGGTGATGCAAGATTGCTCTTACACCCAGGATGCTCCTACATCAGACACCCAGGGTAATTGGAGAAGTGACCCTGTCACTACTTAGGTGTGCAGAGGAAAATCAAGACGGCTAACCTCCTCCTTTGTTAACCATGATGAATCTTCAACAGGTCATCCTTTCCACTTGACTAGATATTCTTCATATGTCTTGTTCCTTGTGCTTCTACCAACACGACTGTCCAGTATATCTTCGATCTCTTTAGTGTCTGAACTAGTTGCTAGAATACTCCACTGTGCTGCTGCAACCTCATCTTCAAGACCTCCTTCATGATACTCTATCAAATCTGAAATGTTAAACACTGGTGAAATATTCAGCTCACTAGGCAATTCTACCTCATATGCATTTCCTGAATCATGCTTCTTTAATATCTTACATGGTCCAAACTTCTTCATTTTCAGCTTGTTATATGTACCAACTGGAAACCGCTCCTTCCGCAAATGAACCATGACTTCATCACCAACCTGAAATTTCTTATACCTCCTTTTCTCATCTGCCTTGGCCTTATACTACGCATTCATCTTGGTAATATGCTTCCTCACCTCCTCATGGATGTTCTTCAAGTGTTCTGCAAAATCCTCAGCTTCAGCACTACTTATTTCTCCTTTATTTATCTTCCTCAATTCAGATGCATTTCTTGGACTACTTCTATATACAATCTGGAATGGTGATTTACCAGTGTTCCTGTTGACAAAATTATTGTATGCAAATTCTACCTGTGGTAAAATCAAATCCCATCTTGTTGGCTTATCTCCAACCAAACATCTCAGCAAATTTCCCAAACTCCTATTCACCACCTCTGTCTATCCATCAGTCTATGGATGATGTGATGAACTGAACTTCAAATTTGTCTTCAACTTCTTCCACAATGTACGCCAGAAATATCCAACAAACTTAGTGTCCCGATCTGAAACTATGGTCTTTGGCAAACCATGAAGTCTCACTACATCTCTGAAAAACAATTCTGCTACATGAACACCATCATTAGTCTTCTTGCAGGGAATGAAATGTGCCATCTTTAAAAATCTGTCAACCACCACAAAAATTGAATCATGTCCCCGCTGAGTCCTCGGTAAACCAAGAACAAAGTCCATACTGATATCCTCCCAAGGCTTCTCTGGTACGGGTAATGGCTGATACAACCCTGTATTCTACTTCACTCCTTTCGCCATCTGACATACTTTGCAACGCTGTACAAACTTCTTCACATCTTGTTGCAACTGTGGCCAATAATAATTCTCACTAACCAAAGAAAGAGTTTTGTCACGACCAAAATGTCCAGCCAATCCTCCGCTATGCTTCTCCTTGATGAGATTCTCCCTCATAGAACTTCGTGGAATGCACAATTGACTCCCTCTAAATAGCATATCATCCTGGATGATGAAATCCAACCATTTCATCCTATCTGGAGTAACAGGTTCTGTACAAGCTTTCCAAGCTTCACCAAAATCAGGATCCTCTGGATACAAATTCTTAAGTTCCTTGAACCCAACCACTTCAATCTGCATTTCTGTCAGCAATAGTTGCCTTCTGCTAAGAGCATCTGCAACCCTATTAGACTTTCCACTCCTGTGTTTCAAAACAAATGTGTAACTCTGTAAAAACTCAACCCATTTCAAATGCCTTTGATTCAATTTTCTTTGACTATTCAAATATTGCAAAGCTTGATGATCAGTATACAAAACAAACTCCTTAGGAAGTAGATAATGTCTCCACTTCTTTAATGCCTAAACTATAGCATAAAATTCTTGATCATAGATAGAATATTTTCTCTTGGCATCATTTAACTTCTCACTGAAATAAGCAACAGGTTTACCTTCTTGGCTCATAACATCTCCTATTGCAGTACCACTAGCATCACAATCTACTTGAAACACCTTATTAAAATCTAGAAGTGCTAAAATAGGTTGTTCTGTAACTTTTTATTTCAACAATTGAAAATTCTTTTCTACCCCATTAGTCCACTTAATCTCTTTTCTATCCCCTCTCATTGTTTCAGTCAAGGGCCCACAAATACTGCTAAAATTTATGATAAACTTTCTATAAAAGCTAGCTAGACCATGAAAAGATCTTACCTCAGTAGCATTCCTTGGAGTAGCCCATTCAAGGATAGCCTGTACCTTCTTTGGGTCCATTTTTAGACCTTCTCCTGAAACTACAAACCCTAAATACACCAACTCTTTCTTCACAAAACTGCACTTCTTCAAATTAATCAACAATTTCTCTTCTCTCAACTTCTCAAATACCATACAAATATGCATCATATGCTCATCCAATGTCTTACTAAAGATCAAAATATCATCTAGGTAAACAATGACAAACTTACCCAAAAATTCTTTCAGAACCTCATTCATGAGCCACATGAAAGTGCTCGATGCATTGGTTAGCCCAAAAGGCATGACTAACCACTCATAGAGTCCTTCCTTTGTCTTGAAGGCAGTCTTCCATTCATCTCCTTCTCTGATCTGAATCTGGTGATATCCACTCTTCAGATCTATCTTTGAGAAATACACAACTCCACTCAAACAGTCCATAATATCATCCATTTGTGGCAATGGAAACCTGTACTTGATTGTGATCTTATTTATTTCTCTAGAATCTATACACATCCTCCATTCTCCATTCTTCTTTGGTGCTAATACTGCTGGTACAGCACAAAGACTCAAACTCTCATGGATCAATCCTTTCTGTAACAGTTCATGTACTTGTCTGTTTAACTCCTCACTTTTTGCAGGTGTCATTCTGTGTGCTGCCTTATTCAGCAAACTCGCTCCTAGGATCAAGTCCATCTGATGACTGATCTTCCTAACTGGTGGTAATCCATTAGGCACGTTATCGGATACAATATCCTGAAACTCATTCAACAAATCTGCAACTTCTACAAGAACATCTTCTACTTCCTCTTTACCAGCTTTTGGAATTAAAGAAAAACATACATGCTCATGCCTCATACCATCTAGAAATTTTTTTCCATCAATAAAAGTTATCCTTGCATTACCACATACATTTTCTTCAGTCTCCTTCAATGGTTTTAGCTTATGTCGCACTCCATCCTTTGTGAGGGAATAGGTATTCGCATGACCATCATGTACAACACATCTGTCAAATTACCATGGTCTACCCAACAACATATGATATGCATCCATAGATATGATATCACACAATACCTCATCTTGGTATCTGCCAATCTTGAACTTCACCAGGCATTGTTCATTGACCATGACCTTGTGGTCATCCTGTACCCAGGCAATCCGATATGGATGTGGGTGTTTCTGTCTCTTGAGCTTCAACTTTGTCACCATCTCTTCTGACACCAAATTGTCAGTGCTTCCACTATCAATAATCACATCACAACATTTACCTTCACACTTGCACTTGGTGCAAAACAGGCTCCTCCTTTGCTCAGGTTCATTCTCACCACTCAACAGGACTCTTCTGTTAATCAACGTTTCTCCTCTTTCAACATCTTCAAAATTTGATGATCTGGCATCTTCATCTACATGTGCAACTCTAGCCTGGCCTTCATTTCTCCTGTCTATTCTTCCTTGGCACTGAGGACATTCAAATGCCCTATGACCACCTTCTCCATAGTGAAAATATGTTCCACGGAAGCCACCTCTTCCAGATCCTTGTCCTCTTCCTCTTCCTCTCTGATCTCTATTATTCTGATCCTGGAAGTGATTGGAATTATTTCCTCACTGATTCTGACTGCTACTGGCCTCATCCTTCTTTTTCAGATCTTTATTTCGGCCACCATATGACCATCCACCAGATCGTCCATCGCGACCTCTTCCGTTTTGTTTGCTCTCAAACTTCTTGTTCAGCTTTTCCTCTACTTTTAGGGCAAACTGGTATGCCTCTTCAATACTGTTCATTTGAACCAGATTCAGCTCCTCCTGAATGCTTGGCCTTAACCCTTTAAGGTATCGGGCAACTTTCTCCTTATCATCTTCTGCATGGCCTGTTCTGATGAGGAGTCGATAGAACTCGTCTATATACTCTTGAACAAATCTTCCTGCTTGCTTCAAACTTTGCATTTTCTTTAGTAGGTCAAGCTCATAATCAACAGGAATGAACTGTCACTTCAATTTATCCACCATCTGATCCTATCTTGTGATTTTATCTTTCCCTCTTCTATTTCACTCTAATTGAATTTTTTGCCACCAGATCTTCGCATGACCTTTCAGTCTGGCCTTCGCAAATTTGACCCTATCAGGATCCTCAACATCATCATACTCAAAATACTCCTCACATTCATTGATCCAGTCGATCAATTCCTCTAGGTTAAGATTTCCAGAAAATGTAGGAACCTCAATCTTAGGTCTTTTCCCAATCTTGGAAATCGCCTAAAAAAGTCTTTCTTCCTCCTGGTTCATAATTTCAGCTTCTCCTTCTTGATATTCTTCTTCGGCTTCATCCTCGCTTTTGTCTTTGACATTAAGATTCATTCCTCTGTGAATCTCTTCTTGCAATGCTCGCACTTGTCTCTGTAGCTCTCTAACCTCAGGTGTCACAACACCATCTCTTCCGCCATGTTCTCTTCGTGGAGGCATTTTCATGATGCGCGCTAAAACCCTAGCCACGGTCCTGGTGCAAACTACCTCACAGTCGGCGATCTATTTACACACTCAAGAACTCCTGCTCTAATACCACTTGATGAAGGGTGCTCCCCTTAATACCACAAACACATAATAGAAATAGAGAAACAACAACAATAATATGCAAGAACAAAAAATTGGCTTCTTATTATCTCGACAAATGTGGAATTACAAACTTTCAGAATTACAATATGCAAAGCCACATGGGCATTCCTTTACAATATTCTATAGGATAAAGCCTCGAATCAATACCTAGATCTACTACCCAGAACTATTCTGAACTGCCTAAGACAATAATACAACCTTCCTTATATAGGCAATTTTCCACCGCCTAGGAAGGTTCCAGAATTTTAGCCAATAAGGCCGACCAAACTTAGAATTATTTTATTTTACATTTTATTACATCATAGTTGGCTCAAGATAACCTTTGAAACCTGAACAGAAATTTTGAAGAAAATTATTTTTTGCCATTTCAGGTGGCCCAACCTCCGAAGACCATAAGTCATCACCAGTTGACCCGATCGGCTATTATAACCCCATTTCAGAAATGCCACGAAGTGCTCTATAGGCTTGACCCGCGCAAGTGCTCATCACCCAAATTTTTGATTTCATCTGGGGCCTCTAAGGCCTTCAAAACTGAGTTCAAGGTTTCTGTACCCTGCTGCCAATACCAAAAATCTTCAATATCTTCTAATATACACTTGATCTGGCAATGAAACTTTACTGGCAGACTTATATGACAAAAATGAACCTCCAAGAAAGAAATCAGATCATTTTGAGCACATATGAAAATTACCAAAAAAATAGTAACTTTCCATAAATATCAGCTCTGCACAAAATAGCCCTTATTGAATATAAAAATAGAAATATTTTTTTGGGTGATGCAAGATTGCTCTTACACCCAAGATGCTCCTGCATCAGAAAGGTGATCTAATAAAATTGAGAGAGGTTATTGTAGACCTCATTGATGTCATCATGTAGCACCTAATGGTTCATTGATACCTCACACTAGTTTCGAGATACGCCCCCTTGAAGTTCATCGATTTTGGTGCTTTGGGCACCTTAAGGGACACACCAGTCCACACTGGGTGGTAGCGTTATGTCAATTCTACTTGCAAGTGGAGACCTCCACTAGCATTTACCCAGACACCCAGAGCTAACGGAAGTGACAGTTCGAGTGTGCAATGCACGGTTCGAAAGATATACAAGATTGCAACTTTGAACTGACCCTCACTGCCTCTACTTGCATCGCTCGAGACAAGGCTTCCATTTTCGAATGGAAGTTGATCCAATAAAATTGAGAGAGGTTATTATAGACCTCATTGATGCCATCCTATAGCAGCTGACAGTTTGTTGATACCTCACACTGGTTCTGAGATATGCCCTCTTGAAGTTCATCGATTTCAGTGCTTTGGGCACCTTAAGGGACACATTGGTCCACAGTGGTCGGTAGCATTTTGTCAATTCTACTTGCAAGCAGAGACCTCCACTAGCATTTATCTGGCCACCCGGAGCTAATGGAAGTGATGGTTCAAGTGTGCAATGCAAGGTTTGAAAGATATACAAGATTGCAACTTTGAACTGACCCTCACTGCCTCTACTTTCATTGCCCGAGATAGGGCTGCCATTTTCGAACGAAGGCAGATCTAGAAAAATTGAGAGAGGTTATTGTAGACCTTGGTGATGCTTTTTTGTAGCACCTAAGGGTTTGTTAATACCTTGCACAAGTTTTGTGAAATGACCATCGGAAGATCATTGTTTTTCGTGCTTTGGGCACCGTAAGGGACACTTGCCCCGAGTGCATTCTGGAACATTCCAAGGACTAGGTGAGCAGAACAAGTTGGTCCTTGGTTGTTACCTAGCCACCCAAACCTAACGAAAGTGACGGTTTGAGTGTGCGAGGCACAGTTCGACATAGTTGCTTTGTAAAATGGCATATTTTGACATAGTTGTCTAAAGTGACATCTTGCAAGTTTGATGGGTTTTTCTCGTGATGGGTAGTTCAAATTTTGGGGATTTCATTTATATGTTGAAAAATTACTTTTAAGATCTTAAGCAGCAAAAAATTCTTCCAAATTTTTATAGTTGCTTTGTAAGGTGACCATTTTGGCAATGTTGCTCAAGGAGTCATCTTGCAAGTTTTGTGGGTTTTACTCATGATGGGTGGATCAAACTTTGGAAAATGTTTTGATATGATAAAAAATTGCTTTTCAGATCTTAAGTAGTGGATAATTCTTCAAATTTTATATAGTTTATTTGTAAAGTGACCATTTTGGCAATGTTGCAAGAAATTGAAGGAAAACCCTTTATTTTGGATGCAAATTTTAAGTTTCTTTTGCTTTTGTTAGTTCATTTGGATTGGAAATGATTGTAATGGTCTTGTTATATCTAATCTAACATGTTTTGAGGAGATTTGACCAAGTTTTATATCTGATCTAACATGTTTTGAGGAGATTTGATATAAGAACAAGTCTTATTGCTGTCCCATCATTAGTCACATAAAAATTACACAGTTTTGCATTGGATAAAAAAACATAAAAATGCTAAGGAATTATTGTAAAAATGTTTCTTTTTTTATTAATATTATGAAACATGTTTACAACTCAGCTCAATAAAGGCATCGGTAGGAAAGAGCTGAGTGGAGAAAACCTCTGGCATTGCCCCAAAAAATATGCAGCGTTGCATTATCATTACAATGACAAACTTCCCTCTATACACATGGGGTATGTACCATAGAAGCTAACTTTTTCAAAGAAACAAATAGTACAGTTGAACACATATTACAACATTTTAGTACAGCCCAATTTAGTCCATTGAACCAGCTAGATCTGCCATAACCTTTAGTGTGTTAAGTATTGCCTCATGCTTTGACTCGGGAACCTTCCAAAGAGTTCTTTTCACTGGCCTACCCCCATATCTGATCAAAGTAACATTCAAATCAACAACAAGGTTTGAATAATGTAGAATCTTTCTGTGTGTCTTCCAGTCCTCGAACAACCACAACTTAGAGTTCTTCATACCATATCGTCTAAGCCATGTTCCTGTTACAACAACCGCTCCTATAGGGTATTGTAATCCTTCACCGTCTACAACTCTGACATCCAATTTCTTTTTGGCCTCAACACAATGACATAAATAATAATCTATCCCTTCGTCATTGTATTCAAGTGCAATAACTACAAAAACATGACCTGCAACAATGTAGACATATTCAGTACATTAATATCCAAAATAGTTTAGACAAACTATATAAATGGACAATTTACCTAGTTGTACTATATCTGACAAGTGGTCAAAGTCAATAGATGTTGCCATGTCCCCTAGTTGCAATTTTGTTGGTGGACGATAGGAGTCAAGTGGGCTCAAAGGTCTTATAGACCATTCATCAACCCATTCCTTTGAGTTGCACTCATCCCAATTCTCCTCTGCATAAGATGAACAAAAGCATACCATATGTCATGTGTATACCATCCATGAACCTACATTACAACTTCTAAAAGAGTGTAGCTCACTTGATCCTGTTACTGTACAACAATCCTCATATGGTGCAATGTTAGTTTCATCAATCAACCAAAAAAATCTATGAACTGTTGACTCACCTTCCTTACCTAGGCCCATTGTGGCACTACACCAGTTGACAATACATCTTGCATTTGATAAGTTTTCTCCCCCCTCATACTTTAATTCTTCACGTGCTAAAGCTCTTTTTATACATGCTCCCACACCATCATGCTCTCCCTTTCCATGGCCCACCTCAATGAAATTCCACATATATTGAATATCAGTGTTCTTGTGCATCCTACTGAACCAATAAAACATACAAGAATTCTTGAATTGGGATGTACAATTATCTGACCATATGATGTGTCAACGATATGGTATGCTCCTATTTTCCAAATCATTGTAAAACAAACTAAAGCAACCATGTACAAACTCTGTAGAATGTGAGCGATCATCACTCATATAAAAATGGTACTCCCTCAATATCTTCCTATTTTCCTCCGTACTATCAAGTGCATGCAAGTATGCTATATGAACAAATATAGCAACCTGTTGAGAGTTGTAATACTGTGATTGTACCTCATTTTGTGGTTGCAAAGTGTAGTTTTCAAAAAATTCCACAATTGAAACAATTGTATCAATCAGAAAAGTGTCCTTGCATAACTTGAATTGTGTATCCAACCATCGTGCTCTATGTGTATGCATTGCATATTCATACACAATTTTCCCATAAAATATATCCATGAATTGATACACCGAAATCCTGTCAATTACTAAATCACATCTTTTTCCCTCTTTTCCATCTTTTAGAGCATATGCAATGGTCTTATATTTTCCAAATTCTACTATTTCATTCCCAATTGCAAGACTACTTTCCATATGCTGACAAACAGGTAAATCTTGCAAACCATCGCAATGTACACATGTACCATTCAAACATGATAGTTTGTGAAATTGTTGTTCATCCGGTCTATGACATAAAATGGTAGCTATCAATTCCCTTGAAGATCTAGGTGGCTCCTTTATGTTACACTCCTACAAGACATTGTTAGCATGCAAACGTACACATATATGCCGATAGATAGTATAATGGTTAGAAAATTCAATATGTACTCTACAACAACAAGTTGTGCGTGTGTGATTTATCTTGACATAAAAAGGTTTAGCCATTTCAAAAATCTTTGACTAATTTTAATTTGAGGATACGCATCTATAAATTTTGCAAAAAATTGTGTCTAGGTTGAATCCAAAAAATGCTTTGGATGTGGATCATGCAATCGACTACCAATCCTCCTCCTTACAACATCTCTTTGATTAGGAGATACTCATGTATTATTCTTCCAAAAATTTTCAATGAAGGATTTCAAAGCTTCAACAATGTCTTTGTCTTTCCGTGGCAATCTACTGGAAAAAGCCCATAGTTCATTGCTATTTGAATCTTCCACTCTTTGATGCCTTTCCATGGCTCTCATTAGAGACCTTCTACTTATTTTCAATGATTTACTTGTCTTTCTAATGAGTCAAGACTTCTTCATTTGATTGCTTACCATTTTTGATGTCATCACACATCGTGTGACATTACTATCTTTCGTGCGTGATGTAGAACCCATAGTCTCATATGCATCCATTAGATTCTTTACAATAGCTTTTTCAGTGGATGTGTCATCTGTCCTTAACCCAAGAATCTTCATGATAGGCCTAAATTTCAGATTTCTCTTCATTTCAACAAACAATTGACATCTTCCTATGACATTCAAATTCTCAAAAAATATCCTCCAAATTCGGTTAGTATATCTTTGATAAGTGCACTTGGGAATCTTGTCAGGCATTGGTTTTAAAATATTAGTGTCAATATCAATCAAATATTTGGGCTTTCTATGCAAAAATCTAGGAGGTGTTCTCAATTGTTGTGTAGGCTCAACATTGAGGACGTCTACAATGTTAGGGATGAATTATGTACCTTCGATCAAAGATGATGTGCCTTCAAATTGAGATGTGGAAGATGGACCTTCACCGACTTGAGATGAATATGGTGTTTCTTCAACATGATGTAATGGTGTGATTCCTACACCTTCGAAAGTTGGAAATGAGGTGCCTTCACCAATGATGCAATGATGTGTCTATTCCTTCGGATGTAGCTAATGGTGTGCCTTCAACATAATATGATGGTGTGGCTACACTTTGAGGTGTAGAGTGTGCGATGTCTTCAACATTAGATAATTCATGTGCACCTCCAACATTGGATGATGGCATCCCTTCAACTTGCAATCCAATAGATGATATACTCACCCCTTCATAATTCAATTGTCTTGTTGCACGCAACTTTCTCATTCAGTTCCTTTGTGTTCCAAGTCCAATTCTCTCCTATTAGGTAATTCTTCTTGTATGGGCTCCAATTGTCATTGTTCGCGAAGTTGTCTCATTCTTTCTCTTTTCTTCTCTTTCTCTATTTCATGCTCTTCGGGTGTTTGAATCTTAGGTCATTTTCTTGGCATGATGAATAAGATCTATATATACATTTAAATTCATTAAAATTTACACATTATAAAATATCAATCTAATACAACAATTATGGTTTTTTTAATCAATCTATTATAATAAGTCATAACATAATATAAAAGTATTACAATTTATATATATCAAATTATAATACAACTATAGTCCAATACATGTCTATTTATGCTTTCCACAAGTCCATATAATATGAAATAAAATAAAAAGGATTTATTCACATTTTGGCATGCAAGAACAAACAAAACTTACCTTGAAATATGTCAAATTTGCTAAATAAAGGTTGTTTTTTGCACCACAATGTTGACCTTGCAACAAAAGGTGGTCCAAGTTGATAAAATAGTCTTCTTTTTACATCCAACACCATGAAAGCAAATATTTGTTGTGAAAACTACGTGTTCCAAATAGAATACAGTAAAAGTGGGCCTCCTTCATAGGATTCTTGGGTTTTTTGCCATTTTTGGGCTTTCTACAAAGGGTGTGCGCCAAATAGGGCATACACCCTTTTTGGCGCATGCCCTATTTGGAGTGTGCCCTTTCTAGAAATGCATAAAAGAAAGATAGATGGGGGGAGAGAGAGAGAGAGAGAGAGAGAGAGAGAGA
>BSBK01000390.1:0-327500 GCA_027943335.1 Chamaecyparis obtusa
ATGTACATATATATGTACATATATATATAGATATGTACGTATATATATATACATATATATATATATATATATGTACATATACATATATATATATATATGTACATATATATATATATATATGTACATATATATATATATATATATATGTACATATATATATATATATATATGTACATATATATATATATGTACATATACATATATATGTACATATATATGTACATATACATATATATGTACATATATATGTACATATACATATATATGTACATATATATGTACATATACATATATATGTACATATATATGTACATATACATATATATGTACATATATATGTACATATACATATATATGTACATATATATGTACATATACATATATATGTACATATATATGTACATATACATATATATGTACATATATATGTACATATACATATATATGTACATATATATGTACATATACATATATATGTACATATATATATATATATATATATATATATATATATATATATATATATATATATATATATATATATATATATATATAATATATATATCAGTAGGGCCTTGGAGTGTAAGTGCTGCTAATTCTTGACCAAGCCCTAGGCGAGCTAAGCCAATGCCCGACTAGGTAAGGTCAGCATTAAAAGTTCTCTAGAAGATAGGGAAGTGTGTTTTAGGGGGGAAGCCCTTTGGAGGAGCCAAGGACATGAATGAAAACTATATTCTATGGAGGTAGAGAGCTTGAGAAATCCAAGAAGGGTGCTGAAGAAGACAAGCAGTTCAGTGACTCAGTGAGGCCCAAAAGCACTAAAAACCCTCATACTTGGTGGAGGCATTGTACAGCCTTTTGGTGACCTAAACCCCCAAAATCCTTGAGGGGAGATGCAAATGAGTAGGGGTTACCTAAGACCTTTAGCCATATTTTTATGAAGCGAAGGAGTCAAAACCCTATAAACCTGGAAGGAAGCCTAAATGGGGCTCTTCCTTGTAGCCCTAATTTGTGAAGGAAGTATGTAATCAGGTTGTAACCCAACCTCACAAATACCTGGAAGATGATTTAAATGTCCGAAAAAACACCCTGAAACTCATCAATTACTCTGTCAGAGCTTGGGAAGGTGTTTGAACCCTAGAAGACCCTTATAAGCCTATGTAAGGGATGGTGCTAGGAAGAAGTGCTTGAAAGGTGCAAGATGATGAAGCTATACTTGGTGGTCAAGTTAGGCTAGGTTAGGGGATCCTTGAAGAGAGGGGAATCCTATAGACCTTATTAGGTGTTAGGAGAACACTAGGATCCTAGTTGAGGATCAGCGGCATAGACTAGCTAGTCTATCCTAACCTCCCCATCAGATTCATAGCATGAGAAGAAATCTAGAATTTGTTGAGGACTTGAGGAAAGGTTAGACATATTTGGAGGAGATGTATAATTTTTAAGGAAATGTGTCTCATGTGCAGGAATATCAGTGATAATGCTTCCACATTACTTAAGGAGGCATTAGACACACTCAAAGGAGATGTGGAATTTTGGAAGAAAGATGTCTCATGTGCATCACTGGAGGACACATTAGATACACTTGGAGGAGATGTGGAATTTAAGAGAAAATGTATCTCATTCTGAAAGGGAGGTGGAAACACTCATGTTGTGTAGATGACTTCAAGTTTTGTGGTTAGGAGATCCATTAATGTGGATTGATTGGGTTTTATTAAGCGAGTGTGGTGGGGAGATCCACTAGTGTAGTCATTTTGGTGTTTCTTGAGCGAGTGAGGAGGATTGGAGAAGATGCATCAATCAGGTGTCGAGGAGCTTTGGGTTTAAAATCAATGTAACTTCCACTCTTATTTGAATTAATATTATAAGGGTAATGTTGGTGTATTTTATTAATTGTTTAGGTTTAGGTTAGTTTAATAGATTAGATAAAATAAAATGTGAGTAGGTAACAAATAAACTAGTTAGGAAATTATTCTCATAGGTTAGTAATGTGATGGAAATAAGGCTCTATAAAACCCCTTGAAGAATTATGTAAATTCATCTAATGAAAATCAGATTGTATCGATTGAATATCGATCTATATTTTCTTCTTTTACATCTATCTTTAAGTTTTCTCCATTATAAGAGTTTCTATAATATATTTCGAAAAACCTATTTCATATAAATCTTGGAACAATTGCATTCTACAAGATAACAATCATTATTTTCCTTTGAAACAATTTTGTGTGAAGTTTTATGATCCTACATTTTGCATGCATGTACAATAAAGCATTGTATTTATGCTTTGATGGATGAGTATACCCTATTATGTAGATTGGGATAATGCTGGCCAAGTTTGTAATGTACCTTCTCATTTTTCAATCCTTTTCCTGATGTTTCTAAAGTATTTTTCAACACATCCAACTAGTGTTTACTTGTTGTAAACAACGACATGACAGAATAAGAAATTGCAGAGTATATAATGAAGATACAATCATATAAGAAGAAATAAGAGTAAGTCTGGAGGATTTAGAAAAAAAATACCTATATTAATGTACTTTTCATTAGACAAATCCAACAATTCTCTTAAACAACAATGCTTTCTTAGGATAAAATAGAGAATATTTTTCTTCCATTCGAGAAAAGACTATATTCCCCTTTTACAAAATTGAATATTTCTACTATGAAGTGATTTCTAGAATACACTAGAAGAAGTCTGCAGATATATAGAGTAAGAAGATTGAAAATATGAAAATGAAGAGAATTAAAGGTTATGATTGAAGTAGGTGAGTTGTGGGGCTAGGGGAGATTAAAATGGTCTAGTTGGAGGTCTACATCAACCAACACTCCCCATTCAGCTTTCATGCCATATATGTTTTCTATTCCAATTCCTTCTCAAATATGTTTAAAGACATTCTTTGCAAGGGGCTTTGTGAAAATATCTTCTAGTCATTCTTTAGACTTGCAAAACTCAAGATATATGTCACCACTGTTCACCAATTCTTGAATATAGAGATATCTTGTATCAATATGCGTACTGCATTTATGGAAGATATTCTTTTTGGATAAATTTCTTTTTGAATTATTATCACAATAGTTTCATATTGGTTCTTCTTCTAGAGTTCACAAATCTAAAATTACTCTTCTCATCTAGACTGTTTGGCAAGGTATTGATGTAGATGCAACGTATTTCACTTTAGATAACAAGAGTGTCATAAGTGGTTCTGATGAAGGGTGCTCCCCTTAATACCACAAACACATAACAAAAATAGAGAAACAACAACAATAATATGCAAGAACAGAAAATTGGCTTCTTATTATCTCCACAAATGTGGAATTTCAAACTTTCAGAATTACAATATGCAAATCCACATGGGCATTCCTTACAATATTCTATAGGACAAAGCCTCGAATCAATACCCAGATCTACTACCCAGAACTGCCCTAGACAACACTACGGGCCTTCTTTATATAGTCAATTTCCACCGCTCGAGAAGGTTCTAGAAATTTAGCCCTTAGGGCCGACCAAACTTAGAATTATTTTATTTTACAATTTATTACATGAAATTTGGCTCAAAATGAGTTTTGAAACCCAAACAGAAATTTTGAAAAAAATTTATTTTTCACCATTTCAGGTGACCAAACTTCCAAAGACCATAAGTCATCGCCCGTTGACCCAATTGGCTATTATAACCCCATTCTGGAAATGCCACAAAGCACTCTATAGGCTTGCCTAGTGCAAAGCACCTATCATCCAAATTTTCAACCTCATCTGGGGCCTCTAAAGCCTTCAAAACTAAGTTCAAAGTTCTATACCCTACTGCAAATACCGAAAATCTTCAATATCTTCAAAACTAGACCTGATCTAGCCATGAAACTTTGCTGGCAGGCTGATATGACTAAGATGAACCTCCACATGTAAAATTAGAACATTTTGAGATCGTAAGACCAACTTACTAAAAATAGCAAGTTTCCATAAATAGCAACTCTACACAAGATAGCCCTTATTGAATACAAAAATAGAAATATTTTTGGGTGATGCAAGATTGCTCTTACACCTAGGATGCTCCTACATCAGACACCTGGGGTAATTTGAGAAGTGGCCCTGTCACGACTAAGGTGTGCAGAGGAAAACCAAGATGGTTAACCTCCTCCTTTGATAGTCATAACGAATCTTCAACAGGTCATCCTTTCCATTTGACCAAATACTCTTCATATGTCCTGTTCCTTGTGCTTCTGCCAACATGACTGTCCAGTATGTCTTCAATCTCCTTGATATCTAAACTGGTTGCTGGACTACTCCACTATGCTACTGCAACCTCATCTTCAACACCTCCTTCATGATACTCTGTCAAATCTGAAATGTTAAACACTGGTGAAATATTCATCTCACTAGGCAATTCTACTTCATATGCATTTCCTGAATCATGCTTCTTCAGTATCTTACATGGCCCAAACTTCTTCATTTTCAACTTGTTATATGTACCAACTGGAAATCGCTCCTTTCGCAAATGAACCATGACTTCATCTCCAACCTGAAAGTCCTTATGCCTCCTTTTCTCATCTGCCTTAGCCTTATACTGTGCATTCATCTTGGTAATATGCTTCCTCACCTCCTCATGGATGTTCTTCAAATGTTCTGCAAAATCCTCAGCTTCAGCACTACTTATTTCTCCTTTATTTATCTTTCTCAACTTAGATGCATTTCTTGGAATACTTCCATATACAATCTAGAATGGTGATTTACCAGTGCTCCTGTTGACAGAATTATTGTATGCAAATTCTGCCTATGTTAAAATCAAATCCCATCCTGTTGGCTTATCTCCAACCAAACATCTCAGCAGATTTCTCAAACTTTTATTCACCACCTCTGTCTGTCCATCAGTCTGTGGATGATGTGATGAACTGAACTTCAAATCTGTCTTCAACTTTTTCCACAATGTCTGCCAAAAATATCCAATAAATTTAGTATCTCGATCTGAAACTATGGTCTTTGGAAAACCATGTAGTCTCACCACTTCTTTGAAAAAAAATTCTGCTACATGAATAGCATCATTAGTCTTCTTGTAGGGAATGAAATGTGCCATCTTTGAAAATCTATCAACTACTACAAAAATTGAATCATGTCCCCGCTATGTCCTCGGTAAACCAAGAACAAAGTCCATAGTGATATCCTCACAAGGCTTTTCTGGTATAGGTAATGGCTAATATAACCCTATATTCTGCTTCACTCCTTTCACCATCTGACATACTCTACAACTCTATACAAACTTCTTCACATCTTGCTGCAACTGTGGCCAATAATAATTCTCACCAACCAAAGCAAGGGTTTTATCATGACCAAAATGTCTAGCCAATCCTCCACTATGCTTCTCTTTGATGAGATTCTCCCTCATAGAACTTCTTGGAATGCACAACTGAGTCCCCCTAGATAGCATATCATCTTGGGTGATGAAATACAGCCATTTCATCCTATCTAGAGTAACAGGTTCTGTACAAGCTTTCCAAGCTTCACCAAAATCAGGATCCTCTGGATACAAATTCTTGAGTTCCTTGAACCCAACCACTTCAATCTGCATCTCTGTCAGCAATAGTTGCCTTTTGCTAAGAGCATCTGCAACCCTATTAGACTTTCCACTCCTGTGTTTCAAAATAAATGTATAACTCTATAAAAACTCAACCCATTTCAAATGCCTCTGATTCAACTTTCCTTGACTATTCAAATATTGCAAAGCTTGATGATCAGTACACAAAACAAACTCCTTAGGAAGTAGGAAATGTCTCCACTTCTTTAATGCCTGAACTATAGCATAAAATTCCTGGTCATAGACAAAATATTTTCTCTTGGTATCATTTAACTTCTCACTGAAATAAGCAACAGGTTTACCTTCTTGGCTCATAACAGCTCCTATTGCAGTACCACTAGCATCACAATCTACTTGAAACATCTTATTAAAATCTAGAAGTGCTAAAATAGGTTGTTCAATAACTTTTTGTTTCAACAATTGAAAACTTTTTTCTACCCCATTAGTCCACTTAAACTCTTTTCTATCCCCTCTCATTGTTTCTGTCAAGGGTCCACAAATACTGCTAAAATTTCTGATAAACTTTCTATAAAAGCTAGCCAAACCATGAAAAGATCTTACCTCAGTAGCACTCCTTAGAGTAGGCCATTCAAGGATAGCCTGTACCTTCTCTGGGTCCATTTTTAGACCTTCTGCTGAAACTACAAATCTCAAATACACTAACTCTTTCTTCACAAAACTGCACTTCTTTGAAAGTTAATTAATAATTTCTCATCTCTTAGTTTCCCAAACACCATACGAATATGCATCATATGCTCCTCCAATTTCTTGCTAAAGATCAAAATATCATCTAGGTAAACAATGACAAACTTACCCAAAAATTCTTTCAGAACCTCACTCATGAAACGCATGAAAGTGCTCCGTGCATTGGTTAACCCAAAAGGCATGACTAACCACTCATACAGTCCTTCCTTTGTCTTGAAGGAAGTCTTCCATTCATCTCCTTTTCTGATCTGAATCTGGTGATATCCACTCTTCAAATCTATCTTTGATAAATACAGAGCTCCACTCAAACAGTCCATAATATCATCCATTCATGGCAATGGAAACCTATACTTGATTGTGATCTTGTTTATTGCTCTGGAATCTATACACATCCTCCATTCTCCATTTTTCTTTGGTGCTAATACTGCTGGTACAGCACATGGACTCAGGCTCTCCCGAATCAATCCCTTCTATAACAACTCATGTACTTGTCTGTTCAACTCTTCACTTTCTGCTGGTGTCATTCTGTGTGTTGCCTTATTTGGCAAACTGGCTCCTGGAATCAAATCCATCTGATGAATGATCTTCCTTACCGGTGGTAATCCATTAGGTACATTATCAAATACAATATCCTAAAACTCATTCAACAAATCTGCAACCTCTACAAGTACATCCTCTACTTCTCCTTTACTAGTTTTTGGAATTAAAGCAAAACACACATGCTCATGCCTCATACCATCTAGGAATTTTCTTCCATCAACAAAAGTTATTCTTGCATTACCACATACCTTTTCTTTGGTCTCCTTCAATGGCTTTAGCTTATGTCACACTCCATCCTTTGTTAGGGAATAGGTATTCACACGACCATCATGTACAACACATCTATCAAACTGTCACAGTCTACTCAACAACATATGACATGCATCCATAGAGATGATATCACATAGTACCTCATCTTGGTACCTGCCGATCTTGAACTTTACCAAGCACTGTTCACTGACCATGACCTTGTGGTCATCCTGCACCCATGCAATCCGATATGGATGTGGGTGTTTCTATCTCTTGAGCTTCAACTTTGTCATCATCTCTTCTGACACCAAATTGTCAGTGCTTCCACTATCGATAATCACATCACAGCATTTACCCTCACACTTGCATCTAGTGCGAAACAGGCTCCTCCTTTGTTCAAGTTCATTCTCACCACTCAACAGGACTCTTCTATTAATCAGTGTTTCTCCTCTTTTAGCATCTTCAGAATTTGATGATCTAGAATCTTCATCTACATGTGCAATTCTGGCCTGGCCTTCATTTCTCCTGTCTATTCTGCCTTGGTGCTGAGGACATTCAAATGCCCTATGACCTTCTTCTCCACAGTGAAAACATGTTCCACATAAACCTCCTCTTTCAGATCCTTGTCCTCTTCATCTTCCTCTCTGATCTCTATTATTCTGATCTTGGAAATGATTGGAATTATTTCCTCTCTGATTCTGGTTGCTACTGGCCTCATCCTTCTTTTCTGGATCTTCATTTCGGCCACCATATGACCATCCACTAGATCTTCCACCACGACCTCTTCTATTTTGTCTACTCTCAAACTTCTTGTTCAGCTTTTACTCTACTTTTAGGGAAAACTGGTATGCCTCCTCAATACTATTCATTCAAACCAGATTCAACTCCTCCTGAATGCTTGGCCTTAACCCATTAAGGTATCGGAGAACTTTCTCCTTATCAGCTTCTGCATGGCCTGTTCTGATGAGGAGTCGATAGAACTCCTCTGTATACTCCTGAACAGATCTTCCTGCTTGCTTCAAACTTTGCATTTTCTTTAGTAGGTCAAGCTCATAATCAACAAGAATGAACTGTCAATTCAATTTATCCACCATCCGATCCCATCTTGTGATTTTATCTTTCCCTCTTCTATTTCACTCCAATTGAATTTCTTGCCACCAGATCTTTGCATGACCTTTCAGTCTGGCCTTCACAAATTTGACCCTATCAGGATCCTCAACATCTTCATACTCAAAATATTCCTCACATTCATTGATCCATTCGATCAATTCCTCTGGGTTAAGATTTTTAGAAAATGTAGGCACCTCAATCTTAGGTCTTTTCCCAATCTTTGAAATCGCCTGAAAAAGTCTTTCTTCCTCCTGGTTCACAAATTCGGCTTCTCCTTCTTGATATTCTTTTCTGGCTTCATCCTCGCTTTCATCTTTGACATTAAGATTCATTCCTCTGTGAATCTCTTCTTGCAATGCTCGCACTTGTCTCTGCAACTCTCTAACCTCAGGTGTCACAGCACCAGCTCTTCCACCACATTCTCTTCATGGAGGCATTTTCGCAATGCGCGCTGAAACCCTAACCATGGTCCTGGTGCAAACTGCCTCATAGTCGGCGATCTGTTTACACACTCAGGAACTCCTACTCTGATACCACTTGATGAAGGGTGCTCCCCTTAATACCACAAACACATAACAGAAATAGAGAAACAACAACAATAATATGCAAGAATAGAAAATTGGCTTCTTATTATGTCCACAAATGTGGAATTACAAACTTTTAGAATTACAATATGCAAAGCCACATGGGCATTCCTTACAATATTCTATAGGACAAAGCCTTGAATCAATACCCAGATCTACTACCTAGAACTTCCCTAGACAACACTATGGGCCTTCTTTATATAGGCAATTTCCACTGCCTGAGAAGGTTCTAGAAATTTAGCCCTTAGGGCCGACCAAACTTAGAATTATTTTATTTTACAATTTATTACATCAAAGTCGGCTCAAAATGAGTTTTGAAACCTAAACAAAAATTTTGAAGAAAAAATATTTTTCACCATTTCAGGTGACCCAACTTCTGAAGACCATAAGTCATCGCCCATTGACTCGATTGGCTATTATAACCCCATTCTAGAAATTCCACGAAGTGCTCTATAGGCTTGAATGGCGCAAAGCACTTTCACCCAAATTTTCAACCTCATCTAGGGCCTCTAAAGCCTTCAAAACTGAGTTCGAAGTTCTGTACCCTACTGCTAATACCAAAAATCTTCAATATCTTCAAAACTAGACTTGATCTAGCCATGAAACTTTGCTGGCAGGCTGATATGACTGAGATGAACCTCCATCTGTAAAATTAGAACATTCCGAGATCGTAAGACCAACTTACTAAAAATGGCAAGTTTCCATAAATAGCAACTCTGCACAAGATAGGCCTTATTGAATACAAAAATAGAAATATTTTTGGGTGATGCAAGATTGCTCTTACACCCAGGATGCTCCTGCATCAGGTTCTTTCTTTCATACCCAAGAAATAAAACCCAATCCAAGATGAAATATATATCCTAAAGTGCTTCTTTTGTCCAAGCTACCTCCCTAGTCACTATCTATATATCCAAGTATCTTGTAGACATCTAAAGGTATATATAAAATCCCAAAGTTCTTCTATCTATCTATATACATTATAATTCTATTTATATATATTTCTGATGCAAGAGCATCTCGGGTCCTTGAAAATCCAGTGTCACCAAAAACATGTTTTTGTTTTCTTGTATTGTTCGATTCCTTCCTTGACCGATTTTTCTTGGTAGTTGCTTGGTTTCATTTGTTAACCGAGTAGGTCAGTTATCTCTTTGGCTCTCGATTAATTCCCTGGTGATTCCTTCCTTGACAGAGTTTTCTCAGTAGTTGCTTAGTTTCATTTATTAACCGAGTAGGTCGGTTATCTCTCTGGCTCACGATTAATTCCCTGATGCTCGGTGATGCTTGTCTGGCACTCAGTTACCTTTCTTACCGAGTTGTTTGTTTTAGGTTTTTGTTTAGGCTGACTTGTGTAATTAATTTTGGTCACAAATTTAATGCTGGTATCTATCATTGGGAAGTGTGTGAAGCTAGATCTAGTCATTCCTTTCATTGATGGTGAATTTGAAGGCCAACTTGATTTGGTAGCCTCTTGTATATAATGTAATATTTGGTTGTAGTTTTAGGGAGCCAATTCAGTTAGAATATAGAAGGTAGAAGATTATATATTGTTTCAAATCCTCACATGTTGGAGGACTTTTTTACTTGATTGTAATATCTCACCTAAACTAGGAAGGCCTTATAGCTCGGGATGTATGAATCAATTGGAATAAATATATGAAGTGTTCTTCATTCTCTCTCTCACTTGTATTTTGTTTCCTCCATGTGTCATTTCTGCAAGGTGGATCTAGTTAAGGTGTGTGGTGCAGGAGCACCTCCAGCATGGTCGACTTCAAAGAACAATTAATCAAAAGAATGAAATTAAAGTCCTAAAGTCTATATTGACTTTCTTTGATGTAATCAATTAGAATGGTGAACTTTATATGTTTACAAGTGTCCTTAGGGACTGAGACATTATTTAGGCAATAGGAGAGTTTACAATAATAATCAAGGTCTATGAGAACCTTTTAAGTTTTAATATTCAAGTCAGTTTTAAAGTTAAATAATTCAAATATTCAAATATTTGAATTAGTAACGGCTACTTAGAGTTTGGAGGGAATTAATTGTTATAGTTTTGTTTTAGCTTTTAACCTTCAACTCAATGAGGAAGTTGGTTGTAATGGTTAGTTTAGGAATGGGAGGGAAGTTATCAATTTGTTATGTTTTCAAGTTTAACATTCAACCCAACTGATGAGAGTTAGTTGAATTAGTTTTAGGAAGTTATGTTCGAGTCTTTTTATTCATGTAAGTGGTCTCTGTTATGGGACAGACTGGTGTATTTGGGGAAATGATTCAAGAATACAAAATCTCAAGTTTTTGCAATTTGATTCAACTGTTTGAATCTCCAATTGATTAGATTTAGTAACCTTATGAATTGAAAAGGATTCTTATTCAGTCTATTGCTTAGTTCATGAATTGCATATTGTTCTAAAGCCATTGTAGGTATAGAGAGAAATGACTGGTGTGTTGAATTGGTAACGAGAAGAAATACATCATCTCTATTTTCTGCAACTAGACTCATTTTCTATAATTCCAATTTGATTAACTGGATTTCCAAATTCTTTTACAAGGGTTTCCAATTCATTTACTTGGCTAGTTGATGTTTTTTATATTACTTTGAGTTTGTTGTCGTGCCAGTCACTGCTGAAATAGTCATTTTTTTTTTTCTTAGACTTATCATTAGAGTAGAGTTTTGAGATAATGAAGATCATCCCATGAACATAGAAGGCCTAATATTCATGGGATGATAGTAACTAACTTGTATTATGAAGTACTGACATTGAATATGCAAAGTTTTGTGGAAAACAGTGTGATCATAGGATAAACAGTGGGAATTACCATAAGTTGAATGCTAATGTATAGCAGTGAGTGATCTGTCCACACAAGGTATAGATTTTATGCTTGGGAACAGTTTGTTATGTTGCTTGGAAGGTGATTTAATCAACAATTGGGTGCAGGGTTGTGTAAAAACCAAGTTTTGAGAAAGCCCTAATGAACAGGGTTTGGGGTGAAGATTTGGGGGTTTTGTATTTACAGAGCATTGAAGGCTAATTCCTCTTGGAATTAAGCAATTGAAGACATAACTTAGCACTCTCCAAGATTTGAAGTCCCTAGGTGAATTTTGGATAGGACTTCCTTTGTAATTTGGTGGATTTCCATGCATTGAAAATAGGGCATCAGTCATATTTAGCAGTGTTTTCTCAAAATAACAATACAAAAGCTTTTGAAATGTTGTAGTACTCCCAAAAGGGTACATGTAAATGAAAATGTCTTGTCAAATGTTTTGGGAAAAGATAGAGTTATAACCATTTTAACTCTGCTGCAGGGTTGTTAGACAGCCTATTAGGCTTTTGGAACGGTTGAGAGAACTTGTGAATCTTGGGGATTGGATCAGAGTCTTAGAACTTTTGAATCTAAGTCATTGAAAGCTTAGAAACCCAAATTCATCTTTGTGGAGTATTATGGAAGCCTTGACAAGTCAAACCTTTAAAACATTTTAGATTGTTGCTAGGCCCAGCAACCTAAATCCTTGAAATTATCAACCTTCTTCATGATTTGAATACCACCACCCTTCCCTCTACATCAAGTGGTATCAGAGGAGGGATAGGTCTTGTGGAAGTAGCATTGGTCTTGTGAAATTGGTTCTTGAATCCTTTAGTTTAACCCTTACAGTTGAACTATCCTGGGAGGAGTAGCCCTATAGTAGATTCTTGTGCCAAGTCAAGCAAGTCACCATGGCTGATGGAGAAGATGGAGAATTGCCTACCAGAATGACCAACATGGAGTTGGCAAGGATTTTGAAGGAGCAATTGGCTGATAATAAAAAGCTTAAAGCAGCCCTAGATCAAAGGGACAAGGAGAGCCATGAGAAGGACAGATTAATGAGAAGTATGATGGAGAGGATAACAACATTGGAGAATAGGGATAAGAGTATCAAGCAGGATGAAGAAGTAGTAGTGGAAGAAGAAGAAGGAGAAGAAAGACCCCAAGTAGAGGAACCAATAGACCCAGATGATGCAAGGGTGGCTAAACTGGTGAAGGTCATAAGGAAAGGAGATGTGAGGGTAAGGACAAACTTACCTATGTATGGAGGAAAGATGGATGACGAAGAGTTGATAGATGGGTTTAGTGCAATTGAAAATTGCTTTGAATGTGAAGGGATAGAAGAGAAGGACAAAGTGAAGATGGCAAAGTCCAGATTGAAAGGACATGCTTTGTTGTGGTGGGATTGTATCCAGGTAGATAGATGGAAGAATGGTAGACCCAAGATCACATCTTGGTATACTATGATGGACAAGATGAAGGCAAAATTTTTTCCAAGAGATTATAGAGTATAGTTGTACAAGAAGATGAGGGATTTCAAGAAAAAGGAGATAGATGTACAGAAGTACATAGAGGAATTCCACAAGCTTAATATTAGAGTGGATCACGCTGAAGAGATGGAAGAAAAGATTGCAAGATATATGGGGGGGCTGAGGTTCAACATTCAAGATGAACTTAGTCTTTCTACCCCGAGGTCAGTTGATGAATGTTACCAGTTGGCCCTAAGGGCTGAAGAGAAGATAAGAAGAAGACAAGAGAAGCAAAGCAGCAATAGAGATGGATCTTCCATGAGAGGAAGAGGGGGAAGAGGTACTACTGATTTTTAGAATCAAAATGACAAAGATAAAGATAAAACATTTTCAGAATCAAGAGGAGGTTATAGAAGTGGAAGAAGTGAAGGAATAGGAAGTGGAGTATTCACAGGAAGATGCTTCACTTGCAATGAAGTAGGACATCAGTCCTTTAGGTGTCCTAAATGGCAGGAAGACAAAGGGAGAGATAGACGAGTGCCCTTGGTTGATGAAGAACCAAGAAAGGAAGAGCAAAAAGAACCAACTGAAATTCATCTGGAAGAGGGAGAGTACTTGTTGATGGGAAGGAGCAATCAAGCACCAAAGGATCCAGGTATATTTAGATCTAATTGTCTTATTCACGTCAAGGTATGCAAATTTATCATTGATTCAGGGGCAAGTAATAATGTGTTGTCTTATGAGGTTGTTAAGAAACTGAATTTAAAAACTTTTGCACATGCTGCTCCTTATTATGCTACTTGGGTGACTGAGAATCAAAATTTATTAGTTAAGGATCAAGTGATGGTTGAGTTTTCAATTGGGACTTATAGGCACAAGGTATTGTGTGATGTCATGAACATGACTTGTGGGCATCTCATTCTAGAAAGATCTTGGCAATGTTCAAGAAGGGTTCTGCATAATGGCTATGAGAATACTTGTATAGTTCAGCAAGGTAAGGCAAGGTATAAGTTACATCCATTGGCTAGGAGTCATAAGGAGTCCAGTCTGATGTGTTTTGGGGAAGAAATGCAGGCAAGAAGGAAAATTGATATAGGACAAAGAGTGATACATCAAAAAGGAATTAATGGGGGCATTAAGTGGCTGCCTGAGAAAGGGAAAAATAGTCCTAACTCCAGCACATTTGGGGCTCCATCCTATGTTCTAGTTGGGAAAATAAACTGTCCAATGGTTGGGCAGGTGATTGCAGTTGTAGATATAAGAGGGCAACCACAAAAGAACCTCCTCAGAGTAAATGGATAGTCATTCAATCAGCAGTACTGTTCTATACAGGAAAAGTCCCATGCAAGGTTTTTTTTATCTAAGACTTGGTGTGTGAATGCAGGTCCTATACGGAAGGAGCAGGTCACTTTGGGTGATCATTCCAACCCTTAGCAGTAGATGGGAGAAAGGTTCAACTACTCATTGTCACACAAACATATTAACTCTTGGGACAAGAGTTCCTTTTATGGAAGGGAGTTTGGTGCAGGAGCACCTCCAGCATGGTTGACTTCAAAGAATAATTAATGAGAAGAATGAAATTAAAGTCCTAAAGTCTATATTGACTTTCTTTGATGTAATCAATTAGACTGGTGAACCTTATATTTTTAGAAGTGTCCTTAGGGACCGAGATGTTATTTAGGCAATAGGAGTGTTTACAATAATAATCAAGGTCTATGAGAACCTTTTAAGTTTTAATATTCAAGTCAGTTTTAAAGTTAAATAATTCAAATATTTGAATTAGTAATGGCTACTTAGAGTTTGGAGGGAATTAATTGTTATAGTTTTGTTTTAGCTTTTAACCTTCAAATCAATGAGGAAGTTGGTTGTAATGGTTAGTTTAGGAATGCGAGCGAAGTTATTAGTTTGTTATGTTTTCTAGTTTAACATTCAACCCAACCGATGAGAGTTGGTTGAATTATTTTTAGGAAGTTATGTTCGAGTCTTTTTATTCATGTAAGCAGTCTTTGTTACGGGACAGACTGGTGTATTTGGGGAAATGATTCAAGAATACAAAATCTCAAGTTTTTGCAATTTGATTCAACTGTTTGAATCTCCAATTGATTAGATTTAGTAACCTTATGAATTGAAAAGGATTCTTATTCAGTCTATTGCTTAGTTCATGAATTGCATATTGTTCTAAAGTCATTGTCGGTACAGAGAGAAATGAATGGTGTGTTGAATTGGCAATGAGAAGAAATACAACATCTCTATTTTCTGCAACTAGACTCATTTTCTATGATTCCAATTTGATTAACTAGATTTCCAAATGCATTGACAGGGGTTTCCAATTCATTTACTTGGCTAGTTGATGTTTTTTATATTACTTTGAGTTTGATGTCGCACCAGTCACTGCTGAAACAGTCATTTTTTTTTTTGCGTAGACTTATCATTAGAGTAGAGTTTTGAGATAATGAAGATCATCCCATGAACATAGAAGGCCTAATATTCATGGGATGACAGTAACTAACTTGTATTATGGAGTACTGAGATTGCATATGCAGAGTTTTGCGGAAAATAGTGTGATCACAGGATAAACAGTGGGAATTACCATGAGTTGAATGCTAATGTATAGCAGTGAGTGATCTGTCTAGACAAGGTATAGATTTTATGCTTGGGAATAGTTTTTTATGTTGATTGGAAGGTGATTTAATCAACAATTGGGTGCAGGGTTGTGTGGAGACCGAGTTTTGAGAAAGCCATACTGAACAGAGTTTGGGGTGAAGATTTGGGGGTTTTTTATTTACAGAGCATTGGAAGCTAATTCCTTTTGGAATTAAGCAATTGAAGACATAACTTAGCACTGTCCAAGAGTTGGAGTCCTTAGGTGAAGTTTGGATAGGACTTCCTTTGTAATTTGGTGGATTTCCATGCATTGAAAATAGGGCATCAGTCATATTTAGTAGTGTTCGCTCAAAATAACAATACAAAAGCTTTTGAAATGTTGTAGTACTCCCAAAAGGGTACATGTAAATGAAAATGTCTTGTCAAATGTTTTGGGAAAAGATAGAGTTATAACCATTTTAAGTCTATTGCAGGATTGTTAGATAGCTTATTAGGCTTTTGGAATGGTTGAGAGAACTTGTGAATCTTGGGGATTGGATTAGAGTCTTAGAACTTTTGAATCTGAGTCATTGAAAGCTTAGAAACCCAAATTCATCTTTGTGTAGTATTGTGGAAGCCTTGAAAAGTCAAACCTTTAAAACATTTTAGATTGTTGCTAGGCCCAGCAGCCTAAATCCTTGAAATTATCAACCTTCTTCATGATTTGAATACCACCACCCTTCCCTCTGCATCAAGTGGTATCAGAGTAGGGAAAGGTCTTGTGGAAGTAGCATTGATCTTGTGAAATTGGTTCTTGAATTCTTTAGTTGAGCCCTTACAGTTGAACTATCATGGGAGGAGTAGCCCTATAGTAGATTCTTGTGCCAAGTCAAGCAAGTCACCATGGCTGATGGAGAAGATGGAGAATTGCCTATCAGAATGACCAACATGGAGTTGGCAAGGATTGTGAAGGAGTAATTGGGTGATAATAAAAATCTTAAAGCAGCCCTAGATCAAATGGACAAGGAGAGCCATGAGAAGGATAGATTAATGAGAAGTATGATGGAGAGGATAGCAACATTGGAGAATAGGGATAAGAGTATCAGGCGGGGTGAAGAAGTAGTAGTGGAAGAAGAAGAAGGAGAAGAAAGAACCCAAGCAGAGGAACTAATAGACCTAGATGATGCAAGGATGGCTAAACTAGTGAAGGCCATAAGGAATGGAGATGTGAGGGTAAGGACAAAATTACCTATGTATGGAGGAAAGATGGATGACGAAGAGTTGATAGATTGGTTTAGTGCAATTGAAAATTGCTTTGAATGTGAAGGGATAGAAGAGAAGGACAAAGTGAAGATAGCAAAGTCCAAATTGAAAGGACATGCTTTGTTGTGGTGGGATTGTATCCAGGTAGATAGATGGAAGAATGGTAGACCCAAGATCACATCTTGGTATACTATGATGGACAAGATGAAAGAAAAATTTTTGCCAGGAGATTATAGAGTATAGTTGTACAAGAAGATGAGGGATTTCAAGCAAAAGGAGATGGATGTATAGAAGTACACAGATGAATTCCAGAAGCTTGATATTAGAGTGGATCATGATGAAGAGATGGAAGAAAAGATTGCAAGATATATGGGGGGGCTGAGGTTCAACATTCAAGATGAACTTAGTCTTTCTACCCCAAGGTCCTGTTAGGCCATTTTTCCAGTCAATTGCAAAATTCCAAGAAAATGGCCTTTTTCCCTGCTGTCTATGTGTTGTTGTCTCTACCCAGCTTGCAGTCTCAGCTTTTACTTCCAAGTATGATCCGCATGTGTTTCATGGTGTGTGCTCCTACCTTGTGCTCTTTATGTGTCACCTTGCTTCAGCCCGTGTCGTGTTTGCTAAATTGCCAAGCCCAGAAAAGTTTTTCAAATTCTAAGGTCTGCGTGAATCTTTTTTTAAAATTTTCCATAGTGTCGAAAACATTGTGTGTTTTTGACCTTTGTGTTATTTTCAACCTTGTACTTCCCACTTTGTGCACCTATCTGTTGACGTATTAGAAACTTTGTGTGTTTTCGATCCTCTTTCATCGAAAACATTGTGTGTTTTCAACCTCGCGCTAGTTCCCTATTTGTGGTGTTTTCTCTAACTGCACAAGTGCGACGATGGGGGAGAGATGGCATATCCTTATTGGCTATCACATGGCCGCATGTCAGACTTCTTTTACATGTGATCTTGTGACCACTTGCCATCTATCCACGTGGGTCTCGGCTCTACGTGTTGGTGGTTGTTGTTTGGGCTATGTTCTTGGTGACGATGTGGCGGCTTTGGATTGGTTGTCGCATGATCGCATAGCCTTTCTGTTAGCTATGTGATCATGTGACTAGGTGACACATTTTCATAGTGCTGAGGTGGATTTTTTGTCAGGCGGGCCTATGTTGAAGGCTTTTAATCTAACAGTTGGCGTATGATCGCAAGGAATATTCCAAGCCCTTGCGATCATGCACCATCTGTTGGATTTTATTTTGTTGTGCTAGGTTGCCTATTGTCCAAGTGGGACCATCTGACATGTCTGTGCAGGTGTTGGTTTCTTATTGGTTGACGTGGATGTGCTCAGGTGGGGCTGTTGTTAGAGGGGTCTGTGACAAGGATGGATCCTACAGCTAGCATAAGTTTGCATGGGATTTGTTAGAGCCATGTGATCTTATGCCAGCCATTCATTCTGACACCTAAGGAAAGTGGCTCCCATGTCAGTGTGACCGGGTGTGAATGGCAAATAAAATGGTGACATGTGGCATCTAGTGGGCCCAAGTGCAGTCTAGTGTTTGGTGGAGTTGTAAAATCTGGTGGTGCAACAAAGTTTAATGTGGTTGTGCATTCACAAGAGGAAAAGAGGATTCACTAGTTGGTCTGGCGATTGCATAAATGATAGTTGGGAAGTCGCTAAGTGTTTAGTGAAGGCACGAAATGTTTTGCAAATTGGAGAAGGTCTTTTCTTGCCAATTCACTAAGTCTGGTGGGGTGTCTTTCAGGCACGTGGTGGTGTGACACATGGCAGGTGGGCTTGGGTTTGTGGCCTGGTAGATTTTTTGCGGGGCTATGGCATTGTGTTCATGGTTGTCACATGTTCACATAACCTATTTTTGGGTTATGCCATCATGCGACTAACCACCTAGCTTAGTGGTTGCAGTTTGCGGGCTGCCGCATGTTCACATAGCCCATCTCTGGGCTATGAGATCATGTGACAGAGCACCACATGTCCCTAGGGCCCATCTATAGTTTTTTGGTGGTCCCATTGGTGGATGTGTCATGGTGATCTCTAGTTGGTCTGAGCTGGCAGAATGTTATGGTTTGAACGTGGGCCTAGGCTTGGATTTGTAGGCAGTGTTTTAATAGTCAGCTGGGTGCATGTTTGCAGGTTGTCACATGTTTGCGTGGGCTAGTTTCCTAGCTTGTGAACATGTGACATACCCTATTGTGGCAAGCGGCGATGTCAACGGTTATAGAGAAGGCAGTGATTAACAGGTGTTACATGTTCGCAAGCCAAGCATAAATTTGGAGCCTGATTCTTGTGGCGATGAGTGATGAGACTGTGCGGTAGCATGACTGGGGTGAATGGTTAAGAAAATTAATGCCCACAAAGTGCTTATGGCTGTTGTATTTTGAGTTTGAATTTCTGAGACAGGTAGTACTATTTTCATGGAATTGAATGCAGAAGCAACCCTGTTTGGTGAGAAGCAATTTTTAGTGTGGTCCAGGGTGCCTGGCGGTTGTTTACAAAGGGATTTGTACCATGAGGAATGATTACACTCTTGGCTTGAGAAGTGTTTGCAGTTGGATGGATTTGACTGATTTTCATGGCAGCTCCTAATTCTCTTTCTTGGCTCGTAGATTTTCATGATTGTAGATCTGTTTGAGATTTTTCTTTCTCTGGACTACTTGGTTTCCCGCCTTTGTAATAAATTCTGTTGTAAATTTTGGCATGTTGGGTGGTTAAGACCCTACCCCTAGCTGTCCGTAGCTTGTTGCATTCTCTTTGAGAATTCCAAGGTGGCTAGTGGTATAAGTTGCAAATTTTTGAATTTTGAGGGGGTTCCAAAACATTGTTATTTTTTGGTCCCTGGTTTTTAATTGTATTATACTAATAGAGGTCTGGTTTTGTGATTTTATCTTGTCTTGGTGTTATTCTAATTATATGCTGATTCTAGATTTGTTAATGAAAACACCATTGAATCCCAATCTTGCATCTTGTGTATGTATTCTTGCTTGTCTCTGAGCTCATATATGTTAATGTTACAAAGTGTGTTAATGTATGGTAAACAAAGAGTATTTTGAATTCATCTCTAAGTTTCTAACAAAGTTAGGATTAAACCCTTTTAGGTGAATTCAGTGAGTTATAGCCAGGTATAGAATTTGATGTCCTTGTGCTTGAGGGAAAGGGGTAATAGGAAAAGCACTTACTCTGGTTTCCATTATGTTTGATTTGAAGTATTCAGTTGAGGTATACAATTAGGTGACTCTGAGCCCTGGGATAAGGCACTAGTCTTTTCTCTTGAATTTCATGGTTGACAACCACACAAACACAAACATCATTTGATAAATCTTTAACATTCTTTTATTGAATGTAGTGGAATATTGTTTTAGACTCTTTTAGAGAAGTGAGTCAAGGTACACCTGCCTGAGCATTGAAGCTCAAAGAGTAGAAGTATCTTTGATCCTAGTCAGTTAGCCCTCTTCCTTGTGGACTTTGGAGTGGTGATAGAGTCAGGAGTTGTATTTGAATTATCCATCAAAGTGTAAATCTACAAGTTGAAGATCAAAGGGAATAATCCACAACCAAAAAAATGGTGAATCTACTAGGGACAACTAAAAGATATGCATTTGTTAAGAGTCAATGATTCTACTGGGGAGAATCTAAAGAGAAAGGTATAGATTTGTTCTTGTTTTCTTGCGTGTTTCAATTTTTTTCCATCTAGGTGGGCAGCGGCTCAAAGGTTTGAACCAGTGCAACATATTAAAGAAGCATGGATAAGAGGAGAAATACTAGGTCATATGTTAGAAAAAATTCGGAGGTCATTTTGGAGTAATTGCCTAGACAAGGAAACAAGAGCTAGATTAGAAGAAATGGTGAGTCTACTAGTGCTCCCATGAGAGAATAGAGAAATGCAAGAGCTAGAAGACCACATGTATCCTCAAGTGAGGATGGTTCACAAAATAGAGTTTCTAGATCAGAAGGTGGTCACTCTGAAGAGAGATTTCATGATACCCCTGAGGCTACATTTCAGGATAAATGTCTATTGCTTGCAGGTCAAAATGAAGAAAATAGAGATGTGGGTTTAGAGGTTGACTTGGATCTTGATGGAGATCAATTCAGAGGAGAACCCATGAGACATAGGCAATTCCATTTTCCATATCAAAATCTTCTTGATGTAGATGTGTCATCTAGTTCTAATGACATTATGGTAGATCTTGATGACTTGGATGCACTGAGGTTGCAGTTGGCAGAACAAGATGCCATACATAAAAGATTACAAGAAGAGAGAGAGGCTGAAAAGGTGAGTGCTTTGATAGAGAGGTAGTCTCTTATTAGAAAAATAAATGAAATGAAGGAGAGAAACAAAATGCTTTCTTCTGCTCCTAAAACATTGTAGCATGATGTGTTTGGTGATCTTGATGCCTTGAGGAGTGATCAGGAATGTTTACTATAGGATCATGAATTTGAAAATGAGGGCCCTGTGATTAGACAAGTGCAAAGTTATGTCCCTTTGCCTAAAGATAAGGATGGGCATACGATTACCAGACCTGCTATTATCATAAATGAGAAAGGAAAGTAGAAGATGGTGGGTGACCAAGCAAGCAAACCAGTGACAATACCAGGGATCCCACCACCTGATTCAAATAAGGACATTGAAATGGAGAGAAGGAGAAAAGAAGATGAGGACCTTGCAAGAGAACTAGAGAAAGCTAAGGTTGACGCTGCCATTGCAGAAAAGAAAAGGAAGATCTAATTTTTGTGTGCTTCTTCAGCTAATGCTCTTGGCCCATCTACTACTGAACTAGGTATGCCATCTATGACTACTACTATTCCACTTAGTAATGCTACTAGTTCTATTCCTTCTTCATCTACTAGGATAGGTGTAGATCCTAGGCAGCAATCAAATGCATAGATAAATGTAGATGCTAATGTTGATCCTAGGGTTAACACTAGTTTGAGCTTTCAAAGAAGACCTATGCAATTAGAAGGCTATAGGAAAATAAGTTTTAATGGAATTCCTGGCTATCGAAATGCTTTTCCAAGTGATATTAGAGATAAGGTACCTAAGTTTGCTGGAAATAATGCTATAAGTTGTGAGGAGCATCTTAGGTTGTTTGTTGATATGCTTAATGATTATGAGGTAGAGCATGAGGATGTTGTCGTGAAATTATTTGTTCAATCTCTAATAGAGGATGCTAGAAATTGGTTTAAGAGACTTCCTAATAGATGTATTGATACTTGGGACTCTTTTGAGAAATGTTTCAAAGAGCAATATGGTGATAGGCCTAATGCTAGCTTCATGTTGAATGATTTCAATACCATAAGGAAAAATCAGAATGAGTCTGCAAGTGAGTTCAACATGAGATTTCAGAAAGGTATGCATAAGTTGTTCCAAGTCATGCAGTTGGATGACAATGTCTGTCTGACTACATACTTCAATGCATTTGATGGGAAGATGGGATATTTATTGAGGGATAAAGAACCACAAACTATTAGGGATGCTTTTAGGATTGCTGTCAATATTGAGAACAACATGAAAATATCAGGAAAGTTGGGTGGAAAGAGAGATGACCCAAAGTTGTTTGGGGACAGGAAATATAAAAAATAAAATGATAAGAGTGTTGGATCTAGGAGGCAGGAAGAAGATAAATTGGATAAGGTGCTTAATGTATTGAAGGATTTGAAGGCACTTGCAAATAGGAACATCAGTACTCCTACCAATGAGAGGCCTCAGTTCAACAACAATTTCAATAAGTAGAACAGACTACAGAATTACCCCTACAACACCCAATGGAAGGATGGCAAGCCTATTGTCCCTATTGCAAGAGGAAGCAATGACAGAGGTGTCCCTGACCCTCTACATAAAGCTTCAATAAATGTCATGGAGAATGTACCATGGTGTGTTACATGCCAGCCCCCTCATTCTGCAGAGCATTGTGTGGATGCACAATCCATGGCTGCAAATCAAGATTGTAGCAATGAGGAGATAGAACAAGAAGAAGAACAAGATGATGTTGGTTGCAACATGGCTTCTTCATATCTAGGATATGAAGATGATTCTGATTTTGATGAAGAGGCAGATGTGAGTGTGAAGAGACATAATCAGGCCCTTTTTCATCAAGAGGTTTTTTCTGATGGTGAATGCGTTGATCAGAAAACATGTAACATGAACTCTTCTCCTGAGCTAGTAAATTTGACAAGACCTTCCAGAGAAGAGATGGAGAGGATTACTATAGAAATGATTGCCCAAGTGCAAACTAGAGGCATGGTGGCAAGGAACATAAATGAGAAAGCTACAACAATGTTTATAAAGAATACCAACTCTGGAGAACATAATGAGAACAAATCAAAGGGTGATCACATGGTGAAATTAAAGAATGTAAAAAGTAAACATTGTGAGCCTAAGGGAGTTGGAATTGAAAAGATCTCTAGTGAGATTGAGAAGCCAGCTAACACAATGGCTAAGGTTAAAAAAATGAAGGTGGTCAATACACATAATGTGTCAGACAAGCAAAAGGATGTTAAGGCAATGTAGATTGAGATTCCTGCTTCTGCCCCTGTTGACATGTTATTTGTGTTGTCACAAATTACAGTTAAGGTTCCATTGTCAGAATTGTTGAGGATCCCTGAACATAAAGATAAGGCTATTGCATGGGTTTCTAATACTCACAAAAATGATACTTCATGCAGTGGATCTCAGGATAAAGCTTTGAGGGATGTTGCTGCTCAGGGAATTGTGTCTCAAATTCCTCCATTATATTTGGATAGTTCTATCAATGCCAGCCTTGAAAATATTGACCCATTCTTCTTAAGTGTTCTTGTGAATGGGATGAAGTTAAGAAATTGTATGATTGATAGTGGTGCCTCTAATACTGTCATGCCCTTCAAAATCATGGAGAGGTTGGGGCTTAAAGTTGATACAGTGTAGGGTAGGTGTTGTGCAATGGATCAGAGGGAGGTACCAGTTATTGGGACTATCAATGCAATGCCATATAGGTTGGCAGCATATCTAGAGAAAGAGCTAACAATGAGTGTTTTAGTGGTGGATATCCCTCCTCATTATGGGATGTTGCTATCTAGAAGGTGGAGTGCTGCCATGGGTGGAAGTTTATAGTGTGATTTGTCCTATGGAACTTTCAAGATTGATGAGTAGTTTGTCAAGATTGAACAAGAGCCAAGAGTATGCCACATGATTGAGAGAAACATAGATAATGAAACTACATGTTTTGTGGATACTGATGTAAATGCTTTTAGGGCAGAGATCCTTGTATTTGAAAATGAGCTTGTTTTGTCACCTATTTCTACTGAGTTAGGTGCTGACTCTATGGAGGGTGATTTGTGGGGCATGTACTTTGATGGTGCAAACTACAAAGATGGTGCAGGAGTAGGTATTTTTCTTATTTCTCCTGATGGAAGCACCTACAAGTTCTCTTTCACATTGAACTTCTTTTCTACCAACAATATAGTAGAATATGAGGCTTTCTTGTTAGGACTAAGGTTGGCACAAAAGCATGGTATAAAATGCATAAGTCTTGTTGGTGATTCTGAGTTGGTGGTGTCCCAAGTCAGGTCAGTGTATGCTTCCAAGAATAGAAGGTTGAAAAAATATAGGAATGTAGTGTGGGATTTGATTGAGCATTTTGATGCCTTTAATATTGAGTGGAAAGATAGGAGTAACAACAAGATGGCTGACTTGTTGGCCAATATTGTAATCAATCCTAATGATGTTACATTCTCTGGTATTTCTAAAGTTGAATTTCAGGCTAGGCCTAGTATACCAAACAATATTGAGAATTGGCAAGTTTTTGATGATGATAATGACATTTTGAAGTTTATGGAATGCAAGGTTCAGTATCATGATTAGGAACTTGACTGTTCAGCCTTGGTTGAGTCAATAGAAGGAAGGGAGGTTGTCTTAGGCAATGAGATCATTCAGCTTAGAACTAACAAGGTGCCCAAGGGGCTTGTTGTTTTGGAGACTATTTTTGACAACCAAGATAGAGTTCAAAAGAATATCAAAGGAGAAGATCATGCTGATCTTGAGGAGATAAATCTTGGATCACATGAGGCTCCTAAGAAAGTGTACATTGGTAGAGATATATCTCAAAAGGTAAGGAGACCTTTGATTGAATTATTGAGGAAATTTAGGCATGTTTTTGCATGGTCATATGATGACCTAAAGGTTTATAAAGAGGATTTATTTCAGCATGTTATTCCATTGAGAGAAGATGCTAAACCTTTCTGGAAAAAGAAAAGGCCTATTAATCCTACTTTGGCACCCAAGATGCAAGAAGAGTTAATGAAGTTGAGAGATGCTGGCATTATCAAGCCTATAAGACATTCTTCTTGGGTGTCAAATCTTGTTCCTATAAGAAAAAAGAACGGTGACATCAGGCTTTGTGTGGACTTTAGAAATTTGAACATCAACTCACTGAAAGATAATTATTGTTATCCCAACATGGAGGCTATGTTGCAGAGAGTAACCGGATCAGAATTGGTGTCAATGATGGATGGTTTCTCTGGCTACAATCAGGTCATTGTTAAGGAATCAAAACAATTCAAGACAACCTTTACAACACCTTGGGGAACATATGTTTATGTGAGAATGCCTTTTGGTCTCACAAATGCTGGTGCTACTTTTTAGAGGGCAATGGATGTTGCCTTCTCAGATTTCATTAATGATTTCCTTTTTGTGTATCAGGCTGATCTAACTACCTATTCCAAGAAGGAAGAGGACCATTGTGCTCATTTAGAGAAAATATTTGTGAGGGCCTTGGAATTTGGCATTTCATTAAACCCAAGGAAATGTACTTTTGGTGTCACAGAGGGTAAGTTGCTTGGCCACTTAGTTGGGGAGCAAGGACTGAGAATTGACCCAGAGAGCGTAGCAACAATTGATAAAATTCAAAGGCCAAAGAATGTTAAAGGGATTTAGTCTTTCTTTGGTCAGGTCAATTTTCTAAGGAGGTTTGTGACAAACTTTGCAGAGGTTACTAGACCTATTTCCAAGATGTTGAAGAAGGGATCTATAATCAATTGGGAGGGTGAGCATGATGAAGCTTTCAAGAATATCAAGCAGGCTATCAAAGATGCAACAGTGCTAAAGGCACCTGATTATAGTGTCCCAATGCATATCTTTTCTTTTGCATCCTTTCACACTATTGCTGCAGTTTTGTTACAAAAGAATAAGGATGGTTTTGAGCAGCCTATTGCATTTTTTAGTAAATCTTTGCAGGCTGTAGAATTAAAATATGACATAAATTAAAAATAGGCTTATGTACTTGTGAAGGCAATCAAGGCCTTTAGATGTTACTTGATGGGAGTAGTTGTGATTGCTTTTGTGCCAAGTGCAGCTATGAAGGATATTTTCTCACAGTAGGAGGTGTCTGGAAGAAGATGTAGGTGGATCAATAGGATCTAGGAATTCAATGTTGAGATCTAGATCACTAAATTGGTTAGAGGACAGGGATTGGCAAGACTGATGGCCCAATCCAATCTTGATGCAAACTAGGTAAATCATTCTGAAATTGACTATACATGTGATATGGATGATTGTATTTGGTATTAGGATATTATTTACTATCTAAGAAACATGAGATGTCCAAATAATATGAATGATAATCAAAAGAGGACATTGAAGTTACAGGCCATTAAGTATGTAATTGTGAAATGTAAGTTTTATAGAAAAAATCTGGATTGCATACTATTAAAATGTGTAGATGAGAATCAGGCTAATGTGTTGTTGAAGGAGATGCATGAGGGAGTTTGTGGTGGACATTACATGGGTAAAACAACTGCTCATAAGATCTTGAGAGTAGGATTTTGGTGGCCCACAATCTTCAAGGATGTAGAACAGTTGGTAAGGAGATGTGATGCTTGTCAAAGGTTCTCTGGTAAGCTTAAGTTTTTAGGTAATGTACCATTAAAACCAGTAGAAGTTTAGGCTCCTTTCCAGTAGTGGGGAATTGATTTCATATGGGAGATACCAAACAAGTCAAGTGGAGGACATTCATGGATCTTAGTTGCCACTGATTACTTTACAAAGTGGGTAGAAGCTGTATCTACAAGGAATGCAACTAGCAGGGTGGTAATTGACTTTCTGATGAATAATATTGTTACAAGGTTTGGGTGCCCTGAGAGGATAGTGAGTGATAATGCTATGTGCTTCAGGTCTACCGAATATAAGGACTTTTGCAAAGGTTTGGGAATTCAGACTTCTAATTCCTCACCTTATCATCCACAAGGAAATGATCAGGCAGAATCTACTAATAAGAGCTTGATTCAAATCTTGAAGAGAATTCTAGAGAAGAATAAGAGGGCATGGAATTCAAAGCTGCCATTAGCTCTATGGGCTGATAGGGTAACTGTGAAGAAGGCAATTGGTTGTGCACCATTTGACCTGGTGTATGGAATTCATGCTAGGATGCCTCATAATAATTTGTTGGAGATGTACAAGTTTGTGTAGTTGTATGACGATGACATTGACGATGAGATGCAGTTGAGAATTGAGGACCTCATTAGATTGTATGAAACTAGAAGAGAATTAGTTGCAAGGAATGCCAAATTGCAGTTGCAGGTTAAGAATCTATATGATAAAAAGACTGTTGATAGAAATTTTAAGCCTGGTGATTTGGTGTTAGTTTGGAATGCTAGATTGGGGGATAAGGGGAAACATGGTAAATTTGATCCCATCTGGTTAGGGCCATATCTGATTCATGAGAAATGGGGCCAAGATTCTTACATCATCAAGGATTCTAATGGTGATATTCAAGAGTTACCAGTTCATGGACAATTCTTGAAGCAGTACTTCATTTGAAGTACTCTATTTTCCATGAATAGTAGTTAGGATTGTACATCTTGTAAATCTTTGTATATAGGTTGCTTGCCCCTGCCCTATTTTGCCCTGGTCAGTCGATTTTTGGTCCTGTTGCTTGGTCTTGCCCTGCTTGTTCCTTCCTCTTTGCAATTTTGTCCTGTGGGATGGTCTGCTTTAACCAGTGATTCTAAGTCCTTGCTATGCCTACCGGAGGCATACATCCCCAGATAGAGCCACTCTTAGGCCATTTTTCCAGTCAATTGCAAAATCCCAAGAAAATGGCCTTTTTCCCTGCTGTCTATGTGTTGTTGTCTCTACCCAGCTTGCAGTCTTAGCTTTTACTTCCAAGGATGATCCGCGTGTGTTTCATGGTGTGTGCTCCTGTATTGTGCTCTTTATGTGTCACCTTGCTTCAGCCTATGTCACATCTACTAAATCACCAAGCCCAGAATTTTTTTTCAAATTCTAAGGTCCACGGGAAGCTTTTTTTTAAATTTGCCACAGTGTCAAAAACATTGTGTGTTTTTGACCTTGTACTTCCCACTTTGTGCGCCTGTCTATTGACGTATCGAAAACTTTATGTGTTCTCAATCCTCTTTCATCAAAAACATTGTGTGTTTTCGACCTCGTGCTAGTTCCCTATTTGTGGTGTTTTCTCTAACTGTGGAAGCGCGATGATGGGGGATATATGGCATATCCTTATTGGCTATTGCATGGCCACATGTCAAACTTCTCTGACATGCGATCATGCGACCACTTGCCATCTGTCCATGTGGGTCCCATCCCTACACATTGGTGGTTGTTGTTTGGGCTGTGTTCCTGACGATGATGTGGTGGCTTTGGATTGGCTGTCACATGATCGCATAGCCTTTCTCTCGACTATGGGATCATGCAACTAGGTGACATGTGTCCGCAGTGCTGAGGTGGATTTGTTGTTAGGCGGGCCCCCGTTAAAGGCTTTTAATCTAATGGTCAGTGTATGATCACAAGAAATATTCCAAGCCCTTGCGATCATGCACCATCCATTGGATTTTATTCCATTGTGCCAGGTTGCTTGTTGTGCAAGTGGGACCATCTGACATGTCTACGTAGGTGGAGGTTTCTTATTGGTTGACATGGATGTGCTCAGGTGGGGCCATTGTTAGAGGGGTCTGTGACAAGGATGGATCCTACAACCAGTGTAAGTTTGCATGGGATTTGTTAGAGCCATCCGATCTTATGCTAGCCATTCATTTTGATACCTAAAGAAAGTGGGTCCTATGTTAGTGTGACCGTGCATGAATGACAAATAAAATGGTGACATGTGGCATCTGGCAGGCCCAAGTGCAGTCTAGTGTTTGGTGGAGTTGTAAAATCTGGCAGTGCCGACAAAGTTTAATGTGGTCGCACATTCACGAGAGGAAAAGAGGATTCGCTAGTTGGTTTTCTGATTGCGCGAATGATAGTCGAGAAGTCTCTAAGTGTTTAGCAAAGGCATGAAATGTTTGGCGAATTGGCGAAGGTCCTTTATCACCAATTCGCTAAGTCTGGTGGGGCGTCTTTCGAGTGAGTGGTGGTGTGACACATGGCAGGTGGGCCCAGGTCTGTGGCCTGGAAAATTGTTTGCAGGGCCATGGCATTGTGTTCATGGTTGTCACATGTTCACATAACTCGTTTCCAGGTTATGGGATAATGCAACTAATTGCTTGGCTTAGCGGTTGCGGTGGCTGTGGTTTGCGGGTTGCCAAATGTTTGCATAGCCCCTCTCTAGGCTATGTGATCATGCGACAGAGTGCCACATGGCCCTAGGGCCTGTCTGTAGTTTCTTGGTGGTCTCATTGGTAGATGTGTCATGGCGATCTCCAGTTGGTCTGAGCTGGTAGAATGTTATGGTTTGAACGTGGGCCCAGGCTTGGATTTCTAGGCGATGTTTTAATAGTCAGCTAGGTGCATGTTTGTGGGTTGTCGCATGTTCACATGGGCTAGTTTCCTAGCTTGCAAACATGTGACATACCCTGTTGTGGCAAGCGGCGGCGTCAGTGGTTATAGAGAAGGCAGTGATTAACAGGTGTCGCATGTTCGCATAACCCATTTCTGGGTTATGCGATCATGCGATCAAGCATAAATTTGGAGCTTGATTCTTGTGGTGGTGACTGATGAGATTGCATGGTTGTGTTACTGGGGTGAATGGTTAAGAAACTTAATGCCCGCGAAGTGCTTATGGCGATTGCATTTTGAGTTTGAATTTCTGAGATAGGGGGTACTATTTTTATGGAATTGAATGCAGAAGCGACCCTATTTGGTGAGAAGTGATTTACAGTGTGGTCTAGGGTGCCTAGCGGTTGTTTACAAAGGGATTTGTACAATGAGGAATGATTAAACTCTTGGCTCCGGAAGTGTTTGCAGTTGGATGGATTTGACTGATTTTCATGGCAGCTCCTAGTTCTCTTTCCTGGCTCGCAAATTTTCATGATTGCAGATCTGTTTGAGATTTTTCTTTCTCTGGACTACTTGGTTTCCCGCCTTTGTAATAAATTTTGTTGTAAATTTTGGCATGTCAAGTGGTTAAGACCCTACCCCTAGCTGTCTGTAGCTTGTTGCATTCTCTCTGAGAATTGTAAGGTGGCTAGTGGTATAAGTTGCAAATTTTTGAATTTTGAGGGGGTTCCAAAACATTGTTGTTTTTTGGTCCCTGGTTTTTGACTATATTATACTGATAGAGGTCTAGTTTTGTGATTTTCTCTTGTCTTGGTGTTATTCTAATTGTATGTTGATTCTAGATTTGTTAATGAAAACACCATTGAATCCCAATCTTGCATCTTGTGTATGTCTTCTTGCTTGTCCCTGAGCTCATATATGTTAATGTCACAAAATGTGTTAATGTATGGTAAAAAAAGAGTATTTTGAATTCATCTTTGAGTTTCTAACAAAGTTAGGATTAAACCCTTTTAGGTGAATTCAATGAGTTTACAGCTAGGTATAGAATTATATGTCCTTATGTTTGAGGGAAAGGGGTAATAGGAAAAGCACTTACTCTGGTTTCCATTATGTTTGATTTGAAGTATTCAGTTGAGGTATATAGTTAGGTGACTCTAAGCCCTAGGATAAGGCACTGGTCTTTTCTCTTGAAGTTTCATGGTTGACAACCACACAAACACAAACATCATTTGATAAATCTTTAACATTCTTGTATTGAATGTAGTGGAATATTGTTTTAGACTCCTTTAGAGAAGTGAGTCAAGGTACACCCACCTGAGCATTGAAGCTCAAAGAGTAGAAGGATCTTTGATCCTTGTCAGTTGAGCCTCTTCCTTGTGGACTTTGGAGTGGTGATAGAGTTAGGAGTTGTATTTGAATTATCCATCAAAGTGTAAGTCTGCAAGTTGAAGATCAAAGGGAATAATCCACAACCAATAGGTTGGTTGATGAATGTTACTAGTTGGCCCTAAGGGCTAAAGAGAAGATAAGAAAAAGATAAGAGAAGAAAAGAAACAATAGAGGTGGATCTTCCATGAGAGGAAGAGGGGGGATAGGTACTACTAATTTTCAGAATCAAAATGACAAAGATAAAGATAAAACATTTTCAGAATCAAGAGGAGGTTATAGAGGTGGAAGATGTGGAGGAAGAGGAAGTGGATTATTCACAGGAAGATGCTTCACTTGCAATGAAGTAGGACATCAGTCCTTTAGGTGTCCTAAATGGAAGGAAGACAAAGGGAGAGATAGACGAGTGCACTTGGTTGATGAAGAACCAAGAAAGGAAGAGCAGAAAGAACCAACTAAAATTCATCCAGAAGAGGGAGAGTACTTGGTGATGCGAAGGAGCAATAAAGCACCAAAGGATCCATGTATATTCAGATCTAATTGTCTTATTCAAGGAAAGGTATGAAAATTTATAATTGATTCAGGGGAAAGTAATAATGTGTTGTCTTATGAGGTTGTTAAGAAACTGAATTTAAAAACTTTTGCACATGCTGCTCCTTATTATGCTACTTGGGTGACTGAGAATCATAATTTATTAGTTAAGGATCAAGTTATGGTTGAGTTTTCAGTTGGGAGTTATAGGGACAAGCTATTGTGTAATGTCATGAACATGACTTGTGGGCATCTCATTCTAGGAAGATCTTGGCAATGTTCAAGAAGGGTTCTGCATAATGGCTATGAGAATACTTATATAGTTCAGCAAGGTAAGGCAAGGTATAAGTTACATCCATTGGCTAGGAGTCATAAGGAGTCTAGTCTGATGTGTTTTGGTGAAGAAATGAAGGCAAGAAGGCAAATTGATATAGGACAAAGAGTGATATAGCAAGAAGGAATTAATGGGGGCATTAAGTGGCTACTTGAGAAAGGGAAAAATAGTCCTAACTCCCACACATTTGGGGCTCCATCCTATGTTCTAGTTGGGAAAATAAATTGTCCAATGGTTGGGCAGGTGATTGCAATTGTAGATATAGGAGGGAAACCATAGCAGAACCTCCTCACAGTAAATGGACAGTCATTCAATCAGCAGTACTATTCTGTACATGAACAGTCCCATGCAAGGTCCTATACGAAAGGAGCAGGTCACTTTGGGTGATCATTCCAACCCTCAGCAATAGATGGGAGAAAGGTTCAATTGCTCATTGTCACACAAACATATCAACTCTTGGGACAAGAGTTCCTTTTATGGTGGGGAGTTTGGTGCAGGAGCACCTCTAGCATGGTCGACTTCAAAGAACAATTAATCAGAAGAATGAAATTAAAGTCCTAAAGTCTATATTGACTTTCTTTGATGTAATCAATCAGACTGGTGAACTTTATATGTTTACAAGTGTCCTTAGGGACTGAGATGTTATTTAGGCAATAGGAGTGTTTACAATAATAATCAAGGTCTATGAGAAGGTTGGTAGCAGTAGAAATTCTTTGGTGCAAGAAGAATCACCAGATGAACCTGAGCAGGAAAAGAACTTGATGGTAAGGAGAGCACTTTGGAGTGAAAGTAATAAGGAAAATATGATAAGGAAACATTTGTTCTAGACCAAATATTATGTTTCTGATGAATTTTGGAAGGTAATCATTGATAGTAGAAGCTCAGAGAACTTGGCATTTGAGGGAAGGGTTACAAATTTGTAGTTGAGAAGGCTACAACATCCGAAGCCCTATCAAATTTCATGGATCAAAGATGAACATACATTCTTGGTAAGTGAGAAATGTTATATGTAAATATGAAAATTGGAAACGACTATGATAAGGTGTTATGTGATATCATGCCTATGGATTTTTGTCATATTTTGTTGGGTAGACCTTGGTAATATGATAGACATGCTATATATAATGGGAGATTGCATAAATATACTATTTGGGTTGATGGAAGAAGACAAATATTGTTACCTTTAATTGAAGAACCTGTTAGTAATGTTTGTACATTTGTGAAAGTTTTCTTGATGGAAGGAAGAAAGTTTGTTAAGGATTTGAAAAAGAATCATGTATATTTTACTGTGATTCCTAACAAATCAAGTAAGAAAATAGAGGATAGTATCCCTGAGGAGATTGATAGTTACTCACCGAGTATAGTGAAATTATCTTCAATAATGTACCTAATGGTTTTCCACCAAAGAGAAGCATTGATCATTGCATGGATCTAATTCCTAGAGCTATTTTACCGAATAAGGCACCACATCGGTTGACACCTACCAAGAATTAGGAATTGAACCAATGGATTCAAGAACTATTGCAAAAAGATTTGATTAGAGAAAGTTTGAGTCCTTCTGTAGCACCTACGATATTGGCACCTAAAAAGAATGGATAATGGAAAATGTATACTAATTCCAGAGAAATCAACAAGATAATAATGAAATATAGGTTTCATATACCAAGAATGGATGATATAATGGATTCTTGCATTGGAGCAAAGTATTTTACCAAAATTTATTTGAAAAGTGGGTATCATCAGATCAAAATCAGAGAAGGTGATGAATGGAAGACTGCATTCAAGACAAAAGAAGGTTTGTATGAGTGGTTGGTATGCCTTTTGGTTTAAATAATGTACCAAGTACTTTTATGAGGTTGATGAATGAATTTTTGAAGAAATTCTTAGGTAAATTTGTGATTGTATACCTTGATGATATTTTGATATCTAGTAAGACCAGAGAAGAACATTTGTTGCATGTTAAACAAGTATTGCAGTGATTAAAAGAAGAAAAGTTGCTGATAAATTTAAAAAAGTGTTCATTCATGAAAGAGGAGATTGTATATTTGGGATTTGTGATTTTAGTTGATGGTTTGAAGATGGATCCTAGAAAGGTTGAAGCTATTTTGAATTGGCCTACACCTTAGAATGCTAGTAAGGTAAGATCATTTCATGGTTTGGCAAGTTTTTACCAAAATTTCATTAGGAATTTTAGTTCAATTTGTAATGCTATGATTGAGACTATGAGAGGAGATAAAAGAGAATTCAAGTGCAAGCATGGAGCTAATAAATTTTTTGAGACCCATAAGAAGAAGTTTGTTGAATTACCTATTTCTGCATTTTCTGATTTCAATAAGGTATTTCAAGTGGAATGTGATGCAAGTGGTAGTGCAATAGGAGCTATGTGGATTAAAGAAGGTAAACCTATTGCTTTCTTTAGTGAAAAGTTGAATGATGCAAAAAGGAAATATTCTATATAAGATCAAGAATTCTATGCTAGTGTTTAAGCACTCAAGAAATGGAGACATTATTTGATACCAAGTGAATTTGTGTTCTATACCAATCATAAGGCTTTATAGTATTTGGGTAGTCAGAATAAGCTAAATCAGAGACATATGAAATGGGTTGAGTATTTGCAAAGTTATACATTTGTGATAAAGCATAAGAGTGGAGTTACTAACTGAGTTGCAGATGCATTGAATAGAAGAAGATCTTTGATAACTGAGATGAAAATTTAAGTTCTTGGTTTTGATGACATGAGAGATTCTTATGAATTTGATCCTTATTTTTTTGAGCCATGGAGAAAGTGCAGAGAACCTATTCAAGATCAATCAAGTACTAAATGGGAAGAGTATTTCATTTAAGGAGGTATGTTGTTTAAAGGTATTCAGTTGTGTATACTGAGAGGATCAATGAGAACTAATTTGATAAAGGAGAAATATAGTAGTGGTTTGGCTGCACACTTTGGTGTTGACAAGACATTGAATTTTCTTAAGGAGAAATAATTTTGGCCACACTTATATAAAGATGTTTAGAAATTTGTGAAAGGTTGTGAAATTTGTCAAGTTGCAAAAGGAGTAAGTCAGAATACTGGATTGTATACACTGATTTATGTTCCTAAGAAACCTTGGATTGATATCAGTATGGATTTTGTTCTTGGCTTCCCAAAGATAGTAAGAGGTAATGATTCTATATTTGTTGTTGTGGATAGATTTTCTAAAATGGCACATTTTATACCTTGTAGAAAGACATCAGATGTAGTAAATATAGCAGATCTTTTCTTTAAGGAAATTGTTAGATTCCATGGATTACCAAGGAGTATTGTCTCCGACCGAGATAGTAAATTTGTTGGATACTTGTGGAAAACCCTTTGGAGAAAGTTTTACACCGAGTTGAAATATAGTTCTACATTTCACCCAAAGACCGATGAATAGACAAAATTTGTGATCATAAGCTTGGGTACTCTTTTAAGATGTCTAGTTGGAGACAAACTAAGTAATTGGGATCCTATGTTGGCATAAGAAGATTTTTCATACAATAATTCAGTGAATAGGAGTGCTAGAAAAACACCTTTTGAGATTGTAAATGGCATACAACCAAGAGGTATATCAGATTTGAGGGATATTACTAATGAAAGAAAGAAAAGTGTTGGAGTAAAGTTTGTTGAGTACATGAAGACATTGCATGAAGATGTGAAACTTAAGTTGGAGAAAAGTAGTCATAAATATAAAGATAGAGCTAATAGATCAAGAAGACATAAGACTTTTGCAATCGGTGATGAAGTAATGGTTCATTTGAAGAAAGGAATATTTCATGTTGGAACACATGGGAAGCTAAAAAATGAAGAAGTTTGGTCCTTGCAAGATTTTGAAGAAATTTAATAGTGGAAATGCTTATGAGGTTGAGTTACCCGATGACATGGATATATCACCTATATTCAACATTGCTAATTTGTATGAATACCATGAGTCAAATGAAGAAATAACAGTACCAGATGATTATCCTAAGAAATAGATAGAAGAAGTTAAGCATATTTTGGAACAAAGAGTTGGGAGAAGTACAAGAGGTAAATAGTATATGGAATATTTGGTAAAATGGAAGAATAGACCAGTTGAAGATAGTTCATGGATTTCATAGTCTAAGTTGGATCTAGCTCAGGTTGTACCTACTTCATGATTCAGAGAATAATTTTCAAATAACCCCAAGTGTCTGATATAGGAGCATCTTGGGTCCTTTACAATCCCATGTCACCAAAAACATATTTTTGTTTTCCTGTGTTGCTCGGTTCCTTCCTTGACTGAGTTGGCCCAATAGTTGCTCATTTTCCTTTGTTAACTGAGTGGGTCAATTATCTCTCTGGCGCTTGGTTAATTCCCTGGCCCTTAGTGATGATTGTCTGGCACTCAGTTACTTTTCTTACCGAGTTCTTTGTTTTAGGTTTTTGTTGACGCCAACATGTGTAATTAATTTTGGTCATAGGTTTAATGTTGGTATCTCTCATTGGGAAGTGTGTCAACCTAGATCTAGTCATTCCTTCCCTTGTGATGAACTACAACTAATTTGAATGAACTATATAACTTGCATATATGCGATTTGAGATCACTGAGTTGCTGATTAGATATGTAAGATGATTAAATCAATAATATGTTGTCATTGATGTCAACTAGTTTTGATAGTACTTATCTTCTAAGTTACCATAACTAAACATCTGTAGAAAGAAGAAGAAAAGAGATGAAGTACATATATAACTACATTGAGGAAGATGACATGATAGATGAGGATAAGGAATACATTGGGTAATCTATGGATGAGTCTATGACCTTATGTTATTGACTTGATTATGTTGCATTCATCTATGATGAAGGATAGAGAAAAATGCACAAAGCAGTGTGGTCGATTAAAGAAGCATTCTAGTATACATTGACGAAGTGTAGTGTATACTAAGCATAGTGTAAATTGATCTTGGGTTCACTGACACATTTCTTTATTAACTGAGCAAGAGAAAAGAACTAAATGATCAGTTTAGCCAATAAGGATTGATGAGTTGGAAAGTGTATAAGATTGAGGATGGAGATGAAGTTTTTTACAAAGATCAATGGCTAACATAATTCAAAGAAGATCTAAAGGACTGAAATGAAACATGTTATTAACACATCAGTCGAGGAAGGTTAAAGTGGCAAAATCAATGAAGGAGATTAAGTGGCAAAATCTGATGGATAGAATTAAAATGGTTTACTTGTCTATTTAAGAGTCTAGAGTGTCATGATGAAACTTATGCTAAAATAAGGAGACTGTAGAGATATTGTGTGAACAAGCTTCATGCATGCCTGATCCAGCCGGTTAAGGAGAACCAAACTGCAAAGATTACCAAGCATCAGAAAGTTATTACCGAGCGACAGTAAGTTACAAAATATGAATTGAAACATAATTGACATAATGATCAGAGGATTTGAATGAGCTTAATATAGATTTGACAATCTGCAATTGAAGTTGTGTTCTAATTAGATCAAATTGTTGTTACAGTTTAACCATTGTAATCAGACAAATCTCTTAATAAAGTGGACTAGAAAGTCTTGTAATGTCATTCATAGAGTGGACATTTGTTATGCTATCAACCCCATATTGAGTACTGGTTGGATGATAATGGTTGGTCTAAAATCCTCTAACAAGGTCACACCTAACAGTGTGTTTATAACCTTTAACAGTGTTGGGTCTTCACTGACCTCACTTCAGAAGAGTGAACAATTTTTGGGTTGCCGGTCCTAGGTTTTTTTCTCTTAACAGGGCTTCCGTATTAAATCTATTGTGTTATGTGTTGATTATGATGATTGTTTTTTGTCATAATTTACATGTTGCATATGGAATTTGATTGGTAATCACTATATGTTATTAACTGGTAATCGGTAAAAGCACAGATAGAATACTACTTTATGTTACCAAGTTGCAGAAGTTTAAGTAATTTGTTTTTGGTTATACATTTTGATTTGGGACTATGGATAACTGATTCCCCCCCCCGCCACTCAGTTATTCTAACAATTGGTATTAGATCATTGGTTGCTTGGAATAGAGTTTTAAGGACTTCAGCACAAAGGTCACAAAATGTATAAGAGGGAAGTGCCAAAGCTAAACAAGGATAACTTCACAATATGGAAAAGATGAATCAAGCTGCATGTATTTGGAATTGGGAATTCCACCCTTACACTACTGGAGAATGGATACCTTGCACCGCCCACTGGTCCCTTACACTTGATGAACTAAGAGACAGACATGAACAAAATGTTACTATGATGGAGATTGCTGCTGCCTATCCAGATGCTAAACTTGAAGACATCAAGGACTACTCTACTACTAAGTAGATGTGGGATAAACTTGCTCAAGTTTATAGTGGTGATGTGAATGTCAAAAGAGCTAGAGTTGAAAGCTTAAGGGGAAGATTTGATGACATAAAAATGAAAGAAGGTGAAAATATTGTGTAGTACACAAATAGACTAAAAGAGGTAGTCCATGCTATCAAAGGATCTGATGGTGTTATTAATGAAGAAATAGTGATAAGAAAAGTTATCAAAACCTTATTGCCAGTTTATGCAATCAGAATATCTGCAATTCATGAATCAAGGTCTGCATTTGGAAATAACCTTACTCTTGATAATCTAATCGGTAAGCTAACAACCTTTGAATTGAATAGCTTTGATAATAGTGTTGTACCATCTATTGAATTTACTTTTATGTCTTATCTAAAGATTGGTAAGTCTAGTAGCAGAAATAATAATGATGATAGTGATAGCAATACTGATGATGAGCTTGATGAACTTGAAGCTCTTATGGCTAGAAGGTTACCTAAAGGTAAAGGTAGACATAGAGGTAAATTACCTTTAGCATGTTTTAACTATAAAGATGTTGGTCATATTGCTGCTAGATGTCCACACAAGAAAGATGATGACAAAAAAAAGGACCGATCTGGTGAAGGAAGCTATGGAAGAAGAGGAAATAGAAGTTACCGATACTATGACAAAGACAACCGAGACAATAATGATAAAGGAAAAAAGGTGTGGTGCATTGCAGAGGAAGATGTCACTGATACTGACATTGATGAAGATGTGGAGGGATTATTTGTTGCAATGAAGGAAGAGTCAAAGAAAGATGAAAGGTATGTAGAGATAACACTTATCTCTAAGGTTAATAAAAATGATACATGGATCATAGATAGTGGTTGTACACATCACATGATTGGTGATGAATAAAATTTGATCATCTTGAAGAATACAATGGAGGATCTATGAGAATGGGTAATGATGCACCATGTATGGTTAGGGGAAAAGGATCTCTAATGATAAATGATAGAATAAAATGTGAAAATTCTTATTGGGTAAAAGGACTAAACTATAATTTGCTAAGTGTGACACATCTGAACAATTCAGGCCACTGAGTTACTTTTGAGAGCAAGAAAGTGAAGATATATGATGATGGAGGAAGACTTGTTGGAAGTGGAACACAATCAAGAGGTAATTTATTTTATCTTGATTATGATTAGTCTTCTTGTTTAATGATGAAAGATGAAGATGCATGGTTGTGGCATAAAAGGTTATGTCGTGTGAATTTTGATAACATGATTAAGATTAGTAAAAAGAAAAAGGTTAGAGGTCTACCAAACTTATCTAAGCCTAATCATGTTATGTGTCATGAATGTCAGAAAGGAAAAATGACTAAATCCAGTTTCAAAAGAAAATATTATTCAACAAAAAAATTACTTGAGTTAGTGCATACCGACCTATGTGGTCCTATAAGAACTCAAGGTTACTATGGAGACAAATATTTCATTCTTTTTGTTGATGATTACACTAGATTTATGAAAGTCATGTTATTGAAAGAAAAATTAGAGGCATTTAAGATGTTCAAATGGAATAAAGAAAAAGTTGAGAAAGAGTCTGGTAAAGAGTTGAAATGTTTGAGATCTAATAGAGGTGGTGAATTTATTTCTAATGAATTTACTACCTTTTGTAATGAGCATGGTATTAAAAGATAGGTCTCTGCACTGAGGACACCTCAACAAAATGGAATAGTTGAAAGGAGGAATAGGTCAATCATTGACTATGCAAAAACACTAATGTTACAAAAGAATGTTGCTCAGAAATATTGGAGAGAAGTAGTTAGCACATATGTTTATGTTCTAAATCAAGTACAAGTGAAGAAGGACACTAATAAAACACCCTATGAGTTATGGTTTGGCCATAAACCCACTGTAAGTCATTTCAGAGTTTTTGGAAGCAAATGTTTTATTCTGAAAGATGAAAGAAATGGGAAGTTTGACTCAAAAGGTGATGAAGGGATATTTTTGGGATATTCCACTACAAGTAAAGCATACAAGTGTCTTAACAAATTAACCAATAAAATGATTTAAAGTACTAATGTTTGGGTTGATGTGTTTGATGATAAGAATGTAGAGGAAAGAATAAAGGAACTGGAAGAATACAATAGATTCACTTACATTGAACAACCAAAGGTTCTACAGATGCTATAGAAAGTGCCAACCGGTCAATAGGAAAACAATACCGACGGATAGGAAAGAGAAACTAACAAGTAGGAAGGACCTACCGAGAAAGAAAATGAACCTCTACAAGATGAACAATAGAGAAGAGATCAAGTACTGGCAAGATTTGTTAGAAGACATCATCCTGAGACACAAATCATTGGGGATAGACAAGCTAGCATGATTAAAAGGAGTAAAGAAAGACAAGGTACATGTCTAGTTTGTGAATATGAACTGAAGAACGTAAAAGTTGCATTAGAAAATGATGAATTAGTTAATGCAATGAAAGAGGAAATAGAACAAATAGAGAAGAATAAAACTTGGAGTTTAGTACCTAGACCTAAGGACAAGAATGTTATTGGTACTAAGTGGATATTTAGAAACAAGCTTAATGAGAATGGATGGGTAACAAGAAACAAAGCTAGGTTAGTATGCAAGGGATATGAATAGGAGGAAGGAATAGATTATGGTGAGAATTTTTCACCTATTTCTAGATTAGAAGGAGTTAGAATGTTACTTGCATATGTTGCACACAAGAAGTTTAAAGTTTACAAAATGGATGTAAAATTAGCTTTTCTGAATGGTATACTTGAGGAGGAAGTCTACATAGAACAACTTGAAGGGTTTGTTGATCCAGACAACAAAGACATGGTATGTAGATTACATAAAGCTTTATATGGTTTAAAGCAAGCATTGAGAGCATGGTATGAGAGGCTGCATAACTATTTGCTGAGTGTTGGATTTATTAGAACTAGTGAGAATAGCAATATGTACATGAAAGGAAATTCTGATGATACTATTTTGATTGGTGAGATATTTGTGGATGATATAATATTTGGAGGACAAGATCAAATTTGTAAGTCATTTGCTGATGAAATGAAAAGTGAATTTGAAATATCTATGTTTGGAGAGATTAAGTTCTTTCTAGGCTTACAAGTGATTCAGCATAATGATGGTATATTCATCACACAATCTAAATATATAAAGGAATTATTGAAAACATTTGGCATGGAAGATGCTAAAATTGTGGGAACACTGATGGCTACTGGATGTAAACTAACTAAAGAAGATGGAACTACTGAGGTAAACTAGACACTATACCGATCCATGTTTGGTAAGTTAATCTATGTAGTTCACGGTTGGCCTGATATAACACATGTTGTTGGAATAGTTGCTAGATTTTTTGCAAATCCTATAGAATCACACATGGTTGCTACAAAGATAATATTAACATACCTAAGGAAAATTGAAGATTATGGACTATAGTATCCTAAGGAAGGAAAGTTTGAACTTAAGATATACACTGATGCTGATTGGGCTAGAAATGTGGATGATAGAAAGATTACCACTAGAGGAGGATTCTTCTTTGGTGAAAGACTTATTACATGGACAAGTAAGAAATAATCTTGCATTTATCAGTCTATAGCTGAAGTAGACTATGTTTCTACTACTACTAATTGTTCAAATATTGCATATATCAAGCAAGTCTTGGAAGGTATGAATGAGATAATCACTGATCCGGTGATTATATATTGTGAAAAAACTAGTGCCATTAATATTTCAAAGAATCTAGTGATGCACTCTAAAACAAAGCATATGTCTATTAAGTATCACTACTTAAGGGAACAAGTGCAGGAGAAGAAAGTTAAGCTAGAATTTGTTACATCAAAAGAACAACATGCTGACATATTTAAAAAGCCTCTACTGAAGGAAACATAAGAATACTTGAGGACTAGACTTGGGGTCAGTCCCCTGTCTACGAGTCACTAAGGTGATCAGGAGGTTGCATTAGCCTAATCTTATCAGAAGATCATACATGTTGATGTAGCAGAGTTCACACTTTAGATTTTTGTCTTTTCCCTCTTTAAAGCCACTATTTTTGGGATGAAGTGTCGAATTCTAAAATTAATATTTGAGGTGGACCTTTCTTGATGTTTGTATAGGATTCCTAATTTATTATTGGAGATTAGCCTCTTCTCAAGTTTTGTGCCTAATGCTCAAATTAACTTTGGGGTTGGCCCTACCTCAAATTTTGTAATAAGGCTCTTAAATAATTATTTTATTTCTATATTAAGGTGGCCCCCTCCTAGAGTTTTGTGTCAAGAATTTAATTTAATTTCCTCTCCATGTGCACCTCTCTAGAGTTTTGTACCATGGGCCCTTAATTATTGTTTTCTACGAGGCCCCTCTTGTGCCCTAGATGACTATAAAAGGGAGCCTTCCTCTCTCATTTTATCCATCACTCAATCAAGTTTGTCAATCTCCTCTCTCAAGCTCTCAAGGTGATCAAGCAAGCATCCATGGGTGTGTGCAAGATCATGAGGGGCTAAAAAGTGGCGATGTCAGTTCAAAACTTTGACAATGTAGCTGACGATTTTTTTTCACCCAAATTTGATAAAATGAAAAGGGTATCTTCAGGAGATTATCAACTTTCCATCAATATAATTGCTGTCAAATTTCAAATTCCGTAAGTAATTATTAGTTATTTTCTAATTGAGCTACCTCTAAAGTGCTGATTTATATACTGATTGAAAAATGACTATAACTTTCAGACGGTATAACATTTTTGAAATCTAAAAAATGCGTCACATTCTATGCTTCACCTACTATAAGAAAATAAAAATAAAAATTGAATTTTGTAAACTTTTGAATGAGTTAAGGTGGTCAGACACGGGAGTTTTTTTATTCTAAAAATGTTGTAGCAAAAAATTCATAATTAATTATTTTTTCATAATAAAATTAAAAAAAAATATGTGTCACATCCGGGCATGAGTCTACTACTTATTTATAAAATCTTATAATAAAATATTATCATTTGATTATGATTAAGGTGGTTAGACATACACCTACTCCTTATTTTTTTCCTAAAATTTTTGTACTGCTCCATTGAAATCTATACTTTTGACCAATCATACTAACTTTTTCTCAAAAAATGCCTAGTAGTTTAGAAACTACATTCAATTTTCTATAGATTCTATTCTTACAACTTTTTGATATTAGATTCATAGCTAGTTGAAATTTTCATGTCAAGTTGACTAACCCTAATTTGCTGAGTTTTCATTGCCACTTAAGGGCATAGTTTGGCCCTTCATGATCTTGCACATACCCCCATTCAAGCATTCAAGTGATCTTCTCCATTGAAGTTCTCCATTGAAGATCAAGGATTCAAGATTCATCATTCAAAGTCCTAGATCTAGCCACCATGATGGTGTGATCTTCCTTCAAGATCATTTTGTTCATCTTCAAGATCCATTTCATTCTTCCCTCAAGGTGGATTCAAAGCATACAATCATGGAGGTTTGATTTACATGTTCAAGCTTTCATATCAACATACTTGATTACATTTCAAATACAATTGCATATCTATTAAATGTCATAGCTTCATTGTTAGATCTACCTCTACTACTTGCTAGCATTATCCATTACAATTTTAATATTAAGGTTGATTCCAAACTGGGGTTTGACCAAGGTAAACCCCCCCAAACAAATAACAAAAATCCTCTTTTTCTTGCAAGTACAAGTGCAAAATTTTGGATCTGAGATTAGATTTGGATACCCTTTTTCGCTGAACTTTTGAGATTTTTGAACAAAGTCAAAGTCAACCTTCATTTTTATGAGGTCTTCATTGACCTTTTATGAGGGTCAAGGATGACCTGACCTCATATTGGAAAAATATTTCTGAGTTTTTTAGATCTCACAATTTTGGTTCAGGAGTTTGGAAATTGATAGTTTTTGAGATTGTTTGACAACGTTTTCAGCTGATTCTTTTTCAGAGGTAAGTACCTTTATTTCTTAATTTCAATATTAATCATTTATATTTTCTTTCCATATCAATACAATTCAAATGTAAGTGTAAAATATTGGCTTTGGGATCTCTTTTATGTGCAAACAATTGTTCTAGGACCCCAACCATATTTTATCCTATAGATTTTGTTGAACCCAACACGCTTACCCTCCTTTGTTTTGTGGATTTAGATGCTCTATTGTATTAGATATTACTTTGTATTCCTTTGTAAGGTTGTAGAACACACGTACCCCTTTCTTTTGTGGAATTAGATGCCCTATTGTGTTTGTGGTGTTTGATTTCCTTTTCATTCTTATGCATTTGGATATATCTAGATCTATTTTCTATGTATTTCCTTATTTGTTATCATATTGCACAAGTTTTTTCAAGTATTTTTCAAGTGCCTTATTGATAGGGATGATAATCCTCCTATTTGGGATGAACCTTTGGATTTGGCTATTGATTACTCTCTTCCTCATGAAACCATTATGGATGAGCCCTTGGATAAAGACATTGATTTATCCCCTCCTCATGACGAAGCTTTGATATAAGAGGGTGATTTATCAATGGTTGACATATTCATACATGATGATAACTCCTTCTCTAAACCACACTCCCTTTATGCAGTCATTTTAGTGAAAGAAGATGATATTATAGATGCTTTACCTCCATTTGAGATTCCTTCTAGTGATGAGGCATTAGTAGAGAATGATATGAATTCCCTCAATGCTCTCCCTTTTAGTGTTGATCGTATGGAGAATCAAGATCTTACCTCATCTCCTCCTAGGATGTCCTCTTTGCTTCCTTGTTGTGAATCTATTTGTAGTGTTGAGACAACTAATGTGGTTTTTCTGAAACCCTTGTTAATTGTCAAAGGTTGTCCTCACATTGCTGTCAAAGGTAAACCTATGGAGTCTTTCAATAATCAAGATTCTATAGCTCACACATATCCTACAAGGAATAATCCTCAACCTAATCTGGTGGTTTCTAATTCTTTGCCACCTTTTCAACCTATTCTTCTTCCTCCACTTTGTCTTCCTAGTAAGGAGTATGATTTGATAAACCAATTGCAAAATACTCCTGGCAAGGTTTCTTTATGGGAGCTTCTTCAAACTTCACCTACCTACTATGAAGCCTTGCAAAAAGCTCTAGCAACTCTTCCCACTCCACCTAATCAAGAGAATATCAATAACTTCTTACAATGCATGCATGCTACCTCAGGTCCTCCTGACATTGTATTTACTCAAAAAGATTTACCTTCTAAAGAAGTTCAAAATCAGTATGATGCTCTTATGGTTGCTATTATCATCAATAAAAGTATCATTCATAGGACCTTGATTGATAATGGATATGGGCTTAATGTTTGTAGCATGGACATGCTCAAAATGATTAATGCTGATCTTTCAACTATTCAACCTGATAATGTTCCTATACATGCCTTTGATAACATTGCTAAGAACACTTTAGGAATCATTACCTTACCTATCAAAGTAGGATCGGTCATCCTGAATACATATATTCATGTTATGCTTGGATCTCTTAATTATAATATTCTTTTGGGTAGACCTTGGTTGCATAAGATGCATGCCGTTCCTTCCACCCTTCATTGTAAAGTCAAGTTTATATATAGCAACGTGATGTATTCACTTCATGCAGATGATGCACCTAATCCTTATTTGAATATTCAAACCTACACTACTCCTACTCCTAATAGTAATCCTTCTTCCTCTAATGCTCTTCCTGGTGATGATTGGGGAACCTTGGATTTTACTTCTATCTTTATTGGAGAGTATAATATTAATGATCTTGATTTTATGAAGAAACAAGGAGAATTTGAACAAGTTTTTAATTCTAAATCCCTTAGTAATAACTTTGTCGCTGCTTCTACCAACAATGAATTTTTCAAATCTACTAAGGATTATATTATGACTACTGAGGTTCCATTAACACCTTCTGATATGGCTTCTTGTTATGGTCCTGGTTATCATTTCCTAGTTAAACAAGGATTTAATAGTCAAGGATGTGGTAAGCATAAACAAGGAATTCACATGCCCTTACACACTAGGGGGCATAAGCATTCTTATAGATTGGGATTTAGTCCTCAACAACAAATCAATGTTAACAACATCTCAAATAACACTTCAAAACATGATGAAACTATGAAGGAATTTGACCAAGAAGTTCTTTTGCCTAAACTCCTTCGTGCTAAGATGATTACTAGACCTAAACACAAAATGCAACATACTCGACACTTGAAGTCTCTTCCTTTTTGTTTATATCATATATTTCATGATCACTCTACTAATGAATGTCAAGCTTTACATTATAAGATTAGGTAACTCATTGATAGCTAGGTTATTTATATATCATGTGATAATTAGTTGTATTTCAATCCCATTTGCTCTAAATAACATTTATGTTCCTATTATGGAGATCCACATTATGTAAACATTGTTAACCTAATCCTTGCAAGCTTGTTGTCTTGCATAGTGTTGCAAGTGATATAATAGGTCCCCTTCCATTCTTGTTCCTACGCTTGGGGGGCAAGGATGCCATCTCCTTCTTTTCTATGTTTTCAAGATTCACCTCTTTCCTTGGTTAAGCAGTATCTATCTATTATGTGATATCCAATTATACATGAACATTTTGGGTTGTATTGAGGATCTTTTTCCTTGATCACAACTGATTTCATTTTTTGACATTGGGTTTCCATGGTTGATATATATCTCACCTTGGAAATTGAATAGTGTGCTATCCCTCACAAGTGTTACTTTTTCACTTCTTGCATGATCTTTCTTTTCATTCATCCCTTCCATGGCCTCAGAGGAGTTGTGACCTTCTTGGCTTGGACTGGGTGTTGTTTATGGATATTGTCTTGATGTTGGAAAAGGCTTTATCCTTGTTCTTTTCTTTCCTTAACATGTCAAAATAGTATGTTTTTTCCATATTAAGGAGGGGGGCATATATATGGCCTCCCTCATTCTATATTATGTATTTTTATTCTAACCTTTTATTTTGCAACATGCTAAATCTTGAAAGGTAACACACATAAGTTGCTAAATCCTAAAGAGACACATTTTTCAATTTTCAATATGCTAAATCCTCTAAAGGTAATGCACATAAGTTGCTAAATCCTGAAGGAACATGCATTTCCAATTTCAAATATGCTAAATCTTGGAAGGTAATGCACATAAGTTGCTAAATCCTAAAAAGACATGCACCTCTATGCTAAATCTTCCAAAGGTGACGCACATAAGTTGCTAAATCTTGAGGAGACACACATTTCATATTCATAGTGATACAAGAAGGTGGGTCTATGGGTATTCCAAAATCCATCAGAAGATGCATTACAATTTCAAAGCATAGTTTATGGGTGAACCTATTGGGCTCTCCCTCCAGGGTGATTCATGGTAAGGTGGGCATCTTACTAGGTGAGGTAATCACTCTTTCTCCTTTCTCTCTTTTCCCTTTCATGCTAGTAGGATGGGATCATGAAGCTATGCTATTTATAGTGTTGTTCTTGTCTTTCTTATGTAATCATTTATGCTTTTATGATAGCTTTCCAAATATGATATTAGTATGAGAAATATTTCTTAGCAAGGTTTCTTATGCTAATTGGTTTGGGTTATTTAGTGCTAACCCGTGTTCTTTTGGTTTTCTCTTTTCGCACCCTCATGCGTGTATGTTGAGTTAGAATCCTTAGTCTAGGGGCTTGTGCCCTTAGCTAAGTGTTATTTTATCTCTTCTTGAATCCACATGGATCTCCTCTTTCTTCCCCTTTACCAAGAGTTTGCATCGAGTCCATACTCTTGCTAAAGTGGGGGCTTAATGTATCATCTTAAAATGGAAGCACTTCCATGTTAAGAGTGTTTAGCCCTCCGAGTAAGTGGTTTGGGGTCATGTCAAATGTCTTGAATGGATACTCAACTTGGATCTAGCTTTTTCCCTATCCTACCCCATTTTCCACTTCTTCCTAGCATTTTCTTGGCATTCTAGACTATGAACTTGAGGTTTTTGACCATAAGGTCAAAGTCAACCTTATGGGGTCAAGGTCGACCTCGATCCTAACCTGGTCAAGATAGACCTTGATCCTAACCTAGTTAGGTTCGAGTTTGACCTTGACCCTAGGGTTTGGGATCTTCGGGGCTAGCTTCCAGTTTTAGGATTTTATAAAAAATCTTCTCTTTTCCCTCTTCGGGCCCACTATTTCTGGGATTAAGTGTCGAATTCTCAAATTAATATTTGAGGTGGACCTTTCTCGATATTTTTATAGGATTCCTAATTTATTATTGGAGATTAGCCTTTCTCAATTTTTGTGCCTAATGCTCAAATTAACTTTGGGGTTGGCCCTACCTTGAATTTTGTAACAAGGCTCTTAAATAATTATTTTATTTCTATAGTAATGGTGGTCCCCTCCTAGATTTTTGTGTCAAGACTTTAATTTAATTTCCTCTCCATGTGCACCTCTTTAGATTTTTGTGCCATGGGCCCTTAATTATTGTTTTCTACAAGGCCCCTCTTGTGCCCTAGATCACTATAAAAGGGATCCTTCCTCTCTCATTTTCTCCATCTCTCAATTGAGTTTTGCAATCTCCTCTCTCAAGCTCTCAAGGTGATCAAGCAAACATCCATTCAAGCATTCAAGTCCTCTTCTCCATTCAAGATCTCCATTGAAGATCAAGGATTCAAGATTCATCATTCAAAGCCCTGGATCTAGCCACCATGATGGTTTGATCATCCTTCAAGATCCATTCCATTCTTCCCTCAAGGTGGATTCCAAACATAAAATCATGGAGGTTTGATTTACATGTTCAAGCTTTCATATCAACATACTTGATTACATTTCAAATACAATTGCATATCTATTGAATGCCATAGCTTCATTGTTAGATCTACTACTACTTTCTAGCATTCTCCATTTCAATTTTAATATTAAGGTTGATTCCAAACCGGGGTTTGACCAAGGAAAACCCCCCCAAACAAATAGCAAAAACCCTCTTTTTCTTGCGGGTACAGCTGCAGAATTTTGGATCTGAGTTCATATTTGGATACCCTTTTTTGCTGAACTTCTGAGATCCACAAATAAAGTCAATGTCAACCTTCATTTTTTTGAGGTCGTCATTGACCTTCTATGAGGGTTAAGGATGACCTGACCTTAGATTGGAAAAATATTTCTAAGTTTTTTAGATCTTGTAGTTTCGGTTTAGGAACGTGGAAATCAATAGTTTTTGAGATCATTTGACAAGGTTTTCAGTCGATTCTTTTTTAGAGGTAAGTACCTTTATTTCTTAATTTCAATATTAATCATTTATATTTTCTTTCCATATCAATACAATTCAAATGTAAGTGTAAAATATTGGCTTTGGGGTCTCTTTTATGTGCAAACCATTGTTCTAGGACCCCAACCATATTTTATCCTATATAGGCATATTTCATATTTCTTGTGTTGCCATCAATACCAAAGGGAGAGATTGATGAACTACAATTAATTTGAATGAATTGTATAACTTGAAGATTTGTGATTTGAGATCACTGAGTTGTTGATTAGATATGTAAGATGATTAAATAAGTAATATGTTGTAATTGATGTCAACTAGTTTTGATAGTACTTATCTTGTAAGTTACCATACCTAAACATCTATAAAAAGAAGAAGAAAAGACATGAAGAACAGATATAACTACATTGAGGAAGATAGACATGATATATGAGGATAAGGAATACATTGGGTAATCTATGGATGAGTCTATGACCTTATGTTATTGACTTGATTATGTTGCATTCATCTATGATGAAGGATAGAGAAAAATGCACAAAGCAATATGGTTGGTTAAAGAAGCATTCGAGTATACATTGATGAAGTGTAGTGTATACCAAGCATAGTGTAAACTAATCTTGTGTTCACTGACGCATTTCTTTGTCAACCAAGTAGGAGAAAAGAACTAAATGATCAGTTTAGCCAATAAGGATTGATGAGCTGGAAAGTGTATAAGATCGAGGATGGAGATAAAGTTTGTTATGAAGATCAATCACTAATACAATTCAAAGATGATCAAAATGACTGAAATGAAATTTTTTATTGACACATCATGATGCAGGAGCACCCACAATAAACTAAACAAACAATGCTCATCAATGTCCTAAGAACATCTAGTTAGGTTAGATCTTCTATCTAGGCACCTAGACTAAGTTGTAAGACCTAGTTCTAAGATTGGCATAAATATAAGCCCTTGGTTAACTAAGGTCAAAAGTGGTCAAAAGGCCTAGAATCCAAGTATTTTTTTATTTTCATGTTTTTAATGTTTTAGATCCATGTTGGATTAGTAGATTAGGTCTAGACCAAGTTTGGTTTCCTAGAATGCAAAAGTTGCAAAAATGATGTAAAAGTTGCTTAGCAACTTTGACAACTTTTGCCAAAAATTGTAACTGTGTGCTATAAATGTGTCACACTTCTATGAATCATTACATGCAAGAAAACTCAAGAATGAGCCCTCACAAATCGATCCATAGCTCCCTAGGCATGGAGTGCAAGGGTTTTAAGAATGCTCTCAGCTAGAGCTATTTAGCCAATAACCTTGCTAGTAAACCATGCAATGGGAGATTCAATGAAGACAAGGGCAAGATTGCCAATATCCTCAAGAATCAAGAATGAAATGCAATGCAAGCTAGATTAAGAATGGAAATGCAAGCTAAACTATGGAAATGAAAGATGCAAGTATTACAAAGCCTCCTAGTTAAACTAGATGAATTAATCTAAAGCATAAAGGAAATCTAAGCTAAGAATGCCATGAAAATGAAGCTACTATGCGAGAAATGAAATCTAACTATGAAGCAAGAAAGCCATGATGATGCAAGAATGAAGACAAGAAGATAGAGTGTTGATGAAGATCCAAGATGAATGCCAACAATGCTCCAAATCTTCAAACCCTAGATGCAAGAATGTCTCCAAAAGCTCCAAGATGACCTAGAAAACCTGTAGCATAATATTAGCATAAAAAGTTGGGGATCTAGAATGAAGAAGAGAGCTCTTCTTTTATAGGAAATGAGGAGAAATGGACCATGAAGATTAAGAGGCAAAAGATTTAATCAACGGTGGAGCTTAAAAGAGGAGCAATCCATGTGCACAAGTATCCTCCAATAGGAAAATAGGAGTTGACTTTTGTGTCCATATGAGACAAAAAGTGCTTTTTCTCTTTTTATAAAATAAGAATAATGCTTTATTTGTGCAACTTAGGATAAGAGGAAAAGTGGGGGCTTTTTATTTATTAAAAGGGGAGGGAATATTCCTTTTAATAAATAAAGACTTAGGATAAGATGGTTAGCCCATAGAAAATAATCGAATAAATGATAGAGCTAGGATTTGATCAAGAATAAGCAATTGATGATTTAGCAAAAGGGGCTAATAGTCTAGGTGACCATTTTTAGGTGTATACATTTGCCCCTCTTTGACTAATGTGTGATCGATCTGGGAACACATGTAGTCAAAGAATGAAGTTGAAATGTGAGATCGATTTGGGATCACAAAGCAACTCAGATCAGCCAAGAAAGCAATGAAGTGCAGAGCGATAGCAAATCCTGCATGGTTAGCCTGGTAGCGATAGTACTGAACACTTAGGAAAGAGATAACCAATAAGATATGATGTGTCTGCCCCCTCGGGATCAAAAGAAAAATCCGGGTAGAGGGAATGCAGAAGCAAGAGCAACATGATCAAATCACTAGAAATCATAATCGAAGATGAAAGATAATAGAATAACCATCAAGCAGTGAAGGGATGCCCCACACATGGGACACGGGGCACGAACCAAGCGGTCCCTCAACCTGAAAACACCATGGAGGGGAAGAATTTGAACTTGAGATTTGAAAGTGAATGAAAGACTAGAATTTTGAAAGAGATGGAGATGAAGAGGTGAAGAATGCCCCAGCAAAGATCGAAGGATCAGGCCTCAAAAGGTTAGTCAACTGCGTGGAAAAAGGAGAAAGGGTCAAGGTGAATGTGGATTTCAGTTTGGATCCCGAAATGAAGAGAAAATGATGTGAGATGAAAGACAAGAAAGTGAAAGACATGATCAGGAAGAAGCGAAAGGTGAGCGCAGCTGATTAACAAGTCCATGAAAAATGAAAGGAGAGCTCTCTCCATATGCAAGATGCAAAACTAAACTAACATGAACCTAAATATGCAAGCTACATGAAAAGTGGTTTACTTGCAAGGTTACAAAGCCAATAGACATCTAATATTCATCATTGAGCGTTATTGGTAGCATCGCAAGATCATACAATACACACTAGCATAACTATGTGAATATGAATATGATCTTTATCAGATAGGAATGTGGAAATCTCACCTAGGTATCAAAGACATGTAGGTCAAGATGACTAGTGCAGTGAGATTACCTAAGTTTGATATAGCAAGATTATGCTCACATCGAGACACAAGAAAATCAAGATGACTAGAAGCATGCACTCGCACAAAAATAGTCAAGGATAATACCCTGTCAATCCACAGTGTCAAGTAAGACCAGCATAAATGCTCATGACAGTTAGGATCAACAAAATATACCCACAAGCAGAAAAAGCAATAAAACATGTTCTCATACCCTCAGTCTTCTAGCTATGCATCATCGAAAACTTCTCAGGGAGAGACCACTCAGCAAAGAAATCATCATAGACAGCATGCAAAGAAATAAATTCAAACAAATCTCAGCAAGTCAAGTGCGTGTGTGTAGGTCATAGAGTCAAACTTTGAGTATTGCATCTACAAATGAGAAATATCACATCATACTAGACTGCAAGTAGGACATCTGATAAGTGTTGAGAAACACTCGACGCAAGGGTAGTGTTGAAAAACACCATTGGGGTGGTGTTGAAAAACACCATTTGTGAGGTGCCTAAGAAACCAAGATGCACAAAGAGACCCAAGATAAGCTTAAAGAAACATATGCCCCCTAGACTAAGACAAGAATCAATTCCAGGCTAGGAGAGGCAAAGCAAGAAGTGGAGCGAAAGAGCGCCACGCAAGACTGATAGACATAGCTGCAGAGGGTCTCAAGCAGCGCCTGTTTCCAGGTTTTCACCACTTGATAGATTTTTTCAGGACTGTTTTATAATTTTTTTTGTATTTTTGCTACCAAGGCGCCTGTTTCCAGGTTTTCACCAAGGCACATTTTCAATTTTTTCATTCTTTTTTTTTTCTCTTTTTTCTATTTTTTTTTTTGGAAGAAGGCAAGCTTTTTAGATAGTACTCCTTGAAAGGATAAACCCTGACATGCCAAGGATTCAAAATGATATGCTCAAAGATGCTGATAGGGAAAGGAAGATGGAAGAGAAAAATGGAGGATAAGGCTTTATGTAAAGCGAGTGAGGTTGGAAGATATGAGGAATAGGCAAATGAGGAAAAAGGATAGAAGGTAGAAGGATAATGAATGGAAAGATTGTGAAAGGGTAGATGGGAAGGAAGGCAAGATCAACATCGACACACACCTTGAAGGGTGGCGAGAGGATGGAGGAAATATGAATAAAGGAATACGTGAAGGAATATGATGAATGTTTAGCAGAGGTTGCGGTTCAGGCACATGGAATGAAAGATCATTTTTGGAAGAAGATGAAGTGGAAGCCTTTGGAAGCTTGAATGTCAACTGCACTTTTTGTTCAACATAAGACTCTTTCAAGAGAGATTTTGGAATCCATATAGCCTTAGGCTTTTTATTTCTTTTTGATGATTTAGAGAGAATATCTGTAATGATGGATTTTGGAACCCATACTTGTCTTGTAGTTTTCTTCTTAGATATCTCTTTTGACTTTATGTGCCCATGTCGATTAGAGGAGACATGGTGATCTTTTTTTGATGGAATCTTGTATTGCTTCTTTTTCTGGTATTGAACATTCAAGTTACTTCCAAAAGACTTGGGACTTGTGGAAGAAGGAGGAAGATATGACTGGTTTAGATGGGTGAGTGGATGAAAAGGATTCAAGGGTATGCATCTATGTTGATCTTGAGGAAAGATAGGAGATGGAGGGACGTAAGGACCCAAAATGGATGATGAATTAGGAGAGTTAGGAGGGGAAAGTGAAGGGACATAAGGACCCAAGATGGAAGGAAGGCGTGAAGCCTTTAGCAGTGGAAGAGGTCCAAGGATGGAAGTGGAAGATGCAAAAGGATAATCAATAATTTCATCAGCATCTATATGACAACCAAGGACATCAGCATCTTTAGAGTGAGCATTAGGATTTGCAATAGGATCATGAACATCTTTAATAGGAGCAAATTCATTGATAGAATCGTTCAAAGCTTGCAAAGACTTAGGAAGAGTAGAAAATGGAAGCGAACATGGAGTGGTAGAACAAGAAGATGCAAGACTTTGATCTTGACAAGGATCTTTGGATAGCATAAGCGTAGAATTTTTCTCTTGATTTTTAATAAGCTTAACATCAGAAGTAACGACACTATTTTTAATAACCTTAATGGAAGTATCATCTTTGGAAAGTGCAAGCATAGTAAGGTTATTTTGATTATCAACAAGCTCAATAGTGCAAGTGGTAGCTTGATCTTGCTTAGGAGAAGACTTAAGACATGGTGGAATGAATGTAGAAGAGCATAGAGGATCAAAAGAACCATGAAATGGATCAAAGACATCATGAAAATAATTGGATGACATGGATGGTTCTTGATCTTGATCTTTCTTTATATTCTTTTCTGTATCATTTTTAGAGTCCTCTTGACATGAAGCCACTTCTAAGGACAAGGAAGCATTTTGAAATTGTATGGAAGACTTTGGAATAGATAGTGAAGGACTAGCTGAAGTAGGCATTGTAGTGCATAAAGGCTTAGGATCTTTAGGTTTAGCATTATTGAAATTATTTTCAGCCAAGTGAAGGTTAGCTTGAGTTTCTTGAAGAGGTAGCTCTTGAGGATAACTATAGGGAACTGCATGAAAAGCATTAGGATCTTTGTTGGGTGAAGGATTTGTGAAAGATTTGGAAGACTCAGAAGCTTTAGGAGATGTATGAGTATTGGAGGAAGTAGGGGATGGAAGGGGACCATCACAAGATAAAGGCTCAACATTAATATGATCTCGCTCAGAAGTACAATTTTGATTTTTAGCAGTGGAATTCTTAGAGAAGAAATGCTCATAGTAGTAACGTTTATAATCAGCGCATTGTATTTTATAGTCCTCAGCAGTAGTAGATGGATTATCATCAAGGTATTGTCTACAAACATCACTAAACTCTCTTTCAAAATCAGAATCATATGGATCACCATCACAATCTATCCAATAGGATGACCCATTTTCGGTAAGCATGAGTCTGCGAGGACTCTGAGGAGTAGAGGTGTCATAAGTATCACTACATTGTCCATCATCATAGTCATCAAAGGTATTACAAGGATTGTCATGTTGCTCATTATGGTATGGCTCATGAAGAAAAGCAAGACTCTTGGGGGAAGTAGAAGAAGAACAAGATCTTAAAGAAGGAGAAAATGAAGACATAGTGGAAGAAGAAAACTTAGCTAAGGAAGAATTTGAATGATGTTGAGAAGAGTCATGGTAAGATGAAGAAGGATAATGATGTTTGGAAAAGGCATGGTAGGATGTGGAAGATGAAGAATGATGAGAAGACCTAGAAGAAAAAGAGTGTTTGGAAGAAGGAGATTGTGAGATAATCATGTCTATAATCCTAGCAAAGGCGTCAGACTCAAACATCTTTTTGTTTACTCTTGTCTTAAGTTGATGACTTGCGGGATGCTTGGAAAAATAATACTGTTCGAATTGAGCAATAAGTTCGAGATCATCCCTTCTCAAGAGAGGTTCTATAGCAAGATAGTTGAAATTCATGATTCTAGAAGAGGAGGAATCAAGCATGAAAGAAATGAATAGAAGAGATGAAATAGAAGAAGGCAGACTAGATAATAAGAGGAAAAGGATCAAGAAGACATGAAGAGGATAGGAAGAAGAGAAAGAAGCATGAAGGAAGAAGAGAAATGGAAGACTAGGAAGATATGGGAGATGTGGAAAAAAGAAGACCAAGAGTCATTTTGTGCAAATTGATACCATTGAAGTCCATTTGAATATTGAGAAACATGTAATAACCTCTAAGATCTGACCTGGACTAACCAAGGATGACTGGAAGTGACACAAATCAACTTCAGATTGCAAGCGGTAGTGAGATAGCAAAATAACTTTGTGTGATAGTTCCCAGGCAAACAGTGTGACTCTTGACCAATGAACATAAAAATCTCAGTTTTGAAGTGTTTTGATCAAGTTCAAAGATTGGATAGTGCAATTTTTTAGTTTGACAAGTAGTAACAGCAGATAAAAGACAAGTTTGCAAACAGTAGGTGATCAAACATGTCATAGAACACTTGAAACAAGGGCAAAAGCAACCTTGCCAAGACAAGCACTTGTGATATCAAAATAGAGAACCTTATGAATGCTACCGTTTGTTTGAATGTTGAGAATGTTTACACAGGCATAGCACAATTGAAGACAATTCAAGCAATTACTACCTAGAAGGACAAGGCTCATTACTTAGCAACGTGGCCCACAACTTGATGCTCCCTTGCCTCACACCAAGTGGTTGCCCACAAGAGATATTGGCGTTTTCATGGAAGTGTCAAAAACACAACCAAAGGAACACATATGGTGAGTATCTTGGGGTGATCCGGGTAAGTCCACTTGGATCAATCCTTGCACCAAGAAGCTAAGCGGATAAAATAAGGTGGCCTCTATCTAATGGTTCATAGTAAGGATTTCCGTTCATAGCACCCCTCTTGCTCCTCATAAAGGACTAGGACCTCGCGGCCTCAAGAGTACCTTAAGCATTCTTGCTTAATGCTTTCCTCATGGTCACAATCCCACAAGTTACTCACATCAAGCGAAGATAAGTACTATGTCTACCAAGGTTTTGTGTCCTCGATAGCCTTGAGATTATAGTGAGTTGGAATCACTTGCCACCAAGGAAAATGATGACAAGGTTGTCCCCACTTGGGTCGTTCCTCTTGATTGCTCAAGAGCAGGCCCGCTAAAGGATCCTAAGCTAAACAAAGAGTGGATGATTTTTGAGGTTCAAGGTTTTTGATTCACCACAAGGGTGAAGAGCATACTCCCCTATCTCAAAAACTTCTCCCAAACACACCAAACAAGATCCAATTACCCCTTTGCTTCCAAAACCTCAAGATGGGTCAAGATTTTTTGATTCACCTAAAGGTGAAGAGCATACTTCTCCTACCACCCCAAGATTCCTTTCACAAAGTATTAAGTGCCTAATGAAATGAAACAACTAGTATATGCCGCACTTAATAAAAAAAAGCAATTAAACAAGCACTTGATTTAGTTTTTATGCTTAGGGCAGCCCTACAAAAACCATTAGTAGCCCTCTTTGACATGCGTTCTTTTGGAAAAATATCTCAAGCAAGTGCACCTACAACCACAACTTGTTAGACCCACAATGGTTAGCACATGAAAAATTTGATAATCTGCAAAAATAATTGATCAAATGATAAAATCTGAAAATGAAACCATCATGGTTGGATTGGGCTCGGAAAGACCTTTCCAACGATATATCACACTTAAACTTTTGATACCATTTGCAAAATTTCAAAAAAAATGGGCACCCGTTTTCCAGAGTGGCACGGATTTGAAAACGCTGGAAATTTCAGAAAATTTCAAAAAGTCAGAAAATTTCAAAAAGATAGCTAACAACCCAAAACTTGCAAGATAGATAAAATAGCCTAAAAATAGCTCACTGCCAGGTTCAGACACAGTATCACGCGATACTTCGCCCGACACCAGGCGATACTTTTCAGTCCGTGCGATATTTCGCCCAACACCAGGCGATACTTCGCCCGAGACCAGGCGATATACCTCAATACTACCATGCGATTCTTCTCAGGCACAAAGTATCGCACGCGTATAGTAAGGTATATCGCACGATATACCTGAGAAGTATCGCGTGATATTCTGAGACAAAAAACCAGAGAACAAAAATTGCGCTAAAAACTTGCCGAAAAATTGACAGAAAATGACGAAAATGCAAAAAAAGAAGGGACAAAGCTAGTCTACTCTGCCCCACGGTGGGCGCCAAAAATGTGTGCTATAAATGTGTCACACTTCTATGAATCATTACATGCAAGAAAACTCAAGAATGAGCCCTCACAAATCGATCCATAGCTCCCTAGGCATGGAGTGCAAGGGTTTTAAGAATGCTCTCAGCTAGAGCTATTTAGCCAATAACCTTGCTAGTAAACCATGCAATGGGAGATTCAATGAAGACAAGGGCAAGATTGCCAATATCCTCAAGAATCAAGAATGAAATGCAATGCAAGCTAGATTAAGAATGGAAATGCAAGCTAAACTATGGAAATGAAAGATGCAAGTATTACAAAGCCTCCTAGTTAAACTAGATGAATTAATCTAAAGCATAAAGGAAATCTAAGCTAAGAATGCCATGAAAATGAAGCTACTATGCGAGAAATGAAATCTAACTATGAAGCAAGAAAGCCATGATGATGCAAGAATGAAGACAAGAAGATAGAGTGTTGATGAAGATCCAAGATGAATGCCAACAATGCTCCAAATCTTCAAACCCTAGATGCAAGAATGTCTCCAAAAGCTCCAAGATGACCTAGAAAACCTGTAGCATAATATTAGCATAAAAAGTTGGGGATCTAGAATGAAGAAGAGAGCTCTTCTTTTATAGGAAATGAGGAGAAATGGACCATGAAGATTAAGAGGCAAAAGATTTAATCAACGGTGGAGCTTAAAAGAGGAGCAATCCATGTGCACAAGTATCCTCCAATAGGAAAATAGGAGTTGACTTTTGTGTCCATATGAGACAAAAAGTGCTTTTTCTCTTTTTATAAAATAAGAATAATGCTTTATTTGTGCAACTTAGGATAAGAGGAAAAGTGGGGGCTTTTTATTTATTAAAAGGGGAGGGAATATTCCTTTTAATAAATAAAGACTTAGGATAAGATGGTTAGCCCATAGAAAATAATCGAATAAATGATAGAGCTAGGATTTGATCAAGAATAAGCAATTGATGATTTAGCAAAAGGGGCTAATAGTCTAGGTGACCATTTTTAGGTGTATATAGTAACCAAAGACCCCAATGGTCATATGGCTTGAAATTTGATTGTAACCAATGGGGGACACCTTCATAATCCCTTTCAGGTGGTTGGAAGGTAACATATGTAATTTTGGCAATTCAAATCAATGAAAACATCAACATTTCTCTGCAAATTCTAAGAAGAATTGAAGTGTATGGATGGGTACGAATAGGAGGGCATGAAAATGTGAAACCAAAAGTTGGATCCCTGAATCTAATCTCATTTGCAACTAGTCTCATGTTCTAATCTTTCCTAGTTTGTGAGTTATCTAGTTTTTTGTGGGACTACCTGGATTGTAGGCTTAAAACCAGGGTTGCCAATAGGGCTTGGTTGTTTGGACCAATTCCACCATGGGAAATTGATGCCCCTTGGTGGAATTCAACCTTTTCCAATGTATTTTCATATTCTGGAGGTGAGGAGTGGTGATTTATAGGGGAGTGAATTTTCTGCCATGCCCTAGGTGTACATCTTTGTGTGTGCACCGATTTGTGACTCTCGAATAGTCACCATAACTCTTGGTTGGGGATTCATGTAGTCATTAGATTGGGAGAAAGAGTACTTTTAGTGCAATTGGAGACCTAATTAGGCCTATTAGCCTAGCCAAGTGTAACTGTTTCAGTATCCTCCATTACACTTTGCATCTTGGTGCTTGGATATGTTTTGTAAAGCCCAAAAGGGTGTCAAAATCTCCAACCTAATCCATCCCTCATTTGGAAGTATTTTGACTTATGTTCAAAAACCCTTCTAGGAAAGGCTACAAGCCTAATCCTTGGTTTGTGAAGCAACTAGGTGGTATGGGTTTCTTGTAAGTGAAAGAACCATTGGAACTAAACAAATAGGACCTAAATAGGCTAGAACAGTGATTGTAGGCCACCCCTAGTCTTGTGAGTCATTTCATGGGGTTTGGTTGCTTATAGGGTTAAGGGAACTATTTGGTTACCCTTGGTCATTGGTGTCTGGAACCTTGTGGAGCCTAGTGATTAGGTTATCCTTGGATTTTGGGGTTTTAATAACCTCATCCTTTATTCATTCTACACTTGGAATAAGTGTAGGGCACTTGACCTTAATACTTTAGGTAAAATTGGTATCTAACTCTTGCCAATTCCTCACTGTTTAGGGGCTTCCTACTACCCACTTTGAATCACATCAGATGAGGATGGTTAAAGAGGCAAAATCAATGAAGGAGATTAAGAGGCAAAATATGACGGATGGAATTAAAATGGTTTACTTGTCTATTTAAGAGACTAGAGTTTCATGATGAAACTCATGCTGAAAGAAGGAGACTATAGAGATGTCGTGTGAACAAGCTTCATGCATGCCTGATCAAACTAGTTAAGGAGAACTGAACTGCAGAGATTACTGAGTGTCAGAAAGCTATTACCAAGAAATAGTAAGTTACAAAATATTGATTGAAACATAATTGATGTAATGATCAGAGGATTTGAATGATCTTAATATAGATCTAAAAATCTTCAATTGAAGTTATGTTGTAATTAGATCAAATTGTTGTTACAGCTTAACCATTTTAATTAGATAAATTTGTTAATAGAGTGGACTAGAAAGTCTCATAATGTCATTCATAGAGTGTACATTTTTTTATCCTATCAACCCCATAGTGAATGCTGATTGGACAATAACGGTTGGTCTAAAATCATCTAACAAGGTCACACCTAACAGTGTGTTTGTAACCTTTAAGAGGGTTGGGTCTTCACTGACCTCACATCAGAAGATAACAATTTTTGGGTTGCCAGTCCTAGGTGTTTTTTCTCTTAACACAGTTTCGATGTTAAATCTCTTATATTATGTGTTGATTGTGATGATTGTTTGTTGTGATACTTTAAATATTGCATATTGGATTTGATTGGTAATCACTATATGTTATCAACTAGTAATTAGTAAAAGCACAAACATAATACTATTTTATGTTACCGAGCTACAAAAGTTTAAGTAATTTATTTTTGGTTATACATTTTGATTTGGGACTGTGGATAACTGATCCCCCCCCCCCTCTCTCAGTTATTCTAACACATTGATGGTGGATCTGAAGGCCGACTTGATTCAGTAGCCTCTTGTATATAATATAATCTTTAGTTATAGTTTTAGGGAGCCAATTTAGTTAGAATATAGAAGCTAGAAGATTAGAGATTATTTCATATCTTGTCATGTTGGAGGACTTCTGTACTTTATTGTAATATCTAGCCTAAATTGGGAAGGCCTTATAGCTCCACATCTATGAATCAATTGGAATAAATATATGAAGTGTTCTTCATTCTCTCTCTCACTTGTGTGTTTTTGCTTCCGTGTGTGATTTTTGAAAGGTGGATCTGGTTAGGGTGTGCCTTTGGCCGCTCTTCCCATCCTCCCTTGTGTCAATTTTGTCCTTTAAATTCCATGCAAAAATGATTATTTAATGTCCATTTGATAAATCTTCCAATTATTTTGAGTTGTTGTAGATACGACTATTAAAGTGGTATCCAATATTTACCACAAGTGAAAATATTTCATTCTAGTCTATGATAGGTTGTTGTGTGAAGCCTTTAGCTACTAGTCTTATCTTGTGCATTTCTACTTTTTCATTAGCATTATACTATCTAATAAACCCATTTAAGTCCAATCACATCTTTTCCTTTAGAAAGTTTGACTAGATCCAAAGTTTGATTCTTATCAATTGACAAAATTTCTTCATTCACGGATGCAATCCATTTATTATCTTTAATGACATATTCAAAATCAATTGGATCAGCTTATGTTAAGAATGTAAAATTAGAGCAAAATTCATTATTTTCAGCCTCTTGTTTTTCATCATATATCTCCCTTATACTATGTGTCTTCTTTTGAGTGTCCATAGACCTTGATTTTAGTGATACAATTTTTAGATTAGGATACTCTTAATATTATTTTTGAAAAATGCAGTAGCAAAAGGGCATTCACCCATGGAACATAAAGAGGCTAACTAAGATAATTAACAGAGTATTATTCTACCTTAGAAAGAAGTAGTAGTAGCAAATAAGCACACATAGAGTCTAACTCTATCAAAAACATAAAAGAAAAATTCAATCCAGCATAGTCATTGAGTATCAAAAAACCATGAAATAGTCTTCGTCAAATCTAGCACAAAAAGGAACATATGCCACGCAAGGCTAAAAATAGTACTTAAAGTCTTAAACATACGGAAATTAACAAAACCCACCCAAAAAAAAGGCTTGCAAACAACCCCAATCTCCATAGTCCCATACCTATCTAGCCGCAAAGTCATTTCACGTCCCATAAATGTTTTGACAAAAACAAGTCAGCCCACTCTTCATTCAGGAACTTGAAGATTTCATGGTTTCCTTCGACAGAATCCTTCCCCTCCGAAGCCTTCTCATTGACAAGGCAAAGAATGGTAGTAGACATGTGCATCACCTTGAGGGAAAATTTGCTAACATCTGCCAATCTTTTGTTGGTGTTATCAAGGTCCCAGGTGAGTTTTTCCACAGTGTTTTGCATGGATGAAAATTGGTATTTAATTCTCCCCATCAGACCACTACTTATTAGAATAACTGAGAGGGGGGTGAATCAATTATCCAGTGTCCCAAAACAAAATGTATAATCCAAAATAATTTATCTCAAACTTCTGATACTTGGTAACTTGAAATACTATATAGTTTGCGCTTTTACTGATTACCAGTCAAGTAAAATGTAATGATTACCGATCAAATCAAATATGTAACATCAAAATATGACATTAAAAAAATATCACAATCAACACATAACATAAGAGATTTAACTTGGAAACCCTGTGAAGGGAAAACCCACCTGGGACCGGCAACCCAAAAATATTCACTCTTCTGAAGTGAGGTCGGTGAAGACCCAACCCTATTAAAGGTTACAAACACACTATTAGGTGTGACCTTGTTAGAGGATTTTAGACCAGCTGTTATCGTTCAACCAGCATTCAATATGGGGTTGACAGGATAACAATGTTCATTCTATGAATGCAACATAATAAAGACTTTCCTAGTCCACTCGGTTAAGAGATTTGACTGTGTACAATGGTTAAAATGTAACATAAGGTGATTTATCTTAATGTAACTCAATTGCAGATGTACAGATCAATGTTAATATCATTCAAATCCATTGATCAATATATCAATTATGTTTCAATCAATTTCATTGACTTACTGTCACTCAATAATAGCTTCCTAATGCTCAGAATACTCGGCAACTCAGTTCCTTCTTAACTAGTTTGATCAGATGTGCATGAAAATTTGTTCACGCAAAAATCCTATAGTATTCTTCTCCAGCATACATTTCAGTGTAAAATCTCTATCTCTTATATAGACATGTAAATCATTTTCTTCTCCTCCATATTTTGCTTCTTAATCACCATCATTGATTTTGCCACTTTAACCTTCCTCAGTTGATGTGTCAATAACACGTTTCAATTCAATCCATCAGATCTTTCTTGAATTATGTTAGCCGTCTATCTTCATAAGAAACTTTATCTGTTATCTCAAAATCATACACTTTTTAGCTCATCAATCCTATCATCTAAACTAATCATTTAGTTGTTTTTCTCTTGCTTGGTTAACAAAGAAATGCATTGATAAACATAAGCTCAGTTTACACTGTGTTTGGTATAAACTACACTCTGTCGGTGTATACTATAATGTTTCATTAACTAACAAGACTTCTTTGTGTCTTTCAGCTCTATTCTCCATCATAGATGAATGCAACATACTTAAGTCAATATCATAAGGTCATAGACTTATAAATAAGTTACCCAATGTATTCCTTATCCTCATCTATCATATACATCTTCCTCATGTAGATTTTTCTATTCTTCATCTCTTTCACTCCTTTTCTTCAGATGTTTCGGTAAAGTAACTTACAAGATAAGTACTATCAAACTAGTTGACATCAATAAAAACATAATACTGATTTAATCATCTTACATATCTAATCAGATGCTCCTCGGTGATCACTGTATCATAGATTCTTCAATCAAGTTCTAAATTAGTTGTAGTTCATCAATCTCTCCCTTTGGCATTGATGGAAACTCAAGTAATATGAAATATACCATACACATACCAAACATGTATTCTACAACTTGTGAACAAATGTTGTACATGCTCTCCCTTAGCTTAATATGTTTAATCACTATGTTACTAAACAGCATTACAAAACTTACATTCTCTGAAACTGATCTTCAATGTTCAGCTCTGTCAGATTGTCTCTCCCTTAGATATCTCATCGGTGCATATTGTTCCATATGTTTCATATTTTTTTATCTCTCCCTTTGACAACAATGCCAAAAGAAACAAATAAACAAACAGCTCTATATTAGCCTTGTAATTCTCTATTGTTTGGTGCAGTCTTTGTATCTTTGTATACTGATATGCCAATTGGTTCTAGTTCTCCTAACTTTTCATAGCTTTAGACATGATCCAAAGTGTGAAATATGATGCATCAACATGAATGATCTTTTGATAAGATTAGGTTGATGGAACATCTAAACCGTATTAGTGATTGGTAGATAGGGAACGAACCCCTAGTCTTGTCCTCAAATATTCAAATGTGTCTTTCGGTAGAGGCTTTGTAAAGATATCTGCAAGTTGTTGTTTAGATGTAACAAATTATAACGTCACTTGCTTGTCCAGTACTTGTTCTCTTAAGTAGTGATACTTAATAGAAATATCCTTTTTTTTTTAGTGCATCACTGGATTCTTTGAAATATTAATAGCACTCGTATTATCACAGTATATAATCACTGGCTCAGTGATTACCTCATTCATTCCTTCCAATACTTGCTTAATATATCCAATGTTTAAAAAATTACTTGCAGCAGCAACATACTCTACTTTAGCTGTAGACTAAGAAATGAAAGCCTTCTTTTTACTTGTCTAGGTAACAAGTCTTTCCCCAAAGAAGAATGTTCCTCCAATGGTGCTTTTCCTATTATCCACATTTCTAGCCCAATCAGCATCAGTGTATACCTTCAGTTCAAGTTTGCCTTCCTTAGGATACCATAGTCCATAATCTTCTACCTTTTTCAAGTATCTCAAGATTCTTTTAGTGGAAACCATGTGTGATTCTCTAGGGTTAGCAGAAAATCTAGCAATAATCCCCACAACATGTGTTATATCTGGTCTATTGTGAACTACATATGTTAAATTACCAATCATAGATCAGTACAATGTTTGGTTTACCTCTATAGTTTCATTTTCTTTGGTTAGTTTACAAGCAGTAGCCATCTATGTTCCCATAGGTTTAGCATCTTCCATGCCAAATGTCTTCAAGACTTCCTTTATGTATTTAGATTGTGTGATGAATATCCCATCACTCTGCTGAATCACTTGTAGTCCTAAAAAGAATTTAATCTCTTTGAACATAGACATTTCAAACTCTTTTCTCATCTCATTAGCAAAGGGTTTACATATGTGATAATATCATCCACAAATATTTCAGCAATAAGAATAGTATCATCAGTATCTTCGTTTATATACAAATTACTATTTTCACTAGTTCTAACAAATCTAATGCTCAACAAGTAAGTATGCAACCTCTCATACCAGGCTCTCGATGTTAATATGATTTAGAAAAATAGAGAGGCGGGGTGAATCAATTGTTCTCAGGTCCTGATGTATAAAACAACTTCAAAAAACTTTTCCTTTAATCAGATCAAGCAACCAAAACAAATTCGGTCACCACTGATTCAATAAAAGAAACATATAACTTGACAATCCACTACCTAGCTGTATCTAACTTGTAAAACATAGAAATAATCACACAAAACATTCACACAAGTAATAACACTAGGATTTATAGTGGAAACCCAATATGGGAAAAACCACTTTGTAACATGTTACTATTATTTTCACTCTTTTGAAGTGAGCTCGGTTAAAAGCCAACCCTATCAAAGGTTACAATACACACTGTCAGGTGTCACCTAGTTAAAGGATTTCAATCACCCTGTTAAAAGTGAGCCTGGTCAAAGGACTTACATACACTCCATTAGAATGCAACCTTGTTCAAAGGATTTAACATATGATTGTTAGGTCAACCTCTGTTAAAAGGATTTTTAACTGCTACAATGGTTAGAAAGTAGCAGTAGTATTGATCTGAGAAACATACAACTCACTTTCCAAATATCAGATCCAATTCCATACATAAATGCTGGTTTATTGACTTTGAAACTTTTCCATCTCCATCTCTGATCTGCTCTGAACTTTTCTTCAAGCAATCACCACAATTCTTCTTCAGCCTTTTCTCTTGTACAGTCAATAAAAATTTTCTATCCTTCTAGCATCTACTTCACCATGCATATCCATTCCTAATGCTTAAGTTCCTTTAATAATTTTCTCTATTAGGTTAACTTCATCTTTTGCCACTTAATCTCCTTTGTAGATCTTAGGGTCAGGTTAGATTCAATGAATCTACCCCCTTCTTTATTCTTTGGATCCTCTTCTAGAATTATCTCAACTCTCATAAAGATTTACAATGAAACATTTTACAAAGCATTAAATGCTTCCATACAATCAATAAATAAAGTCAACACATTTTACATAATCCAAGAATTCAAACAATGTCAGCTCCAAAATGAATTCTCTTCAAATATAAAATTGCTAATGCTCGGTCAATACTATGAGCATCCACCCGGTCTCTATGTAAAATGCTCGTCAATACTAAAACTGTTTCCTCGGAAAATACTGTCACTCGGTCGACACTAGAATTTTCTCGGCATCTACTGACTCAGTTGACTCTGTCATAACTCAGCTTAAACATGATTTCTCCAATTTTACTCGGTTAAGCCTACCAATTTAGTCTTCAATCTTACTGAGATAAACAATACATTGGCTCATCATTGTGCAACATATTCAAGTACACTTTGTAGTATCAAGATAACTCAACCTCTCCCTAGGTGCTATTGTTACCATCCTTTCTCACCCTTCTCATAAATAGATATAGTACTTTCCTAAGTAGCAACAGTCTTACCAATTAAGGTTTGACATCAATGACAATACAATAATTATTTCAATTGGAGTTTCCAACAATCTCCATCTTTGGCATTGATGGAAACACCATATGATATCACCTGAATAACACATGGATTACCAACCAATCCAAAAACTTGTCTATCCATCAAAGAAAATTTATAATATCCTTAGCTTCATTTTAATTTAGAATCTATAAATCTCACTTATGTGACCATCAGAAGTATCTGGATGTCCCTCTATCCTGATTTTTCATTTCAGTTCATCATCCTTAGTTCATGTGTTATAATATCATTTCAGTTCAATATCCATCCAACAGATTTACATATGTCTATTCATCACAGTGTTTCTCCCTCTGTCATCTTGCTTATGACTAATTTGTTGTCTTTTCTTCTTCTTCATAGCTCTAGGATAGTCCTAAAGTGTGACAATCTTCTGCATTAATGTGTCAAATATTTTGTTGTAGCATATTTGATGCAATGCTCCTAGCTTGTCTAGGCAGCCTCAGTTAGGGGAAGGACCCCTAATTGACTTCTCAGGTACTCATGAGCTTCCTTAGGTAAAACTTTAGTGAATATGTCTGCTAGTTGTTCTTTTGTATTCACATATTCCATTCTGACTTCCTTCTCTTCTACCAATTCCCTCAAATAGTGATACTTGATTTCTATATGCTTAGTCTTTGTGTGCATCACTAGATTTTTAGAAATATTGATAGCACTTGTGTTGTCACATAAAATAACAACAGGTTCAGTGATTTCTTCTTTCATGCCTACCAACAATTGTTTTATCCATATCAAATTTGAATAGTTTACTACAATAGCAACATACTGGGCTTCAACAGTAGATTGGGAAATGCAATTTTGTTTCTTGCTTGTCCAGGAGACTAATCTCTATGCAAGAAAGAAAGCTCCACCACTAGTGCTCTTTCTTTCATCTACATTTCATGCCCAATCAGCATCAATATATACTGTCAGTTCAAATTTTCCATTTTTCTTGTAGTATAACCCATAGTCAGCAATTCCTTTCAAGTATCTCATGATTCTTTTCACCTCCATCATGTGTGTTTCCTTAGGATTAGCAGAGAATCTTGCTACAATCCCAACAACTAATGCAATATCTGGTCTACTATGTACATCATATTGTAATTTTCTCATCATGGTGTTGGTGCTTAAAAATGTTGGTCATTTTGAGGCCAACTGACAGGCACAATAAATGCCTCTGCAATTCTGGTTCAATCAAACCAAGGCTGATAGGCCTAAACTGAATATACTGTCTAACTGCACAAACAACTTGCGTAAACAACAAAATTTCTTCCAAAGAGGTTACTGATCCTCGGAAGATAATGTGACTGAATATCTTAGTAGGCAAATAGTTAAACTAATGCTATGAACTAACACTAAACCTAATCTAATGTTTTGTAAATAAAGTAGCAGATTTGCTTTGATACAAAAAGATAATGAATCTTAACTAAATTTATAATAAAAACCAGTTCCTATTCCTTATCCTCAATATGATTACTATGTGTGATTTCCTTAATTGATGATCAATGATAAAATTCCTCTACTTCAATCTATTAATGACAATGTGACACTTTGAATCAAAATGTATAACTTTGGAGACAAATTTAAAATAAATAGATCACTTCAAGAAAATAATTGATTAACGACAACAAACTAATAAGGAAGATAACTATTGAAAAGGAATTTAATCCAATTGAATCTTGTAGTATTCAAATGGCACGCTTAGCCATACACAATGAGAAACCAAGTGAATATAGTTCTACAATTCCTATTTGATCTTGCGGTATAATAAATCAAATATCTTAAAGAAAGTAAAGATACTTTATCCAAAGAACCAATTCAAAATAACACAGAGGAATAGATATCATCGATGAATTTTGAACAAAGATTTTTTATTAAGCTTGAAAAATCACTCGATCTGCATGTATTGATCCATAGTATCCCATAAGGTTTTGGAATAAAATCATGCACAGGTTTCAAATATTTCAATGTTGAAAAAAATGATGATGATCCTCTTTATTACAAATGTTTCACCATAACTATATTATCAAATGTTTCATGTGAAAAGACATACCCTTTTACAAGACCTAATTCTGGCAACTAAATCTGGAATATGCCTAATAAACTATTACAATGATTGTTCGGGAAAATCTTCCCTAGAATTTATTTCATTCCGGTATCTCGTGCATAATAGTTTATATATTAGTTTCCTGCACACAAAAAATAATCAACATTAGTGCATCTTAACCCAAAAATAAAATCATAAGATATGTAATGTATTCATGGTATAAAAATTAATTAGAAAATTAAATAAGGATCAAAATAAAAGAGAATGCAAATGTAATTATAAGTTAATCCTAATGAAGGACTTATATAATGTGATAAATAAAACATTATGCTTGTAATTATCTTTTATTTTGTAATAAAACATAATGTACTCATTTAAGAATAAAGCCCACTTAATGAAAAATAGATTTAACCCTAAAATGAAATCTATTCACTTAAGGGCTAATACATTAAGATTATAAAATAATCACCCTAATAAAATATTTCAAAAATAGAATGACAATATGATTAGGGCACCCTAAAAGTTATTTTATAAAAGTAATCCTAAAAACATACCTACAAAAGATTAACTAAAAAGAGGTAAATGAAAATACAAACATCCTAAAATTAAAGTGACACAAAAAATGAGAAATTATATTTAGGGATTTGAGATTAAAAAGAAAAGATGATTAATCATTACTCAAACCCTAATAATACATACAAATTTAATCTACAAATTATACACAATTAAAGTACACTAATAATAAAATTTCTTCACCCTAAAAACATTAATATTAACTATATGTGAAAACGTGAAAAATGAGGAGATGAAAAGAAGCTAGGTTACATGGTAAATAAATTAATCAAATAACAAACTTACCATGTTATATAACTTAAAATTTTAAGGTAAAATATAAACCAAGAATAAGTAATTACAATATGTAAAAAATCTCCCCAATAAATAATATTAATTTTAATTAATACTTCAAAAGAAATACAATTATCTTATATTTATATATTTATTCCTACACATACTCTCGAAGAATAATGTAGAGTAGTTGGTAAGGGGAATAGGTTTCGATAGATAGGTAGGAAGAGGAACAGGTCGAGAGGTCGAGTGTTCAACTTCCTCTCCCTGTTCATTTTAATTTTTAATAAAAGGAAAATTATATAAAAATGAAAGTAAAACATCATACTTCCCTGACGTTTCGTACACCACTCAAAACATAATGTTAATAAAAATTATTCAAAATCACTCATATGAACTTGAGGGTTAGATTGAGAACAAAAATAATAGAAAAGCATTAATCTCATTAATGATTCTCTATTAAAATACTTGATAATAATATACTTCTCTTTTTAAGAAATTTGATATACAAACCCTAAAGATAAAATAATATTTTTACCTTTCAAAATATCAAAATAATGAAAAATTCTTACCTCGATACTTACCTTTTGTTCTCCAAATGATTTTAGGGTTAGGGTTTCTGCTCTTGAAATTTGAACAATAAGCTTATATTATCTTGCACAATTTTACTAGTTCTGAAAAATGCCATCCATACCACTCCTGTACCCTCATTGCATATGTGTTCCGTTCTACAGGTATTTTCTGGCTATTAGGTACTCGAATGTGCAAATTTTCTGTAATGTCCCCTTCCTATCACTTTTCTTTGGTCGATGGAAGAGTTGTAATTTCTTAATTGCTAACTTGTATCAACTTCTGATTGTTACTTTGTCCTCATAGACAACGTCGCCTCCAATTATTCATCCATAATACTTCGGTGATTTTTTGTATACTAATAAGTTGCCTTTTCCAATTTAATTGTCGCTGACTTTATTCTCTCCCTCATACAAATGCTGAAGCCATTCCGAAATACTTATTAATATATATATATATATATATATATATATATATATATCAACTTAATAAATCGGTTTGACAATTCTTATTGGCGGGAAGCTAGTAAATAAGCATTAGATGTTCAACACTATTCATTTCCTTTGCTATCGATGATGCCATTATCTCCGCCCAAAGTAGAATCACTGCTTCTCACTTGCTAATTCATTTATCTTCTCGTTGGCAGTCACAAATTAATATTATTTCATGCTAATACACCTCATAGATCATTCACTGATGTTAAGCATGATGTGCATACTTTCATCATTGCTAGTTTGACATCAACTAATTAAATATGACAGGTGAAAATGCCGATTGAATGCTAGTCGTGTGAACTGGACGTATGTGTCTGAGCCTAAAGTGGCTGCTACACACTCTTGGGCAATACAAGTATTGATAAGAAATGCAATAAGAAAGGATGGTCCTCATATGATAGAATTCCTTATTTGATCTTTCAGACATATGTATTATATGCATTAATAAATCTCATATTCCTTTGATTGCTTACCAGCAAAATATATGATTCATGTTTATCCTCGTGACATATCTTATTTGATGATCAAGCCTTATTCCTTTAGTCTGATCCAACTATCAGTTGACGCTGGTTATATTTTAAAATATAGAAAATATGTATAATATGTAGACTATATATACGACCTCTCTAATATGCATATGGCATTAATTCTTCCAAACACAAGACTGTTGCTGCAGGTATGATTTTGGTTGACCGTATCTATCTTAGACGATCAGTCCCGATAATATATATGCACCATTTAAATTTCCCTTGACCTTTTCTGTATCCTTCATTCTTGTTTTCTTTCCTCATTCCTTTTTTATAATTTCACAACTCTGTTCATTTTCTTCAGATAGCATAGTGACTAATACTTCAACCTCATTTGAATATTCTCCATTATAACCTCCAAATGCCACAAGGAAGGTGCCCTCCTTCCTTTCCATTACTACTAAACTGAACCCTTGATTGTTAAGAATAGAGCTTTTTGCTGATATTGGCCCATTGGACCATGTCATTGTTGTAACATCAAGAACCAATGTTTCTGAGTACCATGTCTTTCGTCCCTTCCCTCCTGTGATGTACCAGTTCTTGCCAGATAGAACTGCACTGTAGCCAGCCCTAGAGGAAGGACTTGATCCTTGAGTTTTAACTTTGGGCCAACCCATCAATTCAAAATCGAGAGAGAATAGATCATTCAAAGACTTGGATTTCGCTGCTCCACCAAAGACCAACAAAAATCTATCAATGTATAATTCAGCTACATGCTTTGATCTCGGAGAAGGTCCACTACCCGTTGTTTGTAGAGGTAGCCACATGAGGGATTTCATATCAAACATGTGCAGATCTTTCAGCTTCCTACCCTTAGCATCTTCACGCCCAAACATGATGAGCATTGAACTAGCTTTAGTCACACTTTGGTCACTGTGAGCAACCGGGATGGCTCCTTGTAAAGACTGTAATCTTGACATTAAAAGCCACAACAAAAGAATCCACAATTTTAGGAAGTTGGTCAACAAATCAATGGTCGATTACACAAGTCGACTAATACCAATCAGTTCCCTACATTATATAATTACGACTATATTTGTTGAAAAGATAAATTATACCTTTGAATAAAGTTGAGAGAAAACGTCGACCATATGTCGAGTGACCTAAGAAATCACAATAAGAGATGTCGCATCAAATAAGTAAAAATAAATTTTCATGTCAAGATAGCGACTCAATAGATTTTCTACCAACTGTCGAGGCATAAAGTAAAAGAATATTATTAGCTTCAATTACATTCTTTCATTTCATAAAGATAAAGTAAACCTCAAGTTGAGAAATACCACCATGTCGATTACCAGATGCAGATAGCACTATAAGGTAATGTTCTTCCTGAAAAATGCTTCTAAAATCTGAACACAAAAGTCAACTAGGGCAAGAATATTGTGGGAGTGCATTTCCACCCTACATATGTAAAGATTGTAACACTTCCCCGAAATCTTTCCTGACATGAAAGATACCCAACCCAGCTAGAGATAGTCTAACAAAGTAAAACTGCCTAAAGTAATGAAATTAGTGTGCCAAAAACTTTCTATACTCTAGAATAACAAATCATGGTCACACCATTACATAAATCTTAAATAAGTAAATAGAATTGAGGTTCCATCCCACACATGGAACATAATGATAAGTATAATTTCCTCAAGAAGTCATTACATGCAATGATCATCATGGAAAAGTTTATATCTTTCCACACATCTATTATAAAACTAGTAAACATATGTTAGAAGAGGTACTAATAAATGTACAAATCATCTTAATAATCATCTTTGTAGGTTCATATTCCTTTACAAACCAGTTGTCATAGATGAGGGATGCTCAAAAGTTCAATACTTGAGATAGCTGCCTATTCTTTTTCTTCCACTTCTAATGAAATTAAGGCAAATAAAAGGACAAAAACTTAAATTCCAGAACACAAAGAAGAAATGTGCATTTCATTGTGGCCATTGTGGTAACTATGATCATGTAGAGTCCCCGTGTTGAAAAATTTTCCTTAAAATAAAACCTCATGAAAAAGTTAATAAGTTTAAGAAAAGTTTATGCCTTAATTCTATGACTGAAGATAACGTAATCACTAAAAGCGTAAAGAAATTAACAATGATTCTAACAAGGATTCTATGTTTTCTTGGACTAATAATTCCATAAACTATAATCAAAGTCCAACACAAGTATCTGAATATGAGTCTAATCATGAAAGGAAAAGAAATTATCTGATGGATCGGGGTAGGGCCTCACAAGGGAAAATGAGAATGGTAGTAGGACAGATTGTGTCTTTACAAACAGGCTGCTGCATCAATTCTAGACAGCAGAAGCAAGCCATGAAACAGGTAACAGTTTGGTCCGATTTTGCTCTTGAGAAAAGAATGAACGAAAGCACCCTATACATTTTCTAATTACAAAACAGTCAAGTGCTTTACCCATCTACAAGAACAGAAAGCCATGGGGATGAATCCATGTATAAACAAGAATCAGAAATCATGGTATTTTAGAGCAATTATTCCATGAAAGGCAAACCTGTATATACTCTTAAGCATCCTAGAGTATATTGACCTAGAGTGTAATGAATAAGAATTGCCACCATAACACGAGAGAGCTAACAATAGTAGGTGTACTCAACAAGATGGCTCATAGTGTTGGGATTAATTTGAACAGAAAACTATGACCTCATATAGAATAGCATGGTTACCTGCAAGTACATAAAACGTCTTGATATAAGCAGAGGCAAAATTAGAATTAAGACACAGAGTGCTACGGCACAATATAAAACAGATTTTGTATTGCTGCTCACACAAAATGATTTACAAGATGCCTTTATATAGGCATTGGAAAAATTTCCGGAAGCTACTAGTTACAACTTGAGAAATTTTTGGAAACCCTTCACAACTTGAGAAATTTCTGGAAACCCTTCTAGAAGGTGTAAATTTCTGGAAACTATTAAATAATTACTATTCGAGAAACTTCCAGCATAAAAGACAAAATTATGGTAGAAATTACTAGAATCTTCTAACACTCCCCCCTAATTTCTACCACTAATTATTTATTACATTAATATTTACAATGCCCAAAAGTTCTCTCAAAAATTCAAATTGTCCTTGTGCTAATGCCTTTGTGAATATATTTGCAAGCTGCTCCTGTGATTTGCAATGCTGAAGACTGATTTCTTTGTTGATGACCAACTCTCTAATGAAGTGATATCTAGTATCAATATGCTTTGTCCTCTTATGAAATACATGATTCTTTGAAAGTGCAATGGTGGACTTGTTGTCGCAGTAGATTGTAGTAGGTTTCCCTTGCTCATTCTTTAGATCCTTCAAGATTCTACGCATCCATACTGCTTGACATGCTGCTGATGTACCTGCTACATACTCTGCTTCTGTTGATGAGATAGTCACTATAGGCTGTTTCTTAGATGCCCATGCCACAACCCCTGTTCCTAGATGAAATGCATATCCAGATGTGCTTCTTCTATCATCAATATTTCCTGCAAAGTCACTATCTGTATATCCAACCAATTGAAAATTATTTGAAGTAGAATACAATATGCCATGATTTATAGTTCCTGCAATATACCTCAAAATTCTCTTTCCTGCCTGCCAATGTGAGTTCTTAGGTGAATCCATGAATTTAGAAATCAAACTCACTCCATACATCAAATCTGGTCGAGTTGTTGTGAGATACATTAAACTACCAACCAATTTTCTAAATAGAGTTGAATCAAAGTCTTTCTCACTATCTTCTCTACTTAGTTTTGTGCTCACTGCTACAGGTGTAGAAACTGGACTACAATTAATCATTTTGAACCTTTTCAAAACATCCTTTGCATACTTAGTTTGACAAATGAAAATACTTTTATCATTTTGTGTAACTTCTATACCAAAAAAATATTTCATCAAACCCAAATCTGTCATATCAAATTCTTTTTTCATTGTTGACTTGAACATATCAATAGAAAGATTACTTGTAAATATCAAATCATCAACATACAAGCAGACAATCAAAATTTGACCTAGTTCATTGACCTTGGTGTATAATGTAAGCTCACTAGTGCATCTGTTGAATCCATTCTCTATCATGTATGAATCTATCCTACTGTACCATGCCCTTGGTGCTTGCTTCAATCCATAAAGTGCCTTCTTCAACCTGTAAACTTTGTCTTCATATCCTTTTATTTCATACCCAGGTGGTTGTTGCACATAGACTTCTTCTTCCAAATATCCATTCAAGAAAGCTGATTTAACATCCATTTGATATACCATCCAATTGTTTTGAGCTGCAATAGCTAGAACCATCCTAACAGTGTCAAGTCTTGCTACAGGGGCAAATGTTTCATTATAATCAACTCCATATTCTTGCGCAAACCCTTTAGCAACTAACCTTGCCTTAAATTTTTCTACTTCTCCATTTGCTTTGAACTTAGTCTTATAAACCCATTTCACACCAATACAATCTGTATCTTTAGGCAAATCAACTAATTCCCATGTATCATTCTTCTCAATGGATTCCATTTCATTATTCATTGCATTAATCCAATGTTCTTCCTTAATTGCATCTTCAAAGTATATAGGATCTTGAACAAATAAAGCAAAATTTGATTGCAAATCTATTTTACTTCCTTGATCATAGATATCTTTCAAGTTTCTATTTTTCTTACATGCAATTCTTGATCTTAACTCTGCAAGTGTAGGGTTTGATTCATTACTTACTTGTGGGCTTGAAGATTCTCTTTCTTGAAATTCCATTTGTGGATGATCTTGTGTACTTCTCAATGGAGTTCCTCCTTCTTGATCCTCTTGATCTTCTCTTCCTTGACTATTAATAGGTATTGCTACAGCTCCTGTTATTGTTTTATCTATATTTCCATCCCAAGATTCTTCTTCTTTAAAAATAACATCTCTACTCACAATGACTTTCTTAGTTATCGGATTAAACAATTTATATGCCTTAGATTGCTCATCATAACCAATAAAAATACATTTTTCACTCTTATCATCCAACTTAATTCTAGTTTCCTTAGGTATATGTGCATATGCAATACAACCAAATATTCGTAAATGAGAAACACTATGATGCTTACCACTCCATGCTTGTTGTGGAATCATATCCCTCACAATTTTTGTTGGACTCCTATTCAAGATATAAACTGCACAAGCAACTGCTTCAGCCCAATACTCATTTGGAAGATTCTTACCTTTCAACATGCTTCTTGCCATCTCCATTATTGTTCGATTCTTTCTTTCTGCAACACCATTTTGTTGTGGTGTGTAACTTGTAGTGAACTGCTTCTTTATTCCATGATACCTGCAATAATCTAAAAACTCATTTGACTTGTATTCTCCACCTCTATCGGATCTTAATACCTTGATTGATAGGCCACTTTGTTTCTCAACCAATGCTTTGAACTCTTTAAACTTGCCAAATGTTTCAGATTTATATTTAAGAAAATAAACCCATGTCTTTCTACTAAAATCATCAATAAATGTTAGAAAATAAAAGCTCCCCCCTAATGATGGTGTTTTCATTGGACCACATATATCTGTATGCACAATTTCTAAAGGTGCCCATGCTCTGTATGACATTCCCTTTGAAAAACTTTCTCTATGATGTTTAGCCAAAATACAACTTTCACATAAATTTGACGGTACTTCAATAGGAGGTAAACCTCTTACCATTTCCTTTCTTTTGCAACAAACATAATCCTTTGAAATTTAGATGTCCATACCTCAAGTGCCATATCCATGCTTGATCTTGACATATTTCTTTAAAATTTGCTTGAATTTCCTCCATCATCTTACTCTTCATCTTAATGAGAAAGCATAGATAACATGAAATGAGAAGCCGGTGCACATCTGGATATGCATTTCATCTAGGAACAGGGGTTGTGGCATGGGCATCTAAGAAACAGCCTATAGTGACTATCTCATCAACAGAAGCAGAGTATGTAGCAGGTACATCAGCAGCATGTCAAGCAGTATGCCTTCGAATTACAGTTTTCTCATAAATTTTTATATGCTTTTGCGCAGCCTGCTGTACAGGTTTCTAGACTAGCTATTTTCGCACATTTCACAGCTTGCAAAGATTGAGTTGGATAGGAAATTGACTACAATTAAGAGGAGTTCGACAGCAATTGAATCCATGCCTGCTCAACATATTTTTTTTGTGGACACTAAGCTGGAAAAAATGTACCATGTACCTTGTGTTTTTAAGATGAAGAAAGATATTCCTATAAAAAGGGCACTTGCGTAATTTCCCACAACTCTGAAAACAGAAAACGGTTATGTTGTTTGCACTGCCCGTTTTAGTTGGAGTGAATATTGAAGAGATAATTGGTATACGGAAAAAATAAATAAATAAATTACTTCCTTGATTTATGACCACTCTCTCTCTCAGTTTGCGATGATTTAGGAAAGAGTGGTATTACCATTCAGTCTTCCTATAATTAGCAACCACTTCCTCTTAGTTAAAAAAAAATTAAAGTTTCAGCTAAAATATCGGTATGGAAGGAGGTGGGTTATGACCTACCCTTAGCATCTTCACGCCCAAACATGATGAGCATTGAACCAGCTTTAGTCACACTTTGGTCACTGTGAGCAACCGGGATGGCTCCTTTTGCTTCACTGCTTGACCAGCTTTCACTCTCCATATCAAATGCCCATACTGAAACATGATCTGAGGGTGGATCAGTCTGCCCTCCGATCAAAAGCACCTTTTTACCCCAAGAAACCAAGCTATGTCCCTTGCATGTAGGAAGTTATTGACTTTGTTCTCTTTTGGGGATTTTTCCCACAGTCAATCATGAGAGCTTACCCAGATGCAGAACCTGAACATCATTCAAAGGGGTAGAGGGAATGACTTTTTGAATATATGGGGCAACTATAGTTGACCGAAAAGATTCCTCTGCTCCATTAGTATTATCAATTGCCGCAAATGCACGAAGACAATTATAAATAACACTTTCATCATGACACTCCAAGCCAATTTCAAAGCAGAGACGCAGGCTCTTGTCTAGTGATAGACTAACACTCTGTATCCTCTTATCCATATTCTGAATGAAAGGAAGGTTCTGGGCACGAGCAGTGTAAAATTTCAATCTATTCATTTCACCTGCGGTCCGTTCCAACAGCATGCTTCAGGTCTCCTCAAGATTTGAACAATTCTCAGCAATCTCTACCACAGTACCATTACTAAAGGAGCTTTTGTTGCCTGGTTCAATGTGAGAAATAGCTCCCTCCTCAGGCATGCTTTGCAACTCAACCATAAGCTTCTCTACCTTGGAAAGAACATGAGAAGTGTCGAGAAGAAGCTTGAGTATTTCTCTGGAATTGGAGGCCTGCGCCCGCCTTCTCAAGCCATCTTGAACGGCCTGCAGAGAAGAATCCACGCTGCTTCTAACACTGCTTATTTTATCCCTAAGCTCCGTCAATGGCGTCCGCATTCTGAGCACAGCGCCTTGCACATCCACCAGTTTAGTGCTCAAACTCACGAAATCTGCATAATCTCTATTGATTAATTCCACCAATTCATTCTTAAGAAAGGCGAGATGTCCCCGAAGCTCAGCGCGCAGAGCCTCAAGAGCAACGAAGCGCCTCAGATCTGCAATGTACGACTCGCTGTCGAAATCAGGCCGCATAAAAACATCCTTTTTGAACCATAACGCCTGCGAATCGTTTGAATCTTCTCCGGAGAGATCAGCCACAGATCTTGGCCCCGTCGAGAAGGGTAATTGTACATGTAAATCTGTCATTTTTTTAAGATTACAATGACTGAATCTTTTTCCTCCAAAACTCTATGCTGGAGCGATTTTGCTACCTACTTACTTCTGTGTATAATTTTCCAACAAACACTGCTTTGTGCTCAAGCTTTTTGTTTGTGATTTAGATTTGAACCTAGTTTTGATATAACACACACAGAAATCACAACATCGAAAATCAAGCTAGAAATACTTTTAAAAATTTTATTTATAAACAAGATAAATGAAAAGAAAATATAATACAGAAGGTAAGGATAACTCCCTGAAATAGATGCGTATTCAAGATGACTGAGAATCAAATAGCTGAATGCTGGTACTTCCTTCTATCAAAGACTTGGTTTTGATCCAGTAGCAGCAAAATCATTTTAAATGTATCATTATTGATCAGATTACTATTTTGATCCACCTGTTCATAACATCCTTCACTGTCAAAACCTGCCTGTGTCATTTGAACTGCGAACAAACTGTTATAACTTCCTTTATGTCTGATTTGAAGACTACCAATTCCGCCAATATTTGTCCAGTGTATCCTCTGCTCATCTGAGATTTTATCACTCCTCATTTCCTCTCAAGAATACTTTAGATTACTTCTTACATCATGTGGAAGTTGGATTTTATTTTCTACAGACGCCTCATCCTTCAGAGAAAATATTTTTGGTGAATTCTCATCATTCCTTTTTAAAATGTCTATCTTATTTTTTCAGTAATCATCTATATATGAATCCATTATGGATTCATTTTCTTCCATACTCTCTTCCCTAATGGATGCACCCAAAAGCAAATGTTTAATTTTCTTAGGTGTAAAACTAGGGATAGAGTTATTATTTTCTTCACATGTCTCGTAAGTATCTTCTTCTTCATGTGCATCTTGGGGAACCATATAAAGATCATCCTCAGTGTAGTTTCGATTTCTTTCTTCATTTTGCAACATATTTCTTTGATTTTGCAAAAAACTAACTGAGTCATTCCTATAATCTATTCCTTGTGGAGTTTTTATACCCTCTATGAAAATATCTCCTTCTTGATATTCATCAAACACCACTTGATCATGCCCATCCTGATGGCTATAATAAAGGTTTAATTTATTTTCTTGCACATGCTTTTGATAGTCGGCATCTAACAGATCCGAAATTTGTTCTGTACTGAGGTGATTTTCCTCACCATCGTGGCCATTTATATCTGACTCGATACAAATCCTATCATGTACAAATTTTTAGTCAACTTGATTTGAATTTTCTTGTTCATTTGAATCATTAGGTTTTTGTGCCCCCATTACAGCTTTGTATGTGATTTCAAGAAGGAGATCTACCTGTTCACTAGTTACTCCTAAACTGTACATTTTGTTTACAAAATTTAGTCTGATATCTTAAGGTATTTAACCAGAGATATTAATCATCCTCATAAATAAACTCACCACATTTTCATTATCATACCATTCTAAAGTAATGAATGCATTCAAGGGAGACATGCCTGATTCATCCCCCTGGTGTTGATCATCATAGTGATCATTAATGCTCTCTCGCTCATTATCCATGTTATACAATGGATTAGAAAAGCTTTAAACTGATCATTGTCACTTCCTATAATCCTTTCTTCTAAAAGATCTTCTCCCTAACATAGGCTTCACTTGAAATTGAATTTTAGAGTCACCACCTCACTTCCTGTGAGGAATTAATAACTGTTCTGAATCTGTCTCCTAGTAGAGTCTTCACAACTTAACCAGAGATTCTGAAACTAACATTCACTGATAGGTTGATCCTAGTAGAGTCACCAATTTGTTGGTGCTTAAAAATGATGGTCATTTTGAGGCCAACTGACAAGTACAATAAATGCCTCTGCAATTTTGGTTCAATCGAACTAAGGCCGGTAGGCCTAAACTGAATATACTATCTAACGGCACAAACAACGTGCGTAAACAACAAAATTTCTTCCAAAGAGGTTACTGATCCTCAGAAGATAATGTAACTGAATATCTTAGTAGACAGATAGTTAAACTAATGCTATGAACTAACACTAAACCTAATCTAATGTTTTGTAAATAAAGTAGCAGATTTTCTCTAATACAAAAAGATAATGAATCTTAACTAAATTTATAATAAAGACTAGTGCCTATTCCTTATCCTCAATATGATTACTATGTGTGAGTTCTTTAATTGATAATCAATGATAAAATTCCTCTAGTTCAATCTATTAATGACAATGTGACACTTTGCATCAAAACGTATAACTTTGGAGACAAATTTAAAATAAATTGATCACTTCAAGAAAATGATTAATTAACAACAACAAACTAAAAAGGAAGACAACTATTCAAAAGGAATTTAATCCTTAGAGGATAGACCAATTGAATCCTGCAATATTCAAAAGGCATGCTTAGCCATACACAATGAGAAACCAAGTGAATATAGTTCTACAATTCCTATTTGATCTTGCGGTATAATAAATCAAATATCTTAAAGAAAGTGAAGATACTTTATCCAAAGAACCAATTCAAAATAACACTGAGGAACAGATATCACCGATGAATTTTATCCATAGTATCCCATAAGGTTTTGGAATAAAATCATGCACAGGTTTCAAATATTTCAATGTTGAAAAAAATGATGATGATCCTCTTTGTTACAAATGTTTCACTATAAATATATTATCAAAGGTTTCATGTGAAAAGATATACCCTTTCACAAGACCTAATCCTGGCAACTAACTCTGGAATATGCCTAATAAACTATTACAATGATTGTTGGGAAAATCTTCCCTAGAATTAATTTAATTCTGGTATCCCATGCATAATAGTTTATCTATTAGTTTCCCGCACACAAAAACAATCAACATTAGTGCATCTTAACCTAAAAATAAAATCATAAGATATGTAATGTATCTATGGTATAAAAATTAATTAGAAAATTAAATAAGGATCAAAATAAAAGAGAATGCAAATGCAATTATACTTTAATCCTAATGAAGGACTTATAAAATGTGACAAATAAAACATTATGCTTATAATTATCTTTTATTTCACAATAAAACATAATGTACTCATTTAAGAATAAAGCCCACTTAATGAAAAATAGATTTAACCCTAAAATGAAATCTATTCACTTAAGGGCTAATACATTAAGATTATAAAATAATCACCCTAATAAAATATTTCAAAAATAGAATGACAATATGATTAGGGCACCCTAAAAATTATTTTATAAAAGTAATCCTAAAACCATACCTACAAAAGATTAACTAAAAAGAGGTAAATGAAAATACAAACACCCTAAAATTAAGCTGACACAAAAAATGAGAAATTATATTTAGGGATTTGAGATTAAAAAGAAAAAATGATTAATCATTACTCAAACCCTAATAATACATAGAAAATTTAATCTACAAATTATACGCAATTAAAGTTCACTAATAATAAAATTTCTTCACCCTAAAAAAGTTAATATTAACTATATCTGAAAACATGAAAAATGAGGAGATGAAAAGAAGCTAGGTTACATGGTAAATAAATTAATCAAATAACAAACTTACCATGTTATATAACTTAAAATTTTAAGGTAAAATATAAACGAAGAATAAGTAATTACAATATGTGTAAAATCTCCCCAATAAATAATATTAATTTTAATAATTTACTTTAAAAGAAATACAATTATCTTATATTTATATATTTATTCCTACACACACTTCTCACGTGCACATAAAACAAAAATAAATAAATATCTCCTCCTATTCCTCTCGAAGAAAATAAATAGATTAATTGGTTAGGGGGTAGGAGGGTAGATAGGTAGGAAAAAGGTCGGCTCAAGAGGTCGAGTGTTCAACTCCCTCTCGCTGCCTTTTTTGCTCAACCTACTTAATTATATATATTTTTTATAATTATGTATTTAAAAATTAAATATGCATTTTTGGAAAGATAATTAACCACCTACCAAATGGAAATACATTTGCTCCTTTATCATTTTAATTTTTTATAAAAGGAAAATTATATAAAAATGAAAGTAAAACATCATACTTCCCTGACGTTTCGTATATATTTTTGCCTGAGTTTTTAGGTGCCAACACATGGATCTGTACAAAGTCTAGTTCACTTCTGCAGCATCATCATTCTTAGATAACTTTTGTTTAGTAACCATAGGAGTGCCCACCAGTCTGGCATCTTCCATTCCAAAAGTTTTCAGTATTTCATTAACATACTTAGACTGTGTAATGAAAATACCTTTCTTCATCTGATATACTTGTAAACCAACAAAGAATTTGATCTCTCTAAACATACTCATCTCAAATTCATTTTGCATTTCATGTGAAAAACTTTTACACAATGCATCTCGTCCACCAAAAATAATGTCATCAACAAAAATTTTGGCCAACAAAATACCTTTATCTTTTTCATCTTTCATATACAGATTGCTTGTATCATTTGTCCTTGAAAATCCAATCTATATCAGATAGTTATGCAACCGCTCATACCATGCTTTGGGAGGTTGTTTCAATCCATATAAAGCTTTGTCCAATTTGCATACCATGTGTCTTCTATTTGGATCAATAAAACCTTCTGGTTGTTCTATGTAAACTTCTTCTTCTAGTATACCATTTAAAAATGCAGACTTGACATCCATTTGATATACCTTGAAATCTTTATAAGTAGCATATTCAAGCAGAGTTCTTACTCCTTCCAATCTAGTTACAGGGGAAAATGTCTCCCCATAATCAATTCCTTCTTCTTGTGCATAGCCTTTGCATACTAATCTAGCTTTGTTCCTAGTGATTTCACCTTTCTCATTCAACTTGTTTCAAAATACCCACTTTGTACCTATAACATTCTTATTTGCAAGTCTCGGTACTAAAGTCTAGGTTTCATTCTTCTCAATCTAGTCAATCTCTTCATTCATTGTTTGTATCCAGTCTTCATTTTCTAATGCCTCCTTAGTTGTCTTAGGTTCAAATTCACATAGTAAGCATGTTGGATCCTTGGTCTTGCTTCTGGTCTGAATTCCAACATCCTTATCTCCAATTATTTGTTCAGGCTTGTGATGTCTTCTTACATATTTTGTTAACACAGGTTCAACATTTATCTCTTTTGTTTCATCGGGTTCTCTAACAAGATTGTTAGATTCAACTTTTGAATGCTTGGCAACCTCTTCCTGATCCTCGACAACATTGTTGTGTAGCTTGGCCTATTCTTGTTTTCTCTTGGCACTATTTTCTTGATGCTCAGCATTGCTTTCTTGATGCTCAGCATTGCTTGTCTGAGACTCGGCATCAGGTGCAGATCTGTTTCCTACTTCTTCTATTTCCTCAATGTATACAAAAGATCTGTAATCTTCTAGTCTTCTTTTACTGTCAGCCTCATTCCTTTCCGCATACTCATCAATTTTTGCATTCACACTTTCCACAATTTTGTTAGTGTTAGAGTTCAAACACTTATAAGCTTTACTTTTTATGGAGTAGCCTAGGAATATGCCTTCATCACTTTTCGCATCAAACTTTCCATTCCTATTGTATTTCAATATGTAACACTTGCTTCCAAAAATTCTAAAGTATTTAACACTTGGTGCATGCCCATACCATAATTCATAGGGTGTCAGATTTGTACATTTCTTGATCTGTACCTAATTAAGAGTGTAAATAGTTGTACTTATAGCTTCTTTCCAGTATTTTTGGCCACATTCTTTTCAATCAATAATGTCCTAGCACAATCCAAAATAGATCTGTTCCTCCTTTCAGCTATACCATTTTGTGGAGGTGTCCTAGGTGTAGACATCTATCTTTTGATTCCTCTATCATTGCAAAATAGATTAAATTCATTTGATGTAAATTCTCCACCTCGATTAGATCTAAGACATTTTAGGTTCCTACCTATCTCCTTTTCAACCTTAGCCAAATATCACTTGAAACATTTAAAAGCATCAGATTTTTCTTTTAGAAACATTACATGCATCATCTTGGTATGATCATCAACAAACAAAATAAAATATCTAGCACCACAGTAACTTTGTATACCCATAGGTCCACAAAGGTCAGTATGAACCAAATCTAAAATGTGTTCATAAGTGAAGGATTTGTTCTTGAAACTTGACTTAGTCATTTTTCCTAACTGGCATTGTTTGCACATAACATTCTCAGGTTTCTTCAATCTAGGTAGACCTCTTACTTTCTTTTTCTTACTTATCTCTACCAGATTGTCAAAATTAACATGACATAGCCTCTTGTGCCATAACCAAATATTATCAAGCTATGCAATCATACAAATTTCAATACCATCAGATAGGTCAAGATAGAACAAATTACCTTTAGTCTACTTAGCACTTCCAATCAATTCACCGGTAGCATCAAATATTTTAGCTCTTTTGTGATGAAATTCCACTCGGTAACCAGTTCTGTTGAGCTGATTAACACTTAACAAATTATAATTCAATCCTTCAACCCAATAAGCATTTTCACAAGTGATCTTATCAATCAGCTTAATCAATCCTTTTCCTCTAACAAGACATGGTGCATCATTACCAAAAGTTACACTTTTACCTGTATAATGATGTAGGGTCTCAAACTTACTCTTATCACTAGTCATGTGATGTGAACATCCACTATCAATAATCCATTTATCATTCTTGTTCATATAGAAAATTAATGTAGTTTTCTCATCCTCATCAGATTCATCTTTCATTGCAACATAGACTACCTCAATTTCAAAATCATCGTTATCAGTGTCAGTCTCTTTTTCAGCAATGTGACAAGATTTCTTACCTTTTTGTTTGTAGTCATTGTGCCTTCGATACCCCTTGTCATTTCTTCTATCTTTGTGTCTACTATATCTTTCTTCATCTTTATCTTTCCTATCTTTACATCTAGCAGCAATATGACTGACCTTGTTACATGCGAAACATATAATAGGGAGTTTACCTTTATATCTTCCTTTTCCTCTCCTTAGTCTTCTAGCCATAATAGCTTCTAGATCTTCAAGTTCTTCATCAGAAGTGTCACTGTCATCTTCACTTTCACTTTCGCTTTCACTTTCACTGATGCATCTTTCTTTCTCCTTCTTAGGTTTGTTCAACACTAACTGTGACTTAAAAGTAGATTCAACATTTCCAATACTACCAATAGTGAAATTATCATAATTAGACAGTTCAAAAGTAGTCAGCTTACCAATCAGACCTTCCAAAGTAAGTGCATTTGTAGAGTTAGATCTAGATTCCTGAATAGCCAAGATCTTGATAGCATATATAGGGCGAAGAGTTCTTAGCACTTTTCCAATTATGATCTCTTCATCAATAGTTCCATTTGCTCTTCTAATAGCATTCACAACTTCTTTTATTCTACCATAATATTGTGCAATATTTTCATCTTCATTCATTCTCATTTCATCAAACTTACCTCTGAGACTCTCAGCTTTAGCTTTCAATACATACAGATCTACACCATAGATCTTTGCAAGAGTGTCCCACATCTCTTTAGTAGTTGTGCAGTCTTTAATGTCCTCAAATTCTGGATAGCTTAGGGTAGATGCAATCTCCAGCATTGCCTGATTATGTTCTTGTTTAGTTCTCATTTCCTCGATAGTCAAAGGTGTAACAAGTGTGACATAGTCACGCTTAATGAATTACTTTGCATAATCACCAATACCATCCAGATGTAGCTTCATCAAGCTTTTCCATGGAGGGAAATTTTCCTTATTTAGCTTCAGAACCTCCTTATACATCTTGATCATTTGCTTCAAGTTCTTTTAGACTTGTTTTCTGTAAACACCAAATAAGCAATGAAGCTTTGATACCAATTGTTAATATGATTTAGAACAACATAGAGGGGGGGTGAATAAGTTGTTCTTAGGTCCTGATGTATAAAATAACTTCAAAAAACTTTTCCTTAAATCAAATCAAGCAACCAAAACAAACTCGATCACCACTGATTCAATAATAGAAACATATAACTCGGTAGTCCACTACCTAGCTGTATCTAACTTGTAAAACATAGAAATGTTCACACAAAACATTCACACAAGAAATGACACCAAGATTTATAGTGGAAACCCAATATGGGAAAAACCACTTTGTACCATGTTACTATTATTTTCACTCTTCTGAAGTGAGCTCGGTTAAAAGCCAACCATGTCAAAGGTTACAATACACACTGTCAAGTGTGACCCGGTTAAAGGATTTCAATCACCCTATTAAAAGTGAGCCTAGTCAAAGGACTTACATACGCTCCATTAGGATGCAACATTGTTCAAAGGATTTAACATATGACTGTTAGGTCAACCTCCTTTAAAAGGATTTTTAACTATTACAATGGTTAGAAAGTAGTAGTAGTATTGACCTGAGAAACATACAACTCACTTTGCAAATATCAGATCCAATTCCATACACAAATGCTGGTTTACTAACTTTGAAACTTTTCCATCTCCATCTTTGATCTGCTCGGAACTTTTCTTCAAGCAATCACCACAATTCTTCTTCAGGCTTTTCGCTTGTACAGTCAATAAAAATTTTCTATCCTTCAAGCATCTACTTCACCATGTATATCCATTCCTAATGCTTTAGTTCATTTAATACTTTCCTCTATTATGTTAACTTCATCTTTTGCCGCTTAATCTCCTTCGTAGATCTTAGGGTCAGGTCAGATTCAATGAATCTACCCCCTTCTTTATTCTTTGGCTCCTCTTCTAGAATTATCTCAAATCTCATAAAAATTTACAATAAAATGTTTTACAAAGCATTAAATGCTTCCATACAATCAATAAATAAAGTCAACATGTTTCACATAATCCAAGAATTCAAACAATGTCGTCTCCAAAATAAATTCTCTTCAAATATAAAATTGCTGATGCTCGGTCAATACTGTGATCATCCACTCGGTCTCTATGGAAAACACTTGGTCAGTACTAAATACTGTCACTCGGTAGTTAACTATCACTTAGTCAACACTAGATTTTTCTCGGCATCTACAAACTCGGTCAACTCTGTCATAACTCAGCTTAAACATGATTTCTCCAATTTTACTTGGTTAAGCCTACCAGTTTAGTCTTCAATCTTACTAAGATAAATAATACATTGGCTCATCATTGTGTAACATATTCAAGTACACTTTTTAGTATCAAGATAACTCAACCTCTCCCTAGGTGCTATTGTTACCATCCTTTCTCACCCTTCTCATAAATATATATAGGACTTTCCTAAGTAGCAACAGTCTTACCAATTAAGGTTTGACATCAATGAAAATTCAACAATTGTTTCAATTGTAGTTTCCAACACTCGGTGCTTGCTTCAAACCATATAAAGCTTTATGTAGTCTACATACCATGTCTCTATTATTTGGATCAACAAACCCTTCTAGTTGTTCTATGTAGACCTCTTCTTCAAGTATTCCATTCAGAAATGCTGATTTCACATCCATTTGATATACCTTAAATTTCTTGTCTGTACCGTATGCAAGTAACATTCTACCTCCTTGTAGTCTAGTAATAGGGGAAAATGTTTCACCATAGTCAATGCCTTCTTCCTGTGCATATCCCTTGCATACTAATCTAGCTTTATTTCTTGTCACTTCTCCATTCTCATTTAGTTTGTTCCTGAAAATCCATTTAGTACCTATAACATTTTTTTCTTTAGGTCAGGGTACTAAACTCCATGTTTTGTTCTTCTCAATTTTCTCCATTTCTTCTTTCATTACATTAATCCATTCCACATTCTCCAATGCAACTTTCACATTTTTAGGTTCATATTCACAAACTAGACATGTACCTTGTCTTGCTTTGCTTCTTGTCATCATGCCACCTTGTCTATCTCCAATAATTTGTGTCTCAGGATGATGTCTCCTCACAAATCTAGCTAGTACTCAATCTTTTCTTTCTTGTTCATCCTAGATAGGTTCATTATTTTGCTCGGTAGGGCCATCCTGCTCTTCGGTTTCTCTTTCCTCTTCCTCAGTAGGGTTTATCTACTGACCGGTTATCACTATCTGTTGTGTTGGTATATACTCATGTTGTTCAATGTAAGTGAATGTACCATAGTCTTCTAGTTCCTTTCTTCTTTCCTCTACATTTTTATCATCAAACTCATCTACCCAAAGATTAGTACTCTCAATCATTTTATTAGTAGTTTTATTCAGACACTTATATGCTTTGATTTTAGCAGAATATCCCTTCATCACCTTTTGAGTCAAATTTTCCATTGCTTTCATCTTTCAGAATAAAACATTTACTTCCAAAAATTCTGAAATAACTTACTATAGGTTTGTGTCCAAACCACAACTCATAGGGTGTCTTGTTGGTGTCTTTCTTCAGTTGAACTCGGTTAAGTACATAAACAGCTGTACTGATAGCTTCCCTCCAATATGTCTGAGCAACATTCTTTTGCAACATCAATGTCCTAGCATAGTCAACTATTGACCTATTCCTTCTTTCAGCAATGTCATTCTGCTGAAGTGTTCTCGGTGCTTAGACCTGTCTTTTAATAGCATGCTCATTAAAAAAATTAGTAAATTCATAAGAGATAAATTCACCTCCTCTATCAGATCTTAAGCATTTTATTTCTTTACCTATCTCTTTTTCTACTTTTTCCTTATACCATTTAAACATCTTGAATGCCTCAAATTTTTCTTTTAAGAACATGACAGACATCAATCTAGTATAGTCATCAACAAAAAGAATAAAGTATCTATCACCATAATAGCTCTAAGTTCTCATAGGAGCACATAGGTCGATATGAACCAACTCAAGTATCTTCTTTATTAAATAGTCTTTTCTTTTGAAACTAGACTTAGTCATCTTACCTTTCTGACATTCATGGCACATAACATGATCGGGCTTAGACAAGTTCGGTAGACCTCTAACTCTTTTCTTTTTGCTAATTTTAATCATGTTATCAAAATTTACATGACATAACCTTTTATGCCACAACCATGCATCTTCATCTTTCATTATCAAACAAGAAGACTAATCAATATCAAGATAAAATAGATTACCTCTGGATTGTGTACCAGTTCTGACAAGTCTTCCTCTATCATCATAGATTTTTACCTTTTTACTCTCAAAAGCAAGTCGGTAGCCAGAATTGTTCAATTGTGCCACACTTAGCAAATTGTAGTTCAGTCCTTTTACCCAATAAGAATTTTCACACTTTATTTTATCATTAATCATTAGTGAACCTTTACCTCTCACCATACAGGGTGCATCATTACCCATTCTCATAGATCCTCCATTGTATTCTTCAAGTTTATCAAACTTCTCCTCATCACCAGTCATGTGATGTGTACAGCCACTATCTATGATCCATGTATCATTCCTATCAACTTTAGAGATCAGTATTGTTTCATCATATCTTTCTTCTTCTTCTGAGTCATCTTTCATAGCAACAAATACTACTTCTACATCATCATCAGAGTTAGATTTAGATTCATTTTCTTCAACTATGTAACATACCTTTTTGTCTTTGTCATTACTATCTTGGTTGTCTCTGTTCTTGTATCGGTAGCTCCTGTTGTTTCTCCTCCCATAGCTTCTTTCATATCAGTCTTTAGTTCTTTCATCATCTTTCTTATGTGGACATCTAGCAGCAATTTGGCCAACTTCTTTACAATTAAAGCATGCTAAAGGTAACTTTCCATAAGAGATTCAAGTTCATCAAGCTCATCATCTGTATTTCTATCACTATCATTCTTATTGTTTCAGCTACTAGACTTACCAATCCTCAGAGAAGTCATAAAAGTAGATTCAATAATTGGTACGACACTGCTATAAAAATTATTCAATTCAAAGGTTGTAAGTTTACCAATCAAATTGTCAACAGTAAGGGCATTACCTGAAGTAGATCTTGTTTCATGAATAGTAGAAATTCTGATTGCATAAGCCAGCAATAGTGTCTTGAGAACCTTGCTTACTACTGTCTCTTCATCAATAACACCATCAGATGCTCTAATATCATGTACTACCTCTTTCAGTCTGTTTGTGTATTGCACTATATTTTCTCCTTCCTTCATCCTCATATCATCGAATCTACCGTTTAGGCTTTTAACTCTATCTCTTTTAACATTCACATCACCACTGTAAACTTGAGCAAGTTTATCCAACATACCTTTGGCAGTTGTGCAGCTTTTAATGTCTTCAAATTTGGCATCGGTACAAGCAACAACAATCTCCATCATAGTACCATTGTGTTCATGCCTGTCTCTTAGTTGATCAAGGGTCAGGGGACCAGTGGTCGGTTGTAGATAGCCATTATCCATTAGGTCTAGTGCAAAATTCCCAATTCCAGATATGTGCAACTTCATTCTACTTTTCCATACTACGAAGTTATCTTTGTTTAGCTTTGGCACTTCCCTCTTATACATTTTGAGATCTTTTTATTGAAGTCCTTAAAACTCTATTCCAAGAAACCAATGCTCTAATACCAATTGTTAGAATAACTAAGAGGGGGGTGAATTAGTTATCCAGTGTCCCAAAACAAAATGTATAATCCAAAATAATTTATCTCAAACTTTTGATACTTGGTAACTTGAAATACTATATAGTCTGTGCTTTTACCAATTACCAGTCAAGTAACATGTAATGATTACCAATCAAATCAAATATCTAACATAAAAATATGTCATCAAACAAATATCACAATCAACACATAACACAAGAGATTTAACATGGAAACCCTGTGAAGGGAAAAACCACCTGGGACTGGCAACCCAAAAATATTCACTCTTCTAAAGTGAGGTCAGTGAAGACCCAACCCTATTAAAGGTTACAAACACACTATTAGGTGTGACCTTGTTAGAGGATTTTAGACCAACCATTATCATTCAACTAGCATTAACTATGGGGTTGATAGGATAACAATGTTCATTCTATGAATGCAACATAATAAAGATTTTCCTAGTCCACTTGGTTAAGAGATTTGATAGTGTACAATGGTTAAAATGTAATAGTAGGTGATCTGTCTTAATACAACTCAATTGTAGATGTGCAGATCAATTTTAAGCTCATTCAAATCCTCTGATCAGTATATCAATTTTGTTTCAATCAATTTCATTGACTTATTGTCACTTAATAATAGCTTCCTGATGCTCAATATACTCTGCAGCTTGGTTCCTTCTTAACCAGATTGATCGGATGTGCATGAAAACTTGTTCATGCAAAAATCTTGCAGTATTCTTCTTTGACATACATTTCAGTGTAAAATCTATGTCTCTTATATAGACATGTAAATCATTTTCTTCTCCTCCATCAAATTTTGTTGCTTAATCACCATCGTTGATTTTGCTACTTTAACCTTCCTCAATTGATGTGTCAATAACACACTTCAATTCAATCCATCAGATCTTTCTTCAATTATGTCAACTGTCGATCTTCTAACAAACTTTATCTCTTATCTCGAAATCATACACTTTCCAGCTCATCAATCCTATAAGCTAAACTAATCATTTAGTTCTTTTTCTCATGCTTGATTAACAAAGAAATGTGTCGATAAACAAAAGCTTAGTTTACACTATGCTTGGTAGAGACTACACTCCATCAGTGTATACTATAATGCTTCATTAACCGACAAAAATCCTTTGTGTCTTTCAACTCTATTCCCCACCATAGATGAATGCAACATACTTAAGTCAATATCATAAGATCATAGACTTATAAATAAGTTACCCAATGTATTCCTTATCCTCATCTGTCATATACATCTTTGTCATGTAGATTTTTATGTTCTTCATCTCTTTCACTCCTTTTCTTTAGATGTTTCGGTAAAGTAACTTACAAGATAAGTACTCTCAAACTAGTTGACATCAATGACAACATAATACTGATTTAATCATCTTACATATCTAATTAGAAGCTCATCGGTGATCACTGTATCATAGATTCTTCAATTAGGTTCTAAATCAGTTCTAGTTCATCACTTCATCACCACCTATAGTATCTTTACAAACAATGGGGTCCTTCTCCAACTTGTCCTCCTCAGCAATGGTAGTTTTGGTATCCTCCTCCACCTTGTTCTCCATGTGATCAGAACCATTTTTTGAGCCTTCTCTACTAGGAGAGCCCACAGAGGCATCCTCCTAGCTCATCAACACTTTGATAGCTTGTTTTCCTTTATCTTTGGCAAGATGAGAGGAGCAATGGGTAGAGGTGGACCAAGGATCAGTATTCAGAAGGAAATCTAGGTGAATGATGATTTTCTTTTGTTTTTTGGGAGGGGGTTGAGAGAAATCTCCAAGGATAAGGACATGTTTGGGGTCAGTCAGAGAAATAGGGGTGGGTGGGGTTTCAGAGGATTTAGAGCTAGCAGAAGGGGTAGAGAAACCTTTAGACTTAGAGGGCATGGGAAGTCCCTAGTTAAGGAAAACTGAGGGCGATAGAGGTTGCTGGGTATAGTGGATGACTTGCACTACAAGGAGGGGGTAGAGGGTATGATGGAAGTTATATAGTCTGAGGAGCCTGAGTGGAGGTAGAAAAACTTCTTCCCAAGAGAAATAGCCTCATTAACATCATTTACATTAGACACCAAGGAGTGTAACAAGTAAAAAGGTAAGGAAATCAAAACTTTATGCTGAAAAAATGATTTGAAAAAGGAAGATGGTAGTGACCCTCCAGAGTGAAATACTTGATCACCATCTTGTACATTTTAGGCCATAGTTCTAGGAGGTTAGAGACATTGTAGCCCCCATTTTTAGAAACTAGGGTATCTTCATTCTTAAAAAATTTAATGAGCTCGGTCTTCACTTGGGCTTTATCAAATTTCTTCCATTTTTTACCAGTAGTCAGCATTCCCATAGCTTGGCTAATGACCTCCTCATTTATTTCCAAGGTGATGCCATTGATGGTAACCTTCCTTTCATTCTAGGTTTTAAAAAACTACCTAGATATCATTTCATCATGACCCATGAGATTTTCCATAAAAGGAGGAATACCTCCCTCTTTATAGAAATACATGACCATGGGGTCTGAGGAGAATTCTTCCTCAATCTTGTCTATTTTATTCCTCTTCCTATCACCTCCCATATTGTCTCTAGATGCCATTCACTCAATACCCCACAAAACATAGGATAGAAGTTGCCTTTGAGACCAGAACGATCGAAACCAGAATGGTAACCCACAAAACCACTCGCACCAGACTTAGAGCCCAATTTTTTTGAAAGGAAAGAGTTGGGAATGGTGAATTGATAGCTAATTAAAGGAATTAAGGTCTTATCATGTTTTCCATAGTGGTAACAATTACCTTGGATCTCATGAAACCTTTCCATTAAGGCCACTAGATTTAACAATTGGGGATGGTGCTTTAAAATGCAATTGGCATCAATTAAATCTACTCTATATCTCCTATAATCCTCTATAGATTGCATTTTATTTAGAAACCATTTAGAGTAATGATGGCCCATAATAGGTAGCCTTGTGCTAAGTTGCCACATAAAACCCCTGTTGCAACTTATGGGCCCTCCAAAACATGCCATGTGGCATTTGAAAGTAGTACAAGAAAAAGTGGTAAAAATGTCAGCGCCTAGCTCCACTAGTAGGTGCTTAAACCAAGGTCCAATTTTTAAACTTCATAGAACCCAAATTCATCATCACTCATTTACCACCTAAGCATGTCTTGAGTAATCTGGAGTAGTTGACTAACTGCTCTCCAACATTGAAGCCTGCTGAGCTGCAGACTGATAGCAGCCATGGCATCAACCACAAAGTTTCCTTCTCTATAGGTATGCATGATTGTATACCTATGAGTGCACTCCATTAAACCACTTACATCAGATAAAATACTGTCAACTTTCCAACCAGTGCTAGAGCTTCCATGAATAGCATCAATGATAACTTTGGAGTCCTTTGTTGAAAAAATGGTCAGCACTCCCCTCAGGATTCGTTACATCATTTAACAACTTTCTGTGTCTTCTATAAGTCTAGTGGTTGTATCAGACATTAATAGGTTGATCTTTTGGTGCAATGGAAACTACTACTTGTAACAAGTTGTATCAGAGCTTGGTCATAGGTTTGAATCCCCTCGGGTAATGCCGAGGGGGAGATTTTTGGAAAAATGGTCAGCACTCCCCTTGGGATTCATGACATGGTTTAATAGCCTCCTATGTCTTCTATAAGTCTAGTGGTTATATCAGGCATTAAAAAGTTGATCTTTTTGTGCAAAGACAACCACTACTTGTAACATCCCCTTCAATATAAATGTTGGTACATCCCAGAGTAATGGAAAAATTTAGGCCCCAAAGGAGAGCCATACCCTCATCCTGATTGACATTATGATTCTAGAGAGGGCTAGCATAGGAAGCCACTAGTCATCCCTTCTGATCATGAATGATGCCACCACTAGCTTGGAAACCTTTATGAACCAAGCCATTAAAATAGAGTTTGTGCTAGGTAGCCTAGGTAGGATTTCATATAGTAGTCTTACTAGCTGTGATCTTGGTACTATCAGAATTAGGAAATCCCTTATCAATACCCCAAATCTTGGCAATTTTGTGGTCCCAATTAGCAGGGGGGAGACTAGCAGTATTCTAGTGGTAGATGAGAAAACTATCATGTAATAGTTTGAGACCCACATGGAACACCTCTATGGCATTAAGATGAGTCTCCCTGAAGATCCTATTATTACAATCCTTCAGGAGGATCCAACAGAATATGGGAAGGGTCTGATTCCAAAGGAGTTTTATCAGGGGGTAGTGGGAAGGTGAAATCTAGTCATGAAACCAATCATAGATATCCCTATTAGGAACCCACAAAATTTAGAGCCAGGTTAGAATATTCTACCAGATATCAGTGGCAAAATCATAGTGTGAGAACATGTCATTTATACTTTCCTCCTTTTTCAATAAACAACATCTATTAGCAATACTAAATGCCCTTTTAGTGAGATTTTCAAGAGAGAAAATTTTTCCATGGAGCATCATCCACCAACACAAGTTCACTTTAGGAATCAGTCAGGGCTGCCACACTTTCTTCTAGAACATGGTGTCAGTATTTTTGGTGATCAGTAGATTGTAAGCTATTTTAATGGTGAAGCCTCCATTTTGGGTTTGTCGCCATAAAATTCTCTCTGGCCAATTTATTAGGGGAATGCGAACAAAATGGAGTAATTCATTAAGTTTGGTAGCAAGCTTGACAAGATCAAGTCTATGTTGGAAACTATAATTGAAGCAATTGTTGTTTTCTCATTGATGTCACACCTTAACTGGTAAGACTGTTGCTACTTAGGAAAGTACTATATCTATTATATTGTTGTAAAGAGGGGAAAGCAAGGATGATAACAATAGCACCTAAGGAAAGGTTGAGTTATCTTGATACTACAAAGAGTACTTGATTATGTTTCATAGTGATGAGACAATGTATTGTTTATCTTAGTAAGAATGAAGACTAAACTACTAGGCTTAACCGAGCAAAAGTGAAGAAATCTAGTTTAAGCTGAGTGATGTTAGTGTCAACCTAGTTAGTGTATGTCGAGAAAATTTTAGTATTGGCTGAACATCAGTTAATTGTCGAGGAAGACAATGTTAGCCGAGGAAACATATTTTAGCATTGATTAATCTTTCTAAGTGAAGATTGAGAAGTTGAACATAGTATTAACCGAGTATCAATATTTTTATATTTGAAGAGAATTCAGATTTGGAGCTGACATTGTTAAATTCTTGGATTATGTAAAATGTGTTGACTTTGTTTATTTATTATATGAAAGCATTGAATGCACTATAAAACATTTAATTGTAAATCTTTAAGAGATTTGAGATGGTTCTAGAAAAGAATATAGAGAACATAAAGTGGATAGATTCAATGAATCTAACCTAACCCTAAGATCTACGAAGGAGATTAAGAAGAAAAAGATGAGTTAACCTAATTCAAGAAATATTAAGGGTACCTAAGCATTAGGTATGTGTGTGCATAGGTGAAAAGATGATGTTGGAAGATCAGTAGATTTTATTGACTATGTAAGCAGAAAAGGCTGAAAGAGAAGTGTGGTGATTTCTTGAAGGAAAAGTTTTGAGCAAATCAGTGATGGAAATGGAAAAGGTTCTAAGTCAATAAACCAACATTTCTGTATAGAATTGGATCTGATATTTGCAAAGTGAGTTGTATGGTTTTCAGATCAATATTGCTGCTACTTTCTAACCATTGTAATAGTCAAAATCCTTTTAACAGAGGTTGACCTAATAGTCATATGTTTAAATCCTTTGAACAAGGTTGCATTCTATTAGAGTGTATGTAAGTCCTATAACAAGGCTCACTTTTAACAGAGTGATTGAAATCCTTTAACCGGGTCACACTTGACAGTGTGTATCGTAACCTTTGATAGGGTTGAATTTTAACCAAGCTCACTTCAAAAGAGTGAAAATAATAGTGGCATGTTATAAAGTGGTTTTTCTAGATTGGGTTTCCACTATAAATCCTAGTGTCAATTGTTGTGTGAATGTTTTGGTTTAAACATTTATATGTTTTACAAGTTAGATACACCTGGGTAGTGGACTACAATGTTATATATTTCTATTATACAATTAATGATGCCTGAGTAATTATGTGTTATTAGATCTGATTTGTTGAAAGTTTTGAAGTTTTTTTTATACATCTGGACCCGAGAACAACTGATTCAGAACCCCTCTCTATTGATATAAATCATATTAACAATTGGTATTAGAGCTGTGTTGCTTACTGTTGGTGTTTACAGAAAACAAGTTTAAAGGTACTTGAAGCAAATGATCAGGATATATAAGGAGGTACCAAAGTTGAATAAGAAAAAAATTTATGCATGGCAAAGCTAGATGAAGCTACATCTAGCCGGTATTGGTGATTTTGCAAAGTACTATATTGAGAATGATTATGTCTCACCTATCACACCTTTGACTACTGAGGTGTTGGTGTTTGAAAATGCTTATGCCATCTAGCGCTGCCAATATGCCTTGAGACTGATGTTAGGAGTGGTTAACTCCAAGTGTGAAAGCTCTGCAAGACAACTGGGCCAACTATAGGGACAAGACTGCTCTCTTCACTTCTAGCTCTGCAAAACCATGGCGGGTGCACCTAATCCAGTAACTTATGGCATTTTAGGACTTTGGACTGGATTAAACAAAGCAGATGATAGCAAGAGACTACTAAATGTTAAACAGACATTCATTGAATCTCAATTGCTATGGGGTATAAAATGGCCTTGTGACCTCAAGACTATGAGGGATTGCAAGATTGGAAATATTAAATATAGTTGGGTTTCTTGTAGGATGTAGACAACTATGCAACACTTTACATTAGCACAGGGATACTAGCTTAAGATCTGTGCCTTATCCATTGGGCATCATACCTGAAGTGAACATGGAACACAAGGACAACTACTAGATTCATCTGAGAATCCAAGCCATAAACATAGTTAAACATCTCTTACACTACTTACAAGTATCCTTACTAATTGAACCAAATGAATCTATGCTTCACTCAGAGACTTTTAACCTGATTCTAAATCAAGGCTAAGAGATGAAACATATACATAAGCAACCAAATGCAATGAGCCAGAAAACTCAGAATTCATTAAGAACAACTAAAGGAGAGATCCAAGAATGAGAAACTGTATTAAGTATGTGGATTCAAATCCTTGTATTACAAGTTGATTCAAAAAAATCCATAGACAATATGCAAAAGATACATGAGTTTTTTCCCTAATGTTGATACAACCAGCATGAAAATGTTTACACGAAGAAACTGCTCATGGAACCAGAAATTGGAACCACTGGAACTGACAAAGTTCAGAACCCTTGACAAGTCAAAAACTTGCAATATATACCACCAGCTATCTTGGAATTCCCTAGGAGAATGCAACAAGCTTGGGACAGCTAGGGTTAGGGTTAGGGTTTCATCCCCCAAAACAATCAAATCAAAATTCAAAACAATTTATCACAATTCGGAGGGAAAAACACTGAACCCTGCAAGCAATCAACACTTGATCTTCAATCATGAAAGAATCTCTGAAAGTGCATCGAAGATCAACAAAAATCTACAAAACTCAACTAGAAGTGACCCTGCAACTGCTCCAAGTACTTTTCCATTCATTTCTCCATGTTGAAACATCCCTTCTGCGATCATCTCACACCCTGGAGCACACTGGAATGGTGGGGAAGATCAGTTTCACCAACTCTGGCCCTTTCTGTCATCAATTTTAGTCCTTTCTGGTCATTGGAAACGTCTCAAAGATTTGAATTTGAACTTGAATGGTCACCTTATGGTTTTACCGTCGAATCAGCAGCTCACATTTAAACTTTAATCCAGCTTTAGGTCGCGGTAGTTGATCTTCTCCCTTTCACGGGCTTTAAGATCTTCACTTCACCTTAGACAACATCGATGGCTATTGCTAGACTACCAAGTTAACTTCCTCGCACCTTATCCCAATGGTATTACGATGGCCACAAGATCTATCGGCCTTTTAATCACTTTAGAAACCCAATGGCCCCACTTAATCATTCAATGAACTAGCGACTATAGTTTTTCTCTCTATCGTAGCAAGAAAATCATTTCTGCCAAATACCTCAGTGACCTTACGACAACACCATCCTTTCTCACTAAAACTATCTAGAGATCCCACGACCAAAGAAAACTTTTTAACTCTGTCGCTAAACACTTATCCATCCGCTAAAAATACTAAAGAAAATAATTTGGACCCGCAAGGAAGGATCAACAGTTGTCTTAAATCAGATAGCTCTGACAAAAGCTATGAGATCTTACCCCATTCATTGATCCTCTAACATCTCAGGGCCCCTGACACATTAGAAAATTAGGTCCCACTGACAGCTCCAGCTCATCCCCCGCAGACACATGTCAACTAGTCACATGATTACATAGCCAAAAATTGGGCTATGCGATCATGAGACAGCCAACCAAAGGCCGCCACATGACTGCTAGCAGGACCACACCCTTTCCACCAACCAGCCCCACGGGCAAGAAGTGACCGGTCGCATGGTCGCATATCAGAAAAATTTGACATGCGATCATGCGACAACCAATCATTTTGAAACCTTTGAAGACCCGGGCCCACCATTACGCAATCACGCGACTAAGGCAAAGAAAACCGCCAGCCAGGTCGCCAGATGTTAAGGGCTTAACCGCTAAGAATCAATGACCAAGAGATAACCACGAGTCACTAGATCATGGAATGAAAAACCCAACTGCTAGGCAGCTGAACATCATGAAGAACTGGGACCCACCAACAATCGCACTTGTGTAGTTAAGACCGAGGTCGAAAACACACAAAATTTTTGATACAGCGAAAGATTGAAAACACATAGAGTTTTCGATGCCAAAAGACAAGTGCACAAAAGGGGGAAGGCATAAGGTGGAAAACAATGAAGGTTTTCACATAGACCAAAAACATCATGGATTTTCAAAAACATTATGGGTTTTCGACACTGTGGTAGATTTTAAAATTATTTCTTGCAGACCTTAAAACTTTAATATCTCCTTGGGTTTTGCAATTCAGCACGTGCAATTTGGACTAGAGCTTGGTGACACAATGAAGAACACAAGGCAGGACACTTCAAGAAAACTTGCATGGAAATGGGCCATTTTCAAAAGATTTTTCATTGACAGGAAAATAGACCAACAGTGGCTCTAGTTGGGGACATGTATCTCTTGCAGGTACAATGAGGACCTCAGATATCTAGGAAGAAGCAGACCACCCACTGGAAAAATATAGAGACCTCAAAAAACATAAGGAATAGGAAGGAAAAACACACAATAGGAAAAGGAAATTATTTACATAAATTTACAAGATTTACAACTTTACTTGATGGCCCCAGGCCACCAAAATGAAATCAATGACCCCCCTAAATCAAAGGTCTGATTTTCATCCACATATGTGACCCCAAGTCTGAAAAATTCTTTACCATTCCACTACAAACATATGTGAATAACCATGGGTTGAAGAATGAAACTATGCTAGTCACTACCCATGTTCTTTCAGTCATGACTATCTTCATACTCCAAGAAGTATGGGCCATCATCTAATGCTTTCTAATGACTGGAAACAAAAATGTGATCTAGTAATGCATCAGAAAATGAAACATACTAAGCATCATGCATTACATTAGAGTTACCTGGCTGAAAAGGACTTGAATCCTCTAGTTTACCTTCATGTATTGCTTCAACCACTGAGCAACTTGGTTCCTCCATGATGTGCTCACTAATTGGATCATAAACCAAGTGAAGGTCTTCTTTAAAGCTTCTATGATAAGGGAACACTGCATCATCATTTTCACCAAAAGAATTTATGTCCCAACTATTGAAGACTAGGTCCTCAACACTGTCACACTCAGTATCATACTTTGCAAGAGAAGGAAAAGGACTTGAACAATAGACTTGTTCATCACTGCAATCTTGATGATAGGAAAACACACTATCATGTCCTTCTACCTCTTCTTCTACAGGGTCATTACATGAGGGGATCTCTGATGAAAAAGGATCATCACTATCACTTTGAACATTGGCCTCATTATCAGTGTCAAAGGATACATCATAGGGGAGCTGCAAATCAAAATCCAAAGTAGGGGTATACCTCTGAAATTCTTCAGCCAAGAGTGCTGAAATCCTTTCACTGCTCAATGGACTTTGGGCCTTGATATCATTTTCCTCAACCTCACCCCTAGTGCTGCAAATATCATCCTTGTGAGGAAAAAGGATACACATTTCTGGCCTTAGATTATCTTGTGTGAAGAAATCAATGCAAGAATCATCATCTACATCATAATCATATTCTTGCCTCTCACACAAAACATCATCACAGTGGGACAAGAAAATTGCCTTCTCATGTTGACAAGAAGAAAAATCTACAGACAAAAAGGAAATATTGCCATCCTCAGATTCAACTTCAACATCCTCATATGCACTGATCTCAGAATCAGCTTCATAGTCAACATGCTCTGCATAGTGAGAATCAACATCAGAAACACTGGCCTCCTCATGAACATCATCAGGAGCCACCAGTCTTAGCAATCTTATTTCCTCTACTAACTACCAGTTCACCATTTTCAACCTCTCTAATTCCTTCTTGAGAGCAGCAACTTTATCAAAATGCTCAACAAACTTAGCTCTCAACACATCCTAAGAAGGGATTGAACATGAAGGCAAGGACAAGAACCACTTCCTTGCACCATCAGAAAATGTGTGCACAAATAACCTCATGGCAATATCTTCATGTTCAACATCCATACCTTCAAAAATGCCCATGACAACATCAACATGCTAGCTTGCAAAAACAAATCCACTAGCCATGAATCTTTGCAAGCACTTCCCATCCTCAGCAGAGAACTCATTAGGGGCACCTTCAATGCCATCAAAACAAAAGGGCCTATATTCATGCATGAGGAACTATCCACCAACACTCATCTCTTTATAGCAGTGCTAACACTTGATAGGGAAACATTTTCAACAAAAGAATACCTGAAATACTTGAAAGAGGAGCCTGTTGACTAGAAGGCAAGGCAAATTTAGAGCTCACCATGCAGCTCCATCAGATTTTGCAATGTAGAGTCGCCACCTCCTTGAAGAGGAAAGTGTTTCACTGATTTGTGTATCTCTTCCAACCAGCCAAAACTCACCAGGATAACATGCACTATTTATCAGAAGATGCACTGATCAAACAAAGACAAATAAGAGCCACCACTCACAACTAGGTGAGAAGATTTTACAAGTGTATTTTTTATATCTAACTCTATACTAGACTCTCCCCAGCAGAGTCACCATCTTGTTGGTGTTTGAAAATGCTTATGCCATCTAGGGCTGCCAATATGCCTTGAGACTAATGTTAGGAGTGGTTAACTCCAAGTGTGAAAGCTCTGCAAGACAACTAGACGAACTATAGGGACAAGACTACCCTCTTCACTTCTGGCTCTGCAAAACCATGGCAGGTGCACCTAATCCAGTAACTTATGGAATTTTAGGACTTTGGACTGGATTAAACAAACAAGATGATAGCAAGAGACTACTAAATGTTAACTAGACATTCATTGAATCTCAATTGCTATTCGGTATAAAATAGCCTTGTGACCTCAAGACTATGAGGGATTGCAGGATTGGAAATATTAAATATAGTTGGGTTTCTTGCAAGATGCAGACAACCATGCAACGCTTTGCATTAGCACAGGGATACTAGCTTAAGATTAGTGCCTTATCCATTGGGCATCATACTTGAAGTGAACATGGAACACAAGGACAACTACTAGATTCATCTAAGAATCCAAGCCATAAACATAGTTAAACATCTCTTACACTACTTACAAGTATCCTTACTGATTGAACCAAATGAATCTATGCTTCACTCAGAGACTTTTAACTTGATTCTAAATCAAGGCTGAGAGATGAAACATATACATAAGCAACCAAATGCAATGAGCCAGAAAACTCAGAATTCATTAAGAACAACTAAAGGAGAGATCCAAGAATGAGAAACTGTATTAAGTATGTGGATTTGAATCCCTATATTACAAGTTGATTCAGAAAACACCATAGACAATATGCAGAAGATACATGAGGTTTTTCCCTAATGTTGATACAACCAACATGAAAATGTTTACATGAAGAAACCGCTCATGGAACTAGAAATTGGAACCACTGGAACTGACAAAGTTCAGAACCCTTGACAAGTCAAAAACTTGCAATATATACCACCAGCTGTCTTGGAATTCTCTAGGAGAATGCAACAAGCTTGGGATAGCTAGGGTTATGGTTAGGGTTTCATCCACCAAAATAATCAAATCAAAATTCAAAAGAATTTATCACAATTTAGAGGGAAAAACACTAAACCCTGCAAGCAATCAACACTTGATCTTCAATCATGAAAGAATCTTTGAAAGTGCATCAAAAATCAACAAAAATCTGCAAAACTCAATTGGAAGTGACCCTACAACTACTCCAAGTACTTTTCCATTCATTTCTCCGTGTTGAAACATCCCTTCTACAATCATTTCACACCTTGGAGCACACTGGAATGACGGAGAAGATCAGTTTCACCAACTCTGGCCCTTTCTGTCATCAATTTCAGTCCTTTCTGGTCACTGGAAATGTTTTAGAGATTTGAATTTGAACTCGAATAGTCACCTTATGGTTTTACCCTCGAATTAGAGGCTCACATTTAAACTTTAATCCAGCTTTAAATCACGGTCGTTGATCTTCTCACTGTCGCGGGCTTTAAGATCTTCACTTCACCTTAGACAACATCGATGGCTATCGCTAGACCACCAAGTTAACTTCCTCGCACCTTATCCCAATGGTGATATGATGGCCACAAGATCTGTCAGCCTTTTAATCACTTTAGAAAGCCAGGGGCCCCACTTAATCATTCGATGAACTGGCGACTATAGTTTGTCTCTCTGTCGCAGCAAGAAAATCATTTCCGCCAAATACCTTAGCGACCTCGCGACAATGCCATCCTTTCTCACTAAAACTACCTAGAGAGCCCATGACCAAAGAAAACTTTTTAACTCCGCCGCTAAACACTTATCCATCCGCTAAAAAGACTGAAGAAAATAATTTGGGCCCGCAAGGAAGGATTGACGGTTGTCTTAAATCGGATAGCACTGACAAAAGCTATGAGATCTTACCCCATTTGTTGATCCTCTAACATCTCAGGGCCCCTGACACATCAGAAAATTAGGTCCCATCGATGGCTCCAGTTCATCCCCAGTAGACACATGTCAACTAGTCGCATGATCACATAGCCAAAAATTGGGCTATGCGATCATGCGACAGCGAACCAAAGGATGCCACATGACTGCCAGCAGGACCACACCCTTTCCACCAACTGGCCCCATGGGAAAGAAGTACCCAGTCGCATGGTCACATATCAAAAAAATTTGACATGCGATCATGCGACAACCAATCATTTTGAAACCTTTGAAGACCCGGGCCCACCATTATGCGATCGCGCGACTAAGGCAAAGAAAACCGCCAGCCAGGTCACCAGATGTTAAGGTCTTAACCGCAAAGAATCAGTGACCAAAAGATAACCATGAGTCACCAGATTGTGGAATGAAAAACCCAACCGCCAGGCAGCTAAACATCACGAAGAATTGGGACCCATCAATGATCGCACTTGCGCAGTTAAGAACGAAGTCAAAAACACACAAAGTTTTTGACACAGCGAAAGACTGAAAACACACAGAGTTTTCCATGCCAAAAGACAAGTGCACAAAAGTAGGAAGGCGTAACATCAAAAACAATGAAGGTTTTCACACAGATTGAAAACATCATGGATTTTCAAAAATATTGTGGGTTTTTGACACTGTGGTAGATTTTAAAATTGTTTCCTGCAGACCTTAAAACTTGAATATCTCCCAGGGTTTTTCAATTTAGCACATGCAATTTGGACTAGAGCTTGGTGACACAATGAAGAACACAGGGTAGGACACTTCAAGAAAACTTGCAAGGAAATGGGCTATTTTCAAAAGATTTTGCATTGACAGGAAAATGGACCAACACGAGGAAATGAGAGCTAAGCAAGAACATAATTAGGCAATGCTGGAAATTGCATTTGCCCTAAGCTATTCAGAATTTGAGGACATTAAGGATTGCACAAGTGCTAAGGAGATGTGGGACACTCTTACAAAAATCTATGGTAGTGACATAAATGTACTGAAAGCTAAATCCAAGAGTCTCAGAGGTAAGTTTGATGAAATGAGAATGCAAGAAGGTGAGAATATTGGACAATATTGTGGTGGAATAAAAGAAGTTGTGAATGCTATTAGAGGAGAAAATGGAACTATTGATAATTAAACTATAATTGGAAAAGTAATAAGAACTTTGCATCCTATATATTCTATTAAGATCTTAGCTATTTAGGAATCTAGATGTAACCCTGCAAATGTACTTACTTTAGAAAGTTTGGTTGGCAAGCTTACTTGTTTTGAACTCTCTAATTTTGATAACTTCACTATTGGTAGTATTGGTAATGTTGAATCTTCTTTTAAGTCACAATTAGTTTTGAACAAGCCAAAGAAAGAAAAAGAAAGATGCATCAATGAAAGTGAAAGTAAAAGTAAAAGTGGCAGTGACACTTTTGATGAAGAACCTGAGGATCTAGAAGCTCTTATGGCTAGAAGACTAAGAAGGGGAAAAGGAAAGTCTAAAGGTAAACTTCATATTATATGTTTTGCATGTAATAAAGTTGGTCAAATAGCTGCTAGATGTCCTGACAGGAATGATATGGATAAAGAAAGAAAAAAAAAACATAAAGATAGAAGAGATGACAAAAGCTACCGAAGGTACAAAGACTACAAAGGAAAAGGTAAGAAATCTTGTTACATTTCTAAAGAAGAAACTGACACTAATAGTGATGATTTTGAAATTGAGGTAGTCTATGTTTCAATGAAAGATGAGTCTGATGAGGATGAGAAAACTGCATTGATTTCCTATGTGAACAAGAATGATAAATGGATTATTGATAGTGGTTGTTCACATCACATGACTGCTGACAAGAGTAAGTTTGATACCTTACATCATTATAGGGGTAAAAGTGTAAAATTTGGAAATGATGCACCATGTCCTATTAGAGGAAAAGGATTGATTAAGATGACTGATAAGATCTCTTGTGAAAATGCATATTGGGTTGAGGGTATAACCTATAATCTGCAAAGTGTTGCACATCTTAATAGTAATGGTTACTGAGTGGAATTTCATCACAAGAAAGCTAAAATATTTGATACTACTAGTGAACTGATCGAAAGTGGAGAACAGAATAGAGGTAATTTGTTATATCTTGACCTATCTAAAGAAACATCTATGGTTGCACAACTTGATGATATTTGGTTATGGCATAAGAGGCTATGTCATGTTGACTTTGATAATTTGGTAGAGATAAGTAAGAAGAAGAAAGTAAGAGGTCTACCTAGATTGAAGAAACCTGAGAATGTGATGTGCAAAGAATGTCAGTTGGGAAAAATGACAAAGTCAAGTTTCAAGAGAAAAACCTTTACTTCTAAAAACATTTTAGATTTGGTTCATACTAACCTTTGTGGACCTATGGGTGCACAAAGCTACTGTGGTGCTAGATATTTTATTTTATTTGTTAATGATCATACCAAGATGATGCATGTAATGTTTTTAAAAGAAAAATATGATGCTTTTCAATTCTTTAAGTGGTATTTGGCTAAGGTTGAGAAGGAGACGGGTAGGAACTTGAAATGTCTAAGATCTAACTGAGGTGGAGAATTTACATCAAATTAATTCAATCTATTTTGCAATGATAGAGGGATAAAAAGATAGATGTCTTCACCTAGAACACCTCCACAGAATGGTATAGCAGAAAGAAGGAACATAGCTATCTTTGATTGTGCAAGGACATTGTTGATTAAAAATAATGTGGCACAAAAATACTAGAAAGAAGCTATAATTATAGTTGTCTACATTCTTAACTAGGTATAGATCAAGAAAGGTACAAATCTGACACCTTATGAGTTATGGCATGGATATGCATCGAGTGTTAAATATTTTAGAATCTTTGGAAGCAAGTGCTACATACTAAAAGACAATAAGAATGGAAAGTGTGATGCTAAAAGTGATGAAGGCATATTCCTAGGGTATTCCACAAAATGTAAAGCTTATAACTGTTTTAATTCTAACACTAACAAAATTGTGGAAAGTGTGAATGCCAAAATTGATGAGTATGTAGAAAGAAATGAAGCTGACAGTAAAAGAGAACCCAAAGATTACAGATCTTTTGTGTATATAGAAGAAAAAGGGGCAAGTGACAAACTTTCACTTGATGCCGAGTCTTGGGTAAGCAATGTCGAGCGATAGGAAGATGTTGTTGAGCATTAGGAAAATAATGCCAAGAGAGAACAAGAACATGTCGAGTGATAGGAAGATGCTGCCGAGTATCAGGAAGAGGTTACTGAGCATTTAGAAGCTAAATTTGACAATCTTGTTGGGGAGCCTGATGAATTAGAGGAAAGGAGAGCTGAACCTATTTTGGCAAAATATGTAAGGAGACATCACAAGCCTAAATAGATAATTGGAGACAAAGATACTAGAGTTCTAACTAGAAGTAAGAAAAAGGATCCAACATGTTTACTATGTGAATTTGAGCCTAAGACAACAAAGGAGGCATTAGAAAATGAAGACTGGATACAAGCAATGAATGAAGAGATAGAGAAGAATGATACTTGGACTCTGGTGCTGAGACCTAAAAACAAAATTTCATTGGAACAAAGTGAGTGTTCCAGAATAAGTTGAACATGAACATGGTGAAATCACTAGAAATAAAGCTAGGCTAGTATGCAAAGGCTACGCACAAGAAGAACAAATAGATTATGGGGAGACACTCGCCCCTATAGCTAGATTGGAAGGAGTAAGAACTTTTCTTGCATATGCTGCTTATAAATATTTCAAGGTTTATCAAATGGATGTTAAGTCTGCATTTTTTAATGTTATACTAGAAGAAGAAGTTTACATTGAATAGCTAGAAGGTTTTATTGATCCAAACATAAGACACATGGTATGCAAATTGAACAAAGCACTATATGGATTGAAACAAGCTCCCAGAGCATGGTATGAGAGATTACATAACTACTTGATACAGATTGGATTTTCAAGAACAAATGATACAAGTAATCTATACATGAAAGATGAAGAAGGTAAAGGAATCTTGTTGGCAAAATTTTTTGTTGATGATATTATTTTTGGTGGACAAGATGTTTTGTGCAAAATATTTTTAAATGAAATGCAAACTGAATTTGAAATGAGCATGTTTGGTGAGATCAAATTCTTTGCTGGTTTACAAGTATATCAGATGAAGAAAGGAATTTTCATTACACAGTCTAAGTATGTTAATGAGATACTGAAATTTTTTGGGATGGAAGATTCTAGACTAGTGAGTAATCCTATGGCTACTAGATAAAAGCTATCTAAGAATGATGATGTTGTAGAAGTAAACCAGACTTTGTATAGATCTGTGATTGTAAAATTGTAGTATGTTGTACATAGTAGACTAGATATTGCACTAGTTGTTGGGATTGTGGCAAGATTCTCTGCCAATCCTAAGGAAACACACATGATGGTTGTGAAGAGAATAATGATATACTTGAAAGGAACTGCTATCTATGGGCTATATTACAAGAAGGATGAAAGATTTGAATTGAGAGTATATATAGATGTTGATTGGGTAGGAAATGTAGATGATAGAAAGAGTACTAGTGGTGGGGTGGCTGCAAGAAGTTGAGTCCCACTTTTGGCTAAAAAGTGGAAGTTTTTTCTCTATTTTTCAAAATTTCTGTCAATTGATGTCCAAATTTGAAGCACTTAAAGATTGAATCTTGAAAAACTTTACTAATATAAAATTTAGTGCTCAGAATCTAGTTTTCAAATATGTAATTTATTTCAATACCTACATGGCATAAATTGAATTTTAGTATGCATGTCTAAAAACTACTTTTTCAAAATGCATGTTTCAGGACCACACCTCACCCGTGTATGGACACCATTTTTTGAAGTAAATGAATGTATTTTTGGGAGTCCTTTTGGGAAAAGGTACCTAAAACACTGAAGATTAATGAGAATATTTTATCTTATTTTTTTAGTAAATTTTTTTTTTAAAAACTAATTTTTAATTGACTATAAAGTACATTTTTGAAAACTCTGGTGTACGGACACCATAATTTGATGATAACTTGACTTTTTAAATTTTTATTTTTTTAAATAGAAATGAATTCTATGTAGTTTGATCACATATAACTCATTTTTCAAAAAACCAAAAATTAAAAAAGTTATTAAAGTTTTAGTTAACATTGGTATTTCAAGTTTAGCTACCATGTTGGCTTAATAAATATTGTATAAATATTAAAATTCATCATATCACTAAAAAAATTATATTTTTATAATCTGCACAATAAGAGCTAAAATGGGTTTTCATTTTATCAAAAAATTCATTCGGGAAGTTATCCTAAAAATTATGGCAAGGCAAAAATTTTACTCTGTAATGCCTTAGCCATTTTTTTTAGGGTCAAGCATAGGCTTGGTGGGACCAAGCCTATCCCAAACCAAAACCCAAGCTAGGAGATAAGGTTCCTACTCATAGATTTACAAATCGGGTGCCCGTTTTTAAAATTCAAATAACGAGCGCCTGTTTTGTAAATCTAAAAATGGGCGCCCCTTTTTTGAAACTAAAAATGGCCCCCTGTTTCTTAAAGAGCCATTGCAATAAAAAAAACCAGACTGTGGGCCTAATCTAATGATTGTGACTTTTCATTTTCTTTTCTATCAATTCACAACAGACAAAGAGAATATTTCTACCAACATTCCCTTTATTTGTCTTATTTTGAATCTGACATTTAGAAAAGATTGTTTCAACTCAAATTTTGGTGCAAAAATGGGATCTAATCAATGTAGAAAGAGGTCAATGAAGAATCTGACACTGGAGGAGATTCCAAAAAATAGAGAGGAGGCAAAATGACAACGAGAAAGAAGAGAAAGACTTAGAAACCCGAATAATGTTGGAGCATCAAGTTCAACAATTGTTTCAAAAGAGGAGGACAATGAAGACACCATAATGGATATAGAGGTTGAAGAATCAAAATCAGGTGCATCTTCTAATCTAGTATTGGATACAGGTATGTCTTCGCATCCAATTGTTACAACTTATTCTGATAAAGATGTTCATGATTTGCTAGAAGTAGGTTACAATAGAAATTATTTAAATTTTATCCTCAAAAATAGATTAACAAGTTTAATTGCATGTGAAATTTCAAAAATTAGTAATGTTAATCATAATGATAAAGGAACTGAAAGTCAAACCCCAATTGAAACTGAAAATCAAACAACAATTCAAATTGAAATCAACAATGTAAATGTAGACATAGAAACACCGATTGAGAAAGAAACTCATTTGAATGATAATGAAATAAATGAACAATTTCAATTAAAAATTAATGTGTTAGACAATCTGCATGGTTTGGTTTCATCGAGACAGATTAGGACACACACAAGCAGATTGTTTAGACATTTTTTTTATAATAAGAAATTTGGGTTTCAATGTCAATTAATGTTACAATTAATTAAAATGTCTAAAATGTGAAAAGTGATGAAGAGGTTAGGCATTTATGTGAAAACTAAGAAGAAGGATGAGTCTCTAAAACAAGTTGTATCAATGGTTGCTAGTGCCTTTGACACAATTGGAAAGAAAAGTCATTCTAAAGATAGTAATGTGGCACAACGAGCAATAACAACAGCTTTAGTAAACAAAACTACTACTGATAAAAGAATGATTTCAAACATAAGTGGATATCTTAATATTAATAGTAAAACTTTAACAAGAGTTGTAAAGAGAAGAGTTAACTTTGAAAGTGATCTGACAAATGATTTATGGACCTTCAGTGGCAGACTCCTGAGGTCTGACATGAAACTTACCAGTGAAGTCAAAACTTTGATTGAAATTTTTTGGCACGATAATACAAGAGTATCCCCTAATGCCAGAGATGTTCTTAAATTAAGAGTCGGTTCAAAATTTCATGATTTACATCCAAAACACCTTTTAGATATGACTCAAATAGAATTGTATAAGAAATTTGTGGATGATAAGGTGTTAACTATTAGTATTAGTCAAAGATCTTTTGAAAAATGTAAACCATGGTATGTAAGGATTAACAAAGAAAGAATCTCCTACTGTTGCAAAACTTATGTTCAATTTCATTATCATTATGATATTTTTTGATCTATATGTTCTACTATGCATACTAATGAAATGTTGTAGGAATGTGGTATAAATATACCACCTGAAACTATAAAGGAGTTTATATCAAATTTGTTTTGTAACCCACCTAATGAAAAATTTTATCTTTTGAATGCATGTGTTTCTGGTGTATGTGATGTATGTGGCAATCTTACATTATTATATGAATGTTTGCATGAAAATATTTCATTTGATTTTGGACAACAATTAGTTGATATACAAAGATTTAAAACTATTGAGTATCCATTGAAGGATGGAAAAGTTGGAAAATGGTGCAACCTAATAATTGAAAAACTTAGTGTTAATGCTTTTATGAATGAATTCAAGAGTAAGATCGTACCTAAATATGTGAAACACTCTCACAATTCTAGATGGCTTGATGGACAATTTTGCATATGCAAGAATACATTTCCAACTGGTAGTATACTGTCAGTTGTTGACTTTGTAGAGAACTACACGCTTGCACCACAAGATGAGATCGAACCACAATATTATAATTCAGTGCAAGTAACAATTTTTGTTCATATTGTCTATAAACATGCACCTGATAGTACTGAAGAGGATCGGAAAATATTGAGAGAGTACCATTTCTCTATGAGTGATAATAAGTTACACTCATCAGAGTTTGTCCAATATTGCTTTAATACCTTTTATGAAAATTTAAGGGAGAGAGAAATTCATATAACACAACATCTAATATGGTTAGATAATTGCACACGACAATTCAAGAATGCTAGAATGTTTTATTGGTTGAGTAGGATGCACAAAAAAATAAATATCCAACATATTTAGAGTTTTTTTGAGGCTGGACATGGGAAGGGAGAACATGATGGTGCCGGTGCATGTGTTAAGAGAGCCCTTTGTAGAGAGCAACTCAAATTTGATGAAAAATCAAAGTTTAAAGATGCATGTGCAATTGTTGAATGGTGTAAAACAAGTTTGTCTACATGATCAAGTCAGAACTCTACAATCAGATGTTTTTTCTAGCTAGTTGAAAAGAAGAATATCCTTTCAAGATATGATTGTAATACAATCAGCAGATTGGCTAAATGGAATTCATTTAGGAGTTCTAATTCTAACACTTGGACTATATGGACTAGGGAACTGGCATTTTTTTTGTCAATTTTGTGTTGCAGGTGAAGGGGAAGAATGCGAGAATACATAATGGGTTGAAGAATGTAAACAAAAATTCTTAACACCTATTGAGAGACAAGATGAAGTGTTATAATAAATGAAGACCTAGATTATTTCTTTGCATCAGAAGATTATGATCGTGTTTCAGATCTCATACAACCTGGTAATTTAATACAATTTATTATAAAACTTTAAATTATATATATTAGTTGCATGTGTATGTCATATAATTTATGATTATATATATTTGAATTATAAACCTTTAATTTAAACAAGTTTTATTTACAGTGCACATGTACTTAATTTTGTTTTGCAGGACATATGTATGCTATTGTTGCACCTAAGGATAATGAAGAGAAGACAGAGTATTGGTTAGCTCGATGTGTAGAACCCAAGAAAAAGTTGATATGTCATCAAGTAGATGATGATAATTTTCAATATCCAATTGGGTCTATTGTGGTAGTTGGTACATGACTATGCAAATACCTAACAAGAAGGAATGGTTTACCAGATTTTGAAGACTACCAATCAGAAAAGAAGATTATACACTATTCCCATTTGGTAGTGGCAACAAATATCAAATTGGAAAGATACAAAAGGAGACCTACTAATAAAATTTTAAGGACACTTTCAATGGAAGAGCATGAGGCAATCATAGATGCATTGTAGAAAAGAGAGGATGTTGATGGTACATTAGGTTGAATCAAATTTATACATGTAAGTTTTTATTCAATTGTCTTATTAAATTTAAAATTAAAACTAACTTTAAATAAACTTGAGTACATAAATTCTAACATTTCAATATGTTTATTTTTATGATGCAGTCCATGTCGGGAAGAACATAGATGCATTGTAGAAAAGAGAGGATGTTGATGGTACATTATGTTGAATCAAATTTATACATGTAAGTTTTTGTTCAATTTTCATATTAACTTTAAAATTAAAATTAACTTTAAATGAACTTGAGTACACAAATTCTAACATTTCAACATGTTTATTTTTATGATGCAGGATGTCAGGAAGAACATAGATTTGCATTGCAGAAAAGAGAGGATGCTGATGGTACATTAGGTTGAATCAAATTTATACATGTAAGTTTTTGTTCAATTGTCTTATTTGTATATGTTTTCCACATGTCTTCTTTGAAGTACATCATAATTTATAACTTAGAGATATAGATTTGAAATTAAAATAAAAATTAACTTTAAATGAACTTTTATAAATTCTAACATTTCAACATGTTTATTTTTATGATGCAGGATGTCTGGAAGAACATAGACATGAGCTATTTATGCAGTACAATGCACTCTTGTATTTGTACAATTTTGGGTTAATAATTTAAGATCACATGAACTCACTTTTATACATCGAATTTTGTTTTAAATATTTAAGTTAAATTCATAACTTTGTACTCACCTAATTTTGTTGTAAATATTAAAGTATGCACATTGGTCAGATTATGTTCACTTAATAGATTTCATTGTTTAATAGTTATTAAGTTTGTAACATCCATATTGTTCTTATCAATTTTACATGTATTAATAGATGTCATTGTTAGATCTAGATTATTATTTTTATAGTTAATCAAAGTGTTCATATTACTTGTAACACATATCTAGATATTGTACTTAGATCAATTACACATGAATTAATAGATCTCATTGTTAGATAGATGTTTTTTTAAGAAAAATTGATAAATTACATAACAACTCATGACTAAGATAAATAACATAACAAGTCCTCAAATAATTTACATGTATCATAATGTCCATCATATCAACTCATGATATATACATACAATCACAAAATGAAGTCCTACTCTAAAAACAAGTCCAAGTACAATATATGATAACAAGTGGACTAGTATATAATGCAAGTCCTACTCTAACAACAAGTAAAAAGAATATGAACAAGTCTAAACAAGCCCAAATAGTCATCATAAAACAAGTCCAAATAGTCATAAAAAAAAATATGAACAAGTCCAAATAGTCATCATAAAACAAGTCCAAATAGTCCAAATAATCATCATAATCTAACTCTACTCATCTAGTTGATCTATAGTCCTCTTCACTCCACGTGAAGAGGACCGCGATGCATCAACATGCTCTGTCTAGTCCTGAGTACCCTCATCCTACTCTGTCTGGTCCTGAGCACCTTGATCCTTCTCTGTCTGCTCTCGAGCACCCTCATCCTCAACTACACGAAAAGTGGATGAAGCCAAGTCTTGTAAAAAAATTTAAAGTGCAAATTAAAAATTATTTAAATTAATCATCTAAGATCTAGATACATACATGACATTGAAAAAGATCTAGATACACACAAGACATTGAAAAATTACTTAAATTAATCATCACCTTAAAGGATAGTGTCGATAGATGCATTTGGCTTAATCCTGTAGCCATGCCAAGACTCATGGTGGTGTCGACTTGAACAACATATATAAAGCATGAATCAAACTTATACTACATATATACATAAATTATAAAGTATATATAACTTGATTAAATATATAAATATGGAATAAAAACATGTGTACATTACCTGTGTGTGACACGTAGCTCATGTCACTGATGAGTCAAGACGTAAATGTGATTGTGCAACATGAGACAATCCAAAAGCCTACAATTACAAAAAAATAAGTGTGAATCAAAGTTGTACATAAATTAGTAAAATACAAATACTTAAAATTAATAAATGAAAAACATACTACAGGTATATGTGGCTGACTCTTGGTGACTGGTGGGGTAGAGAAAGAAGGATTGCCAATCTCAGTGGTACATGAGAGACCCTACAAAATCACAAAAATGTGTCAAACACATTATCAATTAATGTTTATTTTGTTTTAAGTTTAAATGTATCAAGATCAAAGTGCATACCGTGAATGGAGCACCGAGATGTCGAGGTGTCAATGTCACATTATGATGGCTAATGAATGTTGGAGGGTCAACCCTCCTCTATTCACTGAAAAATCCACATGCTATGGCTCATAATTGTATAAATAAGAATAAGAAATTTAATATTACACTATATTTAAATTATAATTAAATTTATCTGTGCAGGATGATCATCGTCTGCATTGAGTAAATCAACATATGATGAGATATCCTCTTCGGTATCACTATGTGTGCCATCATCATCATCGACATATCCACCATGTGCACCATCACCATGCGTGCCATCATCATCATTGGCATATCCACCATGTGCACCACCAACATCATCACCATATCCACCATGGGCAGCATGGGCAGCATCAGGATTAGACTGAGGACCCACACATATACCCCCACAACTCATGCAAACATGTGCTATGTAGGGGGCACTCCTCGCCTGGGTCATGTGCTGTAACAAATTTCCCATAAGGGCACTCAAAGAACCAAGAGATGACTGCACTGCTCGATGATAGATAGATGCATGAAGTATAGGAGATGGAAGAGGAACAAGGGGCTCATTGTGCACATGATTTCTAGTTCTGTCACTCAATTTGGCCCCTGGCCTATCTTGTGGCATGCCCTGGCCAACCCCCTGAAATGCTCTCATGTCAAAATAATTGGGTTTCTTACCCAATTCAAACTCAACCCATAATTTCTTCAAAAAATAAAGTGGGACCTCATGATTAGCGTGTGGTGGATGGTCAAATACCATTCACCACTACTCCCAAAAATGCCCTGCTATCCTGGGGTGTCTACACCATCTAATCAAAATGCATGGCTTCTTGCCAACTAACTGCTCACCCATTGTAGGGTTAAAAAATAGCATGCCAAATTATTTTTTGTAAATTTTAACTTATTAACCTCTTTATAAGAGAGGCCATCAGTATAATATACATGCATAGACTCCATTGATGACTCAAAACTATCAATCTCCTAGTCTAATGTCTGTATGGAATCTACTATGCCTTGCATGCTATCTGCAAGGTGCAGTAGCTGGACAGACGAATATGTTTGTCTCCCAAGATCTCCTCTACATTTCTCCTAATATTATCTTTGAGCTCTCTAGGTGGAAGTGGAGAAGGTGGTGGTGCATGTTGACCTATCATCTCATCAATGTGAAAATCATCCATATTACCAATCTGCGTAAAAATAAAAACATGATAATTTTCAATTAACATACTATAAAATATATTTTACCTTACAACTTGAATGACATAAATAATTATCAAAACTGAAGAGAGAGAGAGAGAGAGAGAGAGAGAGAGAGAGAGAGAGACTTTTATTAAATTTATGTTTTGGTTTTCTAAATTTATATTTTGATTTTCTAAGCTTAGAGTTTCAGAAATTAAATTTTTATCTAGGTTTACGTTTTTGTTTTATTATCTAGGGTTTTGGTTTTCTATGTAGGGTTTTGCAATGTAATAAATTGTATACCTAAATTTTACCAATTTTCTACTTTAGTACGGTAATTTACAAAGTAAATTATAATAAAAAAGAATTACAAGTTTGAAAGATAAAATATAATTAAATTTATGCAATAATTTTGAAAATAATATTAAACTATGTTTTTAAATTAAAAATAACTTGAAGCTACAATTTTTAAAGACAAAAATCATAAAAAAATAATAAAAAAGAATAGTGCATACCTGGAAGATGAAAAAAATGGTAGATGGGGTCGACAGGGGAAGCTAAACCGGGCGCCTGAGGTGTACCAAACATGATTCCATTTTTATTGTGGATGAAAATGACATGAATTTTGTTTAAAATAAAAAATATATAGGTTTTCAAAATGGGCACCCATTTTTCTTGGGGTGCCCGATGCTAAATGGGCACTCGATTTTTTAATAAGGGCCCGATTTTTGAAATTGCTTCAGGCTCCCGAACCTAAATGGGTGCCTGATTCGTAAAAATTTGGCACTCATTTTGTATTTTTAATTTTCGATCACCGCATACTTCTGCGGAATTGGCCCCCAACTCTGAACAAAATTACATTTCCCAATCTACTACTGAAGCTAAGTATGTTGCTGTTACAGTAAACTGTTCAAATTTGGTGTGGATAAAGCAATTGTTGGTAGGAATGAAAGAAATCACTGAACCTGTTGTTATTTTTTGTGATAATACAAGTGCTATTAACATTTCTAAGAATCCAGTGATGTATACAAAGACCAAGCACATAGCAATCAAGTATCACTACTTGAGAGAATTGGTACAAGATAAAGAAGTCCGCATGGAATATGTGAATACAAAAGAATAATTAGAAAACATATTCACTAAAGCTTTACCTAAAGAAGCACATGAGTATCTAAGAAGTCAATTAGGGGTCCTTCCCCTAACTAAGGCTTCCTAGTCAAGGTAGGAGCACTGCATCAAATATGCTACAGTAGAATATTTGACAAATTGATGCAAAAGATTGTCACACTTTAGGACTGACCTAGAGTTGTGAAAAGAAGAGCAAAGACAAAGAATCGATCATGAGAAAGATGACAGAGGGAGAAACACTGAACTACACAGATGATATCTACATCTGATGGATGTATGTTTTAGTTGCTGCTTTGGCATTTTTTGTCAAAGAGGGAGATGAAGTGAGATGATATAATAACATGTGACACTGAAATGAATCATAATCTAAGAAAGATAAACAAAGATGAAGGATCGGGATAGAGGGAGATTTGGATATTTCTGGACGGTCACAGAAGTGAGGCTAATAGATTCTGAATCAGAATGAAGCTAAGGATATTACAAATATTTCTGATGGATAGATAATTTTTGGATTGGTTGGTAATCCATGTGTTGTTCAGGTGATATCATATGGTGTTTCCATCAATGCCAAAGAGGGAGATTGTTGAAAATTGCAATTGAAGCAATAGTTGTTTTATCATTGATGTCAAACCTTAACTGGTAAGACTATTGCTACTTAGGAAAGTACTATATCTATTGTATTGTTGTGAAGAGGGGAAAGAAAGGATGGTAACAATAGCACCTAAGGAAAGGTTGAGTTATCTTGATACTACAAAGAGTACTTGATTATGTTACACAATGATGAGACAATGTATTGTTTATCTTAGTAAAAATGAAGACTAAACTGCTAGGCTTAACCAAGTGAAGAAATCTAGTTTAAGTCGAGTGATGTTAGTGTCGACCGAGTCAGTGTATGCTGAGAAAACTTTAGTATTGACCGAACATCAGTTAATTTTCGAGGAAGATAGTATTAGTCGAGGAAAAAAATTTTAGTATTGACCAAGCTTTCTAAGTGAAGACCAAGAAGTTGAACACAATATTGACCGAGTATTAGTATTTTTATAGTTGAAGAGAATTCAAATTTGGAGCTGACATTGTTGAATTCTTAGATTATGTAAAATGTGTTGACTTTATTTATTGATTGTATGAAAGCATTGAATGCAATGTAAAACATTTTATTGTAAATCTTTAAGAGATTTGAGATGGTTCTAGAAAAGAAGATGAAGAACATAAAGTAGGTAGATTCAATGAACCTGACCTAACCCTAAGATCTATGAAGGAGATTAAGCAGCAAAAGATGAGTTAACCTAATTCAAGAAATATTAAGGGTATCTAAGCATTAGGTATGTGCGTGCATAGGTGAAAAGAGGATGCTCGAAGATCAGTAGATTTTATTGACTATATAAGTAGAAAAGGCTAAAGGAGAAGTGTGGTGATTTCTTGAAGGAAAAGTTCCAAGCAGATCGGTGATGGAAATGGAATAGCTTCAAAGTCAATAAACCAACATTTGTGTATGGAATTGGATCTGATATTTGCAAAGTGATTTGTATGTTTTTCAGATCAATACTGCTGCTACTTTCTAACCATTATAATAGTCAAAATCCTCTTAACAAAGGTTGACCTAATAGTCATATGTTTAAATCCTTTGAACAAGTTTTCATTCTAATGGAGTGTATGTAAGTCCTATAACAAGGCTCACTTTTAATAGAGTGATTGAAATCCTTTAACCGGGTCACACCTGACAGTGTGTATTGTAACCTTTGACAGGGTTGGATTTTAACCAAGCTCACTTCAGAAGAGTGAAAATAATAGTAGCATGTTACAAAGTGGTTTTTTTCAGATTGGGTTTCCACTATAAATCCTAATGTCAATGCTTATGTGAATGTTTTGGTTTAAATATTTTAGTGTTTTACAAGGTAGATATAGCTAGGTAGTGGACTGTAATGTTATATGGTTCTATTATACAATCAGTGATGACTGATTAAGTGTTGGTTATTAGATCTGATTTGTTGAAAGTTTTGAAGTTTATTTTATACATCTAGACCTGAGAACAACTTATTCACCCCCCTTCTCTATTGTTCTAAATCATATTAATAATCTATCCATTAGGATTGGATTGAGATCAATGCACTTACCATTGGTGATGAAGTTAGAGACCAGGATGCCAACTCCAAGAGTGTTAATGTTCCTTAGTTGGGAGAAGATGGAGTAAGATAGAAAAATATCTAGTAGCCAAGGATCCTCCTAAAACTGGATGTCCCTGCCATTGATCCATTTCCAAATGACCCCTTTCTCAAAACTACTTTTGCACTTAAGAATATTGTTCTAGATTTTGGATCCTCTCATGTGGCCTTATTTCATGAATATTTTATAGAATCATCCACCATCCAGGTGCTTGGCTTCCATAATTTTGCTCCAGTTAGCTGATCCTAAGACCATAGTCCAAGCCATCTTGGATAGAAGGGCCCTATTGAGATTGTGAATTCTTCTCAGCCCTAGATAACCTAAGTTTTTTGGAAGGTAGAACTATCCCAACTAACCAAAGGGAGCCAATTCTTTTCCTCAGACCCTGACCAAAGGAAGGTGCAATGTATCCTTTCCATTTTATTAGCCATGAAACCAAAGATTTTGGAAATGGAAAGGAAATAGACAAGTATACCTTGAAGAGAAGAAGTAAGAAGTTGGAGCTTACTAGCACTACTGAAGAGCTTACCTTTCCATCCTGCCAACTTCCTTTGGGTTCAGTTGAGAATGGATTTATAGAATTCATGCTTCACATCTTTGATAATTAAGGGGAGTCCAAGGTAAGTGGCAGGAAGAGAATTAGCCTAGGATCTTTAGGATTTTAGTTTAAATGACTGGTTCAGTATTGAAGAATAAAATTTGGCTTTTGTGATAGTTGATATGTTGACCCAAAGTACTAGAATACCTATCCAACATTGGTTTCCAAATCCTAGCCTCCTTGACCAAGGAGGCTCCAAAGAAGAAGGTATCATCTACAAACTACTGCAGGACCACTGGGAGTAGGCTAGTAGCCAGTTTAATACCCTCAATTTCTCTGGTATGTGCCATCTATATCATATTATGACCTGAAACCTTAGCAAGAAGGATGAAGAGGTAGGAGAGAGGGGGTCCCCTTGGCAAAGACCATTTCCAAGGGAAAACTTGGTGCCCGGTCTTCCATTGAGAAGCACTAAAAATCTAACTATTTCAGTACAAGCTTTAACTAAGGATATGGAGTCTTGAGAGAAACCAAAAGGTGTTAAGACCTTATAAAGAAAGGTCCAGTTGACTTTATCATAATATTTTGAAATATCAAGTTTGAAGGCCATTCTAGCAGCCTTACTATGGTCTATAGAGTGCAAGATTTCATGGGTGGTAATGGAAGCCTCAATAATTTTTCTCCTCGATACAAAACCTTTCTGATTGGGGTTGATGATCTTGCTAAGAAAAGGTTTGATTCTACTCACCATGATCTTGGAGAAAACTTTGTAGAGGGTACTATAGAGACTAATGGGTGTGAAGTCCTCCATTATTCTAGGCTCTGCACACTTCGAGACAAGAACTATGTAAGTGTCATTGAGTTTCTTAAGGATTTTCTTAGCTCTCAAGAAGTCTTGAGTTGCATGGGTCATGTCATAACCAACAATATCCCAAAATTCCTTGAAAAAGGTAGGAATAAACCATCGCAACCCGGGGCTTTGTAGGGTCCCATAGTGAACACATCTTTATGAACTTTCTCATCAGTGACCTTGGAGAGGAGGTATTTGTTATCATATCTATGACAAACTTAAAGGAAGATGGGAATTGAGCTGGTTTTGGAGGTTGTTAGAGTTTCCAGCATTAATTTCAATAAAGGCATTGATAAAATAATGAGTGGAAAAATTTTCCAACGTAGTAGGGTCAAAAATCTCATTACCTAGATTATTAGTTAGAGTGTTGATGGAATTACATCTTGTATTCTTGCAAGAAGATTGATGGAAATAGGTAGCGTTGTGATCCCCCTCTTTGAGCCATAGAACCCTAGATCTTTGTTTCCAGTAGACTTCCTCATTGGCTAAAGTATCCTTCCAGGTTTTCTACCATTTTCTTCCTGAATATGCAGGTCAGGCAATAGGTTGCCAACAACCATCTTCCCTTGGACAGTTTCCAAATTTTCATCCTTATCATTTTTGTTGTGAAAGATGTCTCCAAAAGTAGTTGTGTTCCATCCTTTGATGCCTCTTATGAGTTCTAGTTTAGAGGCCATCCTAAATATTTTCATACCTCTTATAGGAGTAGACAACCATTGTAGCATCCTATCTCAGAAGTTGGGGTGAGAAGACCACATAATTTCACACCTGAAGGGAGCATGGTAGGGGTGCTTCCCATCCAACCATTTGAGCAGAAGGGGATTATGATTAGAAGTGGTTCTAGAGAGAGCATTCAAGGAGTAGGTAAGTCCCAAATCCTAGGAGGTAAAGACCCAGTCGAGACACATCTAGATGATGTGGTTTCCTTTTCTATTGTTAGTCCAAGTGTAGGGGTTTCCCTTAAGGTCCACATCATGAAGGCATTCAAGCAGACAAAGCTGGATAGGTCCACCATGTTGTTGGTGTAATCCATAATGCCTCCACATTTTTCAAAAGTGTACATGAGATATTTGAAGTCCCCTCCCACTATAAATTTAGAGTTCTGTAGGGGAAGGAAGGAGGTTGTTAGCTCCTCCCAAACCTCTTTTCTCCCTAGGAAAGAAATAGGAGCATAAATATTGAAACAGTGCCAAACAACCACCAAGGACATTAAGGAATAACAAGGTGATACTGGGAGAAGCTAAGAGCATCCCCTCAAACCTTAGAAATATTCTAGAGCATAAAAATTACTCTAGAAGCCCCATGAGCCTCAGAGTAAAAGAACTTGGGCCTAGGCTAGAGTCTCCCCACAAGAACATCAAAATTATTATAAGACATTTTAACTTCCTGGATTAAGATAATATCAACCCTATAGTCAATGATATACTTCTTGAGAATAAGTTTTTTTTGGGGATTCTTTAGAACCCCAATGTCCCAGGAGAAGACAATAATTTCTTACCATTTTGTGTGAGGTCAAGAGTCCTCTTCCTCCTAGCAACAATCTCCTTTGTTGTGCTCCTTTGTCTTCTGACCCTATCAGACAGGGGTCCTAGTTTTGTGTCCACTCAAACATCAATTTTTTTTTTTATTCCTTGTCTTCCTATGTTGGGTTTGCCATTCCCCCTCTTTGTTCTTTGGTGTAGCTTTAGGCACCGGTGGAGTACTATAGGTTAGTTGTGGGAGATCAGTGTCACTAGTGTTAATAACCACCTCCATCACAAGGGTACCCATAGACTCCAAGGGGGATGTCCCAACAAGCTTTTCATCACTAGCCTTGAGATCTATCTAGGGGACACTAGGTCGAGAAAATTATAGTATTTAGTCTCTGATTTACTATTAGGGGAACAATCATCACACTCGTTCATTCCCTTACTTGTAAGTATTTCTCCATCTACCAGACTAGAGCTGATAGAGTTAGCACCTATCAAGGGTGGGGTTTCCTTTGTAATGATAGCCTCCTAAGCAATAGCTTCCATAGTCTTTTGAGGAGATAAGACATCCAAAGCAATGTGCTTTAGCTTAAGCTCTTGCAGCTTAGGGGCCTTGCAATCCTTCCTGGTATGCCCTTTAGCATTATAGTCTTGAGAGAAAGGGGTAGCATTCTCATAGACAATGGCCTGGGTACATTTCCCTAGTTTGGATTTGAGAACCACAAATTTTGGGAGAGTCTTCTTAATAGGGACATTAACACATAAGCGGGAAAAGACCAAGTGAGATTTTGAGAGGGTTACCAAGTCTGCTGAGATGTAATGACCAAAAGAGTTCCCTATCCATTTGAAAACCTATTCATTATAGAACTGAAGGGGAAGCCCAGGAAGAAGGACCAAGATAGGATCCATCTTATTAAGGTCAACAGAGGGGCCAAATCTTGGTTTCCATTTAGCTAGAGTAAGGAGGTGATTTCCATAAAGCCAAAAACCTACAAGGATAAGGTAAAGGTCATCAGTCACCATGAAATGAAAGAGGAAAAGTCCTCCTAGCAGAGAAGAGGAAACCAGGCTCCCTTTTCGCTTCCAGTGGTTTCCCACCCATTTCATGACCATATCAATGGTGGTTCTAAAGTTATAGAAGCATCCAACTAGGGCTAGGTAAAATGTCACCATTGTTTTATCCATAATGGAGTCAAAGAACAAGATTTCAGTCCCTTCTTCCTTGATGGTTACCACACATAGAGAGTGATCCAACTCAACAATTTAGATCCCCACTAACATACCTTTCTCATCAGCCTTGGGCTAGGAGAGAGGCAGGGAATCCAAAGTACGTACTGCGGTAGCTTTGTCAGAGTTAGAAAAAAGTAGACCAAGCGAAGGTAAGGGAGGGTCATCAGGAGAGGGAGGGGGTTCCTCCTAGAAACGTCTGCCATGGGAGGAAATTCAAATGGATTTTTTGCATGCCAAGTTGCAGAGCATTTTTTGGATTTATTTCATATTTGTATGTTGTTATGTTAAAGGTTAATGATGAATTACAACTGATTGAATATTTGAATGACTTGAAGATCAGTGATGAAAGATCACCGAGTTACTGAATTTTTATGTAAGATGATTAAATCAATAATATGTTATCATTAATGTCAACTAGTTTTGACAGTACTTATCATGTAAGTTACAAACATCTAAACATCTGTAGAATGGAGAAAGAGAACAAGAATAGAAATATCTACATGAGGAAGATGGATATGACAGATGGGGATAAGAAACACTTTGGGTAACTTATTGATGATTCTATGAGCTTATGTTATTGACTTGATTATGTTGCATTCATCTATGATGAAGAAGGAAGAAAAACTCTACAAAGTAGTGTGGTCGGTAAATGAAGCACTTCAGTATACAACGAGCTAGTGTAGTGTATACCAAGTGACAGTATCAACCAAGCTTATTTTCATTGACACATTTCTTTGTTAACAAAGTATGGATGAAGGAATTAAATGTTTAGTTTAACCAACATAAATTGATGAGCTGGAATGTGTATGATTTTGAGGTTGAAGTTAAAGTTTTTTATGAGATCTACGGATAACAAAATTTGAAGAAGATCTAAAGGATGGAATTGAAATGAGTTATTGACACATCTATCGAGGAAGGTTTAAGTGGCAAAATCAACGAAGGAGATTAAGTGAAAAAATCTAATTGATGAAAAGAAAATGGTTTACTTGTCTATATAAGAGAAATTGGTTTTATTGTTGAAAATATGTCTAAAGAAGGAGACTACAGAGAGTTCACGTGAACAAAGTTTCATGTATGCCTGATCAGACTAGTTGAAGGAGAACCAAACTACAGAGTTAACCAAGCATTAGAGAGCTATTACCAAGTGATAGTAAGTTATTGACTATTGAAGAACTGAATTAGAATATTGATTAGAGGATTCGTATGGACTTAGAATAGATCTGAACATCTGTAAAATCAAGTTGTATTGTAATTAGATCACCTATTATTTCAGTTTAACCATTGTATTAAAAAAATCTCTTAATCGAGTGGACTTAACCATCTTGTGATTGCCCTATGTCATTCATAGAATGTACATTATTATTCTATCGAGCCCATACTGAATGTTGGTTAGATGATAACTATTAGTATTAAATCCTCTAATAAGTTCACACCTTACAGTGTGTTTCGTAACCTTTAACAGGTTTGTCTCCTCACCGAGCTCACTTCATAAGAGTGAAAATTATTTTGGGTTACCAGTCCCTAGTGATTTTTCCCTTAATAGGGTTTCCACATTAAATCATTGTGTTATGTGTTTATTGTGATGAATGTTTGGTTATCATACTTTACATATTACATATTTGATTTGGTTAGTAATTACACTAAGTCATTTGACTGGTAATCGGTGAAGGCATGGATAGTTTAGTATTTTATGTTATCGAGCTGTAAAAATTTGCTAAATTTGTTTTAATTGATACATTTTAGAATTGGAACTATTGGATAACTGATCTAATTGATTAAACCCCCTTCTCAGTTATTCTAATAATTGGTATCAAAGTGTATTGGTTGCTTGGAATAGAGTTTTAAGGACTTCAGTAGAAAGATCACAAAATGTATAAGAGGGAAGTGCTAAAGCTGAACAAGGACAACTTTACAATATGGCAAAGTTGAATGAGACTTCATATATCTAGAATTGGGAATTTTTCCCTCACCCTATTGGACAATGGCTACTTAGCACCGCCTATAGGACCTTTGACTCTTGATCAATTGAGAGATATACATGAGAATAATATTACTATGATGGAGATTATTGTTGCTCTATCTGATGCCGAATTTGAAGATGTCAAGGACTACCTTACTTCAAAGGAAATTTGGGATAAACTTGCTCAATTTTATGGTGGAGATGAAAATGTGAAAGGAGCCAGAGTTGAAAGTTTAAGAGGGAGATTTGATGATATGAAAATGAAAGGAGAGAACATTGTACAATATACAAATCAAATCAAGGAGGTAGTTAATGCTATCTGAGGATCTAGTGGTGTCATTGAAGAAGATACATGGTAAGTAAATTTCTGAGAGCCTTATTGCCTGCTTATGCAATTAGAATATCTACAATACATGAAATGAGGTCTGTACCTAACAATACTCTCACTCTTGATAATCTGATTGGTAAGCTAACAACTTTTGAGCTAAATAACTTTGATAATAGTGTTTTACCATCTATTGAGTCAACTTTTATGTCTTCTGTGAAGATCGGTAAATCTAGCAGTAGACATGATAACAGTGATAGTAATACTGATGATGAGCTTGATGAGCCAGAAGCTCTTATGGCCCAAATGTTACCTAAAGGTAAAGATAGATATAGGGGTAAATTGCCTTTAGCATGTTTTAACTACAAAGAAGTTGGTCATATTGCTGTTAGATGCCCAAACAGGAAAGAAGATGATAGAAACAAAGATCGATCTGGTGAAGGAATCTATGGGAGGAGAAAAAATAGAAGTAACTGACAATACAATAGGAATAACCAAGACAACAATGATAAGGGAAAATAGATATGTTACATTGCTAAAGAGAATGATACTGATACTGACACAAATGATGATGTTGAAGTAGTATTTGTTGCGATGAAGGATGATTCTGAGGAAGAAGAAAGGTATGTAGGGACATCACTCATTTCTAAAGTTAATAAAAATGATAGATGGATCATTGATAGTGGTTTTACACATCACATGACTGGTGATGAAGAGAAGTTTGATCATCTTGAGCAATATAATGGAGGGTCAGTAAAAATGGGTAATGATACACTAGGTATGGTTAGAGGAAAAGGATCTTTACTGATAAATGATAAAATCAAATGTGATAATGCTTATTGGGTAGAAGGACTAAATTAAAATTTTCTAAGTGGCACAGTTTAACAACTCAGGTCACCAAATAGCTTTTGAGAGTAATAAGGTAAAGATATTTGATGATGGAGGAAAACTTGTTGGAATAGGAGCATAATCCAAAGGTAACTCATTTTATCTTGACAATGTTGATTCTTTCTATTTAATGATGAAAAATGAGGATGCATGGTTATGGCATAAAAGGTTATGTCATATAAACTTTGAAAACATGATTAAGATTAGTAGAAAGGAAAAGCTTAGAGGTCTACCTAGCCTAACTAAACTGTATCATGTTATGTGTCATCAATGTCAGAAAGGTAAGATGACAAAATCTAGTTTTAAGGGTAAAGACTATTCAACAAAGAGAATCTTGGAGTTAGTTCACACCGACCTATGTGGTCCCATGAGGACTCAGAGCTACTATGGAGATAGATATTTCATTCTATTTGTTGATGATTACACTAGATTAATGATTGTAATATTTTTAAAAGAGAAATTTGAGGCAATTAAGGTGTTTAAATGGTGAAAAGAAAAAGTAGAGAAAGAAATTGAGAAAGAACTGAAATGCTTGAGATCTGATAGAGGTGGTGAGTTTATTTCTGATGAATTCAATAATTATTGTAATGAGCATGGCATAAAAAGACAGGTTTCTACACCGAGAACACCTTAGTAGAATGGGATTGTTGAAAGGAGGAATAGATCAATTGTTGATTGTGCAAGGACATAAATTATAAAAAAAAATGTGGCTCAGACATACTGGAGAGAGGCAGTTAGTAGAGCTGTATATGTTCTGAACCGAGTACAATTGAAGATGGACAAAAACAAAATACCCTACAAGTTATGGTTTGGTCACAAACTGACTATAAGTTACTTGAAAATTTTTTGTAGCAAATGTTTTATTTTGAAAGATGATAGAAATGGAAAGTTTGACTCTAAAGGTGATGAAGGGATATTTCTTGGATATTCCACTAAAAGAAAATCTTATAAGTGTCTAAATAAAGTTTGTAATAAAATGATTGAAAGTGAAAATGTTGATGAATTTGATGATAAAAATGGTGAAAAAAGCACTAGGGAGCTAGAAGACTATGGTAGATTCACTTACATTGAACATCCAGAGTACCTACCGAAGCCGCAAGCTATGTCAACTGAGCATCAGGAAAACAACATCAAGGAACAACAAAGGGAAACCAAGGATCTGGAAGAGGCTACCGAGCAAGGAAATGAACTTGAACATGATGAACAAAAAAGGAGAGATTAGGTGCTAGAAAGATTTGTCAGGAGACATCATCCTGAGAACTAAATTATTGGGGAAAAGCAAGCTAGCATGCAAACAAGAAGTAAGTTAAGACAAGATGCATGCTTAGTTTGAGAGTTTGAACCAAAGAATGTTAAGGTTGCACTAGAGAATGATGAATGGATAAATGCAATCAAAGAGGAGATTGAAAAAATAGAAAAAAATAAGAGATGGATTTTGGTACCTAGACCAAAAGATAAAAATGTTATCGGTACCTAATGGATATTCAGAAACAAGCTGAATGAAAATGGAGAAGTTACTAGGAACAAAGCCAGACTAGTTTGCAAAGGTTATGCATAGGAAGAAGGAATTGATTATGGTGAAACATTTGCACTTGTTGCCAAAATAGAAGGATTTCGCATGTTACTTGCATATGCAACACATAAGAAGTTTAAAGTCTATCAAATGGATGTCAAGTCTAATTTTTTGAATAGGATATTAGAAGAGGAGGTCTTCATTGAACAACCAAAAGGGTTTGTTGATCTAGATAGGAAAGACATGGTATGTAGACTACAAAAATTTTTATATGGTCTAAAGCAAGCACCGAGAGCCTGGTATGAAAGGCTGGACACTTATTTTTTAAGTATTGGGTTTGTAAGAACTAGTGAAAACAACAATTTGTATATGAAAGGAGAGTCTAATGATACTATTTTGATTGCTGAAATATTTGTGGATGATATAATTTTTGGAGGACAAAATCACATATGTAAATCATATGCTGATGAGATTAGAAAAGAATTTGAAATGTCTATGTTTGGATAGATTAAGTTCTTTCTAGGCTTGCATGTTATTCAACACAATGATGAAATTTTCATCACACAATCCAAATATATTTTGGAAGTACTAAGAACATTTGTGATGGAAGATGCTAAACCAGTTGGAACACCAATGTTCATAGGCTACAAATTGACCAAAGATGATGAATCCACATAGGTAAATTAAAAATTGTACTTATCTATGATTAGTAAACTAATATATGTTGTACCTAGTCAACCTGATATTGCACATGCAGTGGGGATTGTTACTAGATTTTCTACCAATCCTAAGGATTCACACATGGTTGCTACAAAAAGAATCTTGAAATACCTAAAGAAAATAGAGGACTATGGATTATGGTATCCTAAGGAAGGCAAGTTTGAACTAAGAGTCTACACCGACGCTGATTGAGCTAGAAATATAGATGACAGAAAGAGCACAACTGGAGGAGCATTTTTGTTTAGTGAAAGACTTGTAACTTGGACAAGTAAGAAACAACCTTGTATTTCCCAGTCTACAACCAAAGTAGAATATGTTGTTGATGCTACAAAGTGTTCAAATATTGCATATATCAAACAAGTGTTGGAAGGGATGAATGAGCTAATCACTGAGCCAGTGATTATATATTGTGACAACACTAGTGTAATAAATATATCAAAGAATCTAGTGATGCATTAAAAAATAAAAACATATATCAATTAAGTACCACTACTTAAGAGAACAAGTACAGGAGAAGCAAGTAAAACTAGAATAGTAAAACTAGACTTGGGGTTCGTCCCTTGTCTACCAATCACTAATGTGATCTGGAGGTTGCATCAACCTAATCTTATGAGACTATCATTCATGTTGATGCAACATACCTCACACTTTGGATTTTTTCTGGAGCTGTGAAGGAAAGATTTGAGAATTTACAAATCAGTATACTGAGATACATTGTATGCACTGAACAATAGTGAGTTACTTAGCTACTACATAGCTATATGTTTTGTATTTTTCTTTGGCATTATTGTCAAAGGGAGAGAGATTTCAATAGATTGTTGACAAGGAAAGAAAAATCAGTATGGATAGAAATCATGACATATCTATCTAAGGGAGAGATAAACTGAGAAAGTCAGGGAGAAAAAATATGAGAGTTGAAAAGATCAAATCTGCAAATTAGAGTCTACACATATAATGTTGTCATGTAACCTAGTGATTAAACATATTAAAAATCAAGCTAGGAAAAGCTTACAGAGCTACAACATTTACTTATATAGTTGTGGAACATATGTTTGGTATGTGTATGACATATTTCATATTGCTTGTGTTTCCATCAATGCCAAAGGGAGAGATTGTTGAACTACAACTAATTGAATATCTGATTGACTTGAAGATCAGTGATGAAAGATCATTGAGTTACTGAATTGTTATATAAGATGATTAAATTAGTAATACATTGTCATTGATGTCAACTAGTTTTGACAGTACTTATCATGTAAGTTACAAACATCTAAACATCTATAGAAGGGAGAAACATATGAAGATGGATATGATAGATGAGGATAAGGAACACTTTGGGTAACTTATTGATGAGTCTATGACCTTATGTTATTGATTTGATTATGTTGCATTCATCTATGATGAAGAAGGAATAAAAATTGTATAAAGAAGTGTGGTCAGTAAATGAAGCACTTCAGTATACACTAAGCTAGTGTAGTGTATACCAAGTGACAATATCAACCGAGCTAGTTTTCACCGACACATTTCTTTGTTAACCGAGTATGGATGAAGGAATTAAATGTCTAGTTTAGACGACAGAAATTGATGAGCTGGAATGTGTATGATTTCTAGGTTGAAGATAAAGTTTTTTATGAGATCCAAGGCTAACAAAATTCAAAGAAGATCTAAATGATGGAATTGAAATGAGTTATTGACACATCTATTGAGGAAGGTCTAAGCAGCAAAATCAATGAAGGAGATTAAGTGACAAAATTTGAAGGATGAAAAGAAAATAGTTTACTTGTCTATATTAGAGACATTGGTTTCATTATTGAAGCTATGCCAAAAGAAGGAGACTGGAGAGATTTTGTGTGAACATAGTTTCATGTATGCCTGATCAGACTGGTTGGAGGAGAACCAAATTGTAGAGTTAACCGAGCATTAGAGAACTATTACTATGTGATAGTAAGTTATTGAATATTGAAGAACTGAATTGGAATATTGATCAAAGGATTTGTATGGGCTTAGAATAGATCTAACCATCTGCAAAATCAAGTTGTATTGTAATCAGATCACCTACTGTTTCAATTTAACCAGTGTAATAGAAAAATCTCTTAATCGAGTGGACTTACCCATCTTGTGATTGCCTATGTCATTCATAGAATGTACATTGTTATCCTATCGACCTCATAGTTAATGTTGGTTGGATGATAATTGTTAGTCTTAAATCCTCTAACAAAGTCACAATTACATTGTGTTTTGTAAGTTTTAATAGGGTTGGCTCTTCACCGAACTCACTTTAGTAGAGTGAAAATTATTTTGGGTTACCAGTCCCAGGTAGTTTTTCCTTAACAAGGTTTCCACGTTAAATAATTATGTTATGTGTTTATTGTGATGAATGTTTGGTTATCATACTTTACATATTACATATTTGATTTGGTTGGTAATTACAGTAAGTCATGTGACTAGTAATCGGTAAAGGCACAGACAGTTTAGTATTTTATGTTACCGAGCTGCATAAATTTGCTGAATTTGTTTTAAGTGATACATTTTGTAATTGGAACTATTGGATAACTGATCTAACTAATTCATCCCTCCTCTTAGTTATTCTAATAGTTAATACTCTCGCTATTGTTATTACTTGCTAGAGTACTAGAATTTTGAGTGGTACCTATATCCTAATAGGTGTTTTAAGAATAATTGCTTCTTTAGTAGGATTCACAACTTGGATTTCATTCTCTTGGTGCAAATTATCCTCTACCTCTACTCTGATTTGATCCCTCTTATTTTGTCAAATAAAAGTTGAATTTTAAATTCATTCTCCAATGATGATGTCCCTAATTTATTCAACATTTTCTCATGTGCTAAGAGTAATCCTATTAATTCTTCTACTGATAACTATGAAAGATCTTTCGATTTCTCAGTGGCTGCCGTGATCGAATCAAACTTTGTTGGTAAGCTTCTAAGTAGTTTCTCTACAACTTGTTGATCCCCATGTGCTTGTCCATAACATCTAATTTGATTTATTATTCTCATTTCATGACTGAATAATGAATCTATTGAATCTAAGTCTTCCATTTGCAAGTTTTCAAAATCCCTTCTAAGAATTTGTAATTTTGTTGTTTTCACTTTGCTTATGCCTTGATATATTGTTTGTAAACTTTCCCATGACTATTTTTTATCTTGTGGCACCTACTAGTTTTGGAAATATTGATTCCTCAATTTCTTGAGGAATAAAAAATAGTTCTTTAACATCCTTCTTCCTATTTTCTTTCAATGAATCCTTCTCAGCTTGTGAAAGAAATTGATAAACTTGTTGGTCTGCAGATTCAGGGATAATATTTATTTTTATTTTTATGCTCCAAAAATCAGTTTTAAAAATTAAAATATAGGGTTGTGAAATACTTATTACTTATTCCTGCCGTGATTTTTAAAATAAAATCTTCCTCTCTTTTAACAACTATATACAACCCCCCTGATTTAACAACCACTGACCTCGTTTCCATAACTATATGTGGCTATCTTGCCCTATTGACGCCTTAGATTCCCAACGTTTTTATCTTCGACATGATTTACGACCTTTGCAATTTGAGAAAACCCTGAATTTTTCTTTCTTGTAACTGCTTCAAAACAACGCAGAACGGTGGGGGGCCTTTTCCTCCTGAGAATACAACGACATCTACACTAAGAGTGACCAAACTTGTCTTTTAACCAACACACCTAGAGATCCATTGTGACTCAACTGATAGCTTCATACTTTTACGAGGTTCAACTCTTTTTTTAAAAAATTTCTTAAGGCTTCTAACAAGTTTCCACCAAGAGATTACAAAGAACGAGTTTCAGCTCACTCAAAAAGAATACAATTACGTTCAGCTCTTTCATAAATTCTTTTACTTTTGAACAAAGACTTATTTTAGCAACATAAGATTTTCCTGACTCCCACTAACATGACAGAATAAGGCTCTGATACCACTTTGTTGTAGAAAGAGGCAGGACAAAATGAGAAACTGCAAAGTATAATGAATATACAATCATATAAGCAAAAATAAGAGTAAGTCTGGAGGATTTAGAAAACAAAATCTTATATTAATGCACTTTTCGTTACACAAATAAGCAGACATAAGAATAAGTCTGCCAGTGCTCTTAAATCATATAAGCAGACATAAGAATAAGTCTGGAGGATTCAGAAAACAAAATCTTGTATTAATGCACATTTCATTACACAGAGCTGCCTGTGCTCTTAAATAGATATGCCTTCCCTACATATGTAACAAAGCACATTTTTACAGACAAAACATTGTGAAGGCTGAGAGAGCTCTAACTGTCATATGCCATGTAGACTCCTCCATGTTTTGATACATATCATATGCGGATTCATCAAATCTATTTCATGCATATCCATTGCAGTTGTTTAAATGTTCTCACCGATTCCATTCCCTACATCCCTGCATTCTGTCGAGCAGTTCGCAGGTCTTTGTTTGTGCATCCAAATTTTCCATGCATGTCTTCGCAGAAAAGAATACTCGGCTTGTATTCATGCATGATCGTCAAGAAAAAACGTTCACATAACCATAACGTTTCAAAAACACTCCCTGATAAAACAAACTCTTCCTAATGCATCGGGGTTTTTAACGACTTCAACAACAATCCCAAATCTCTGATAATACATTTACTTCGTCTTCTTCGTATTCTATCGAACTATTAAACCGCTCTAAAAGTTTTAATTTGTCCAGGCCACTGAAACATTGAATCCATTTTACTAACAAACTTGGCCGACTTTTTGAGAGATAATTTGAAGGCATAAGTTATAATAAGCATGAATTACCCCTCATGAACTTTATGCTTCCTTTGACTTGGTATCCAACGATTACTGAATGTGTAATAAAAAAACCACAAATTAATAAGAGTTTCCTTCATCAAATATTTATTGACTTCAACGTCCTCCATGGAAGGCAACTTTGGCTTATATGTGAAGTCGTGAGAGGTTGTGCAGAATATTGATTAAACTTTATTTTACAACTTGACCAGTACAACAGCTATGGCCGCTTTCCTAGAATGTGAGTTTGGGCAATAAATTTTAATGAGTATTATTTAATAATTATTTATAAAATTTGTATACTAGTTAATGGATCTTTGGTCTATTAAGGTCAATGGTCTTAATAACTATATTAATGATCATGTCTTGATGAGTGCAAGACTTCAACATCATAAGGGATGATGAGTATGGTATCTTGAAAAAATTTGATGGAATTCATATTTCCTAGTCATTGACTCTTAGTAGATCAAGTTAAATAGTTCTTAATGAATCCACAATAGATCAAGTTTTGATAAGTACAAGACTTAGACATCATAAGCGACAAGATCATAATCATGCCTCAAATGAATTTGACAAATGGATATGCCTTAGTTGTTGACTCTTAATTTAAGATTTTTCAACCTAAGACTTGTAGTTACGTATTGACAACTAAAACAACTTAGTAAATAAACAATATTCCATATAAAATTTGTATAACAGAAATAGTATTGTTTGTAATGAAAAAATATGTTTGTTCTAACTTTTTATAAATTCAATAAGTACAAATATTTTCAAAATGAATTATCTTAAATTTAACTAATTAAAATTTTTAATTTTTAATAATGCTTAAATTAAAATGACAATTCTCTATTGTGGAATTAATGAGAGAGGTAAAAATTAGGTTCACAAAATTAAGGTGATAACATGTATTTAATATATTTCTATTTAATCCCCATGTTCGAGGGTTTTTTACTCAATATGGTTATCATTTATTCTTTTATTTTTAACTTTTTAAAGATGTCATCATATCTCTCAAGCCTTTTAGGTTTTTTATTATTTTTTACTAAAGTGTGTGAATTATCTAAGAATTTATTATTGAAAACTATCTATATTTCCAATTTAGAATGAGTTATGAGAAGTTTATAATTTCCATAGATCTAATTTTTAAGTTGTAAATTAGAATTTTTAATAATAATTTTATTTTTTCTAGAAATCTCTCAAAATTTATAGGGATCTATTCATTGCATTTGTATTTTTGAAGTAAAATAAAAGGAGTGACAAAATAATCATATCTATATAATTATTAAGTTTTTATAAATACATTTTATGAATAAATCAATGAATTTCTTAAATATTTTTATATTCTTAGAAAGATCTAAAAAATTTAGCAAAGATATGTTCTTTGTATTTTTAGTTTATGAACAAAGTATGCTATAAAATATTCATATTGATTTTGACTATCAGAAATAAATTAGAACTACACTCTTCTGGTAAATATATCTTTATATACATCTTTTTTTTTAACATTATATTTTACAAATTTATAGGACTTTCATTATCATTTCTAGTGAATTATTTTGTAGCAAAAGATTTTGTCCAAGACTATCTTTCGAACTACCAACACATTTCTGTTGCAAGTACATTTGTCTAAGACATTTTTGTTTGACTAGTCTTAGTTGCATATTTATTTTTTCAAAAGTTAATAAAAAATTTGTACCCTCCTCTTGCACCTTTGTACAAATTTGAGGATAATTTTTTTTATTTTCTTTTTATTTTTATTTAAAGAAACCTAATATATGTATGTTCTCCCCTTATCATTTGTGTAATATTTCATGACCATAACAATTCAATCGTTCATTATAAATGCCCTTCCTAGAGATTAGACCACTCTAGAGTATGACTCCAACTCTCATATTTTGGTGAAGTATAAAGATGGATAGAATATTTGAAATTAAAAAGTCAAAGGGTCAAGAATAACGTCAAAATAAATATTAGAAGAAATGTTACAAGGGGATTAATTAGTCTAAGACATTTTGTTTTAACTAATTTAACTAATTGATCTTAAGCAAGAAAAATTATTAATTCAATAATGTCTGATGTAATTAATCTATAGAATAATAATATTAGAATTTATGGAAAATATGTAGACTTGACTAATTTGATTTAATTAATTAACCTCAAGGAATAAAAGGGGATTCGGTGAATGATTAATTAATTGGATAGTAAAATAAATAATGGTTTATGTAGTTAATTTGTAGAAAGCTAGGATGAAGAAGCTAGTAGTAAATATGGAGTGTTTACATTTTACTCATCTTTGATATATTGTTGAGCCTAGTATAATGCTCAAAGCAAGTATAATAATGATAAAATTAACATACATATATTGATTCTCATTTATTTTGGTATTCATTTTGATGGAAATCCTCAAGTAAAATCACATATTGATACATGACACACTTTAATGCTACATTTGACTCCTGACCTAATGTCACATCTACTGTTACTTGGCTTTATTTACTATTTTAGTTGAAACATTAATTTATATTAATATGAAAAAAATAAAAAATAAACTATTTTCATTTTAAAAGTAGATAAATTAAATTAATAAATGAAAGCCATGCTACTTCAAAGCACAAAGTTATTCTACCCAACATTAATATAGGATAAATGATTAAAACTAAATACTCCAATGCATATACATTACAACTCTAATAGTTGTACATCTATGTGAATAATAAATTTTCACCATGACAACAACATTTATGGTGTAAAGTTTTGATATTTCATTTGGAACCAAAACTTATTGTATTCCACTTGGTAATGAATGGGTTTATACTTTTTTGATATAACATTCATAAGTTCTCATGTGTTCAAGTAGTTGTCAATCTTTACCAATGTTTGGTTACTTTTATATTTACATGTGTTTATTTACATTATATACTGTAAAAATATGAGAAGATTGAATATTATAAGCGCGTGCTATAGAAAAATTGAACCTTGTATAACTAGTGGCCCCTCTCCCCTAATATTCACACATGAAAATGTGTCCAAAATATAGAAAATTCATTGCACATGGTTGACCCATTTCTTTTTTTTTAATGAGGAAACATAAAGTCTAACACAATAATTGGAGCTTCAATAAATAAATATCTTCAACATCAAAATTTGAAAGACATGAATATATTTATTTAATTAATATAAAATTAAGTTGAAATATTTATTCTAATTTTAACACTTTAGTCTTTTCTTAGAAATTTCTGCTCACATTCTATGATCAATTATAGAAATAAAAATTAAAAGAAGTGTAGAAGAACAATTGGACCTTGTGAAACTAGTGCTCCCTCTCCCATAATAGTCAAATGTGAAATTTTTGTGCCCAAAGCATTAAAAAATCATTGCATATGGTTGGCCAATTATCTTTTTATAATGGGACGAAACAGAGGCTGACACAATAATTGGAGCTCCAATAAATAATTTTCTTCATCATCAAATTTTGAAATCCATTTAAGATATTGAAATAATTTATTTAATTGATATATAATTATGTTGAGAGATTTATTCCTAAATTTTAGTGTAAATTTTTCCTTAGAAATTTCAAATCAAATTCTATGATCAATTAAAGAAAGGAGAAAGTAAGAACACAAAATAATAGATCGGTTTGTTGAACAACTAGACATTGTAAAACTAGTAGCTAGTCATATACATTTTTTCTTAGAAATTTAAGATCAAATTTGATAATCAATCATAGAAAGAAAAAGAAAAAAGAAAAAAAATAGAGAATAATTTGTTGACGTGTAGACTAGTTTTTTGGTCAATCATGCTAAAAGAATAATTAAATATTATACAATTAGTGGCCCCTCCCTTAAGATTTTTCATAGAATTTTCAAATCAAATTCCAAAGTAGAAAACAAGAACAAAAAAGAGTGGATTTCTTTGTCAACATTTAAGCTAGTTTGTTGTCATTTGTACTATAAGAACAATTGAACCTTGTATAACTTGTATCCGCTCACATAAGTTTTTCCTTAGAAATCTCAGAGAAAATTCAATGATCAATCAAAGAGAAAGAAAAAAACTAGTAGACTAGTTGGTTGATGTGTAGATTAGTTTTTTGTCAATCATTCTGCAAAAAGAATTGAACATTGTTCAGCTAGTAGCATGTCATCTAAGTTTTCTGCATTTTTTCTTAGAAATTTCAGATCAAATTCCTAAAAAGTAGAAAGTTAGAAAAACTATTGGAAATTCAAATTGGGTTCAGCTTATCAAAGACCTAGTCTATTAATTTATAATCAATTTGTACATCAATAGAGAAATCTAGAGATTTGAAGAATAATCGAGAAATTGCTGACTTTCTTCACCTATTTGTAAGCTTCTTGGTGAGTGATGAGTGGAGGTACTCCAATTTGGTGAAAGAATAATTATACCACCTACACTCATAAGAGAAGATTCGAGCAACTTGGACTACCTACCCTCACCACTGACCAAGAAGCTTCACATTGGTGAAGAAAGTTAGCAATTTCTAAATTATTCTTCTAATCTCTAGATTTCTCTATGATTGCCTGAATTAATTATAAATTAATAACCATGTGATTAACTGAGACCAATTTGGCTTTCCAATAAAAACAAAAAGTAGACTGGTGTGTAGACTATTAGTTGTCGATGATGTCATGTTCTTAAAACGTACGTACACGCTTCCTCATTGAATAAGTCAACACAGAGATTGGTAGTTTCAGAAAGTTCTTCTTTAATGAAACAAAATGCAATGGAGTCTCCAAAATTTTATAGAAAGCTTGAAGAGTTTGAGTTAATTGTCTGCTGAAACTGAACCCACCCCCAACTCTCAGAAGAATTCCCTTAACCTAGGAGATGACTCTCTGCCACCTCCCAAGAATATAAAAATATTGTGATTAACCTGGACTATGCCCAGATTTCTAAGCCCCTTCTTACTTCTACCCGCTGCTCTACCCACCTTGCCAAAGAACAGGGGAAAAGAGCTATCCAAGAGCTCATGTCTAAGGAGGAGGTTTCTGCTCAGGAAGAGGCTTCTGTTGGCTCTCCCAGCAAAGAGAGCCTTGGCACTGACACTAAACATGAGGAAATTAAGCCTAACAAAGATATCCAAACCAATGCGGTTGAGGAGGAGATGAAGGAAAAAGATCCTAGTGAGAACAAAGGTCATACTGGTAGCGGCTTGATGGGAAAAATTAAGTTCCAGGTCGATACCATCGAGAGCACAATGTCTAAACTGATCATGGATTTGGAAGCTACAAACAAGCGGTTGACAAATGTCAGTAAATTTTTGCTTAAGGTAATGCATACCTCTGCCACTACCCTCTGCCTCCTCAATGAGAAGGCCTCAGAGGATTCGAAAGTTGTTAAATGTAACTGGGAGCTTTTTAATTTCCTCAATGAGGAATGGGCTGACATTTTGTTGTCAAAGTGCTTATGGAATGAAAAATAGTGTTGTGGGTGCTCATGATCGGGAGGATGGTGACCGCTGATGGTTTCGTGCCTCCTTTTTGGTTATATTTTGTTCACTTTTGTTTGCTCTATACTCTTATTTTGGTTTTAAGCCCTATGTGGCACCTAGTTAAGTTTAAGCTGAACATTTGCAAAACTCTAGTTATGTGGCGGTGCTTGTTATGTTGATTCTTTTTTTTTTATCATGGTAGACGTTATTGCTTAATGTTGCTTCCTCTTGTGGTTAAATTTTTGTTAATTACATAGTTAGCCTTTTGTTCTAATGGGTCAACACCCTTTTTTTGTTGCTGCTATTATCAAAAATAAGTTTCTTCCTCCACTGTCATACATGTTTTTGGGTTTATTCTTATATTTTCCATGCTTGGAAAATAAATTCTCTACAAGTGACATGGAGGAGTTCCAAAACTTAGGCATACATGGCGGCATAGTTGGATCAATAAACTACATATTATATCATCTTAAAATGGAAGCACTTCCATGTTAAGAGCATTTAGCCCTCTGAGTAAGTGGTTTGGGTTCATGTTTGGTGCCTTGATTGGATCTTTACATGTACTTGGCTCTCTCCCCACTTTCCACTTCTTCTCCACACTTGATTTCTTCATTCTAGGTGAAATTAGAGTTAAGGTCTTAAGGAATTTCCTGATTTTCCCTCTTCCATGGCTCTATTTTCTAGGTAGGGTTCAGAAATGAGACCTCCTAGTTCTTCATCATATCAAACAGAGGATTTTTTGTCTATTCTAGACATCTAGTCCTATTCAAATATCAATTTCCAAGTTTCTAGCACCCGTGGAACCCCTGTTGTAGAATATGGCCAAGTTAGGGTCTGAGGTCAAAGTCAACCTTGACTCTGACTAGGTCAGGGTCGACCTCAACCTTGAACTCTTCCCACTGGGATTTAAAATTGTCATTTGTCGGTAGTTTGGCTTTTAGGATAATTATTTCTTCTCCTCCGGGTCGGCTGTTTCGGGCTCTGAAATAGTAAATCCTTTAATTGTATTTAATCAAGGTATATTTTCTAAAGGTGAGGACATAATTGGGATTTAATTCTCCAAGGTTGCCCATCTAGAGGAGTGTGCCCTAGATCACTATAAAAGGAGGTCTTCCTCTCTCATTTTGACATCAAGTTTTCTCATCCCATCCACACTCAAGCAAATTCAAGTGCTCAAGATCTCAAGGTGATCAAGGAAGCATTCCATTCAAGCATTCAAGTCTTCTTCTCCATCCAAGTTCTCCATTAAAGATCAAGGATTCAAGAATTCAAGCTATTGAAGGGATTTGGCTCAAGCATTCAAGATCTATCATTCAAACCCTAGATCTAGCCACCACGGTGGTGTGATCTTCCTTCAAGATCCTTTGTTCATCTTCAAGATCCATATCATTGTTTCCTCAAGGTGGATTTCAAGCATACAATCATGGAGGTTTGATAATGTTATGTTCAAGCTTTCATATCAATATATTTGATTACATTCCAAATACATTAGCATATCTATTGAATTGCATAGCTTCATAGTTAGATTCATTTCTACTACTTTCTAGCATTCTCTTATTTTAATTTCAATATTAAGGTTGATTCCAAACCGGGGTTTGACCAAGGAAAACCCCCCAAACAAATAACAAAACCATTTTTCTTGTAGATAGAGGTGCAATATCTCAAATCTGAGAGCGAATTCAGATACCCTTTTCAGCAATCTTTCAGGATCTGCGAACAGAATCGGAATTGGACTTCAAATAAATAATGTGGTCTTTGACCTTTTGAAAGGTCAAAGTCGACCTATGTGAATTTGGAGAAAATATTTCTACGTTTTGTCTACCTTGACATTTCCAATCTAGAACAAGTGACAGAATCTTCAAAAAGTTCATACAGAAGCCAGAATTCAGCAGTTTCCAGATTTGCCCTAATTCAAGGTTAGTATTTGCACTTCAATTATTTCAAATTTCAAGCTTAATTCAACTATAGGGAATTATAAGGTTTCTCTCTCTCTCTTTCATATTCTTCATAGATTTATTCGATTGTGTATTAACCTTTTGGTTGATCAAATTGGATCTCTCCTTTGGGAATTTGGATTTAGGAGTGAATCTCACATTTTCCTCAACCACTTACACAAATAGAGGTGATTCCAAATTACCTCTATTCATTTTGGTGAACCCGACTAGCTTACTCTCTTTATTTTTTGGTGTTAGATTGCCTTCTATTTCAAAAATACAAAAAAATCTATATATTTGATAAAATACAAAAATATATTTCTTGCATTTTTATTTATCATGAAGATTGTTAAGATGTTTTGGTGCATAATCATGTTTGTTATTACTCTTCTACTAGCATATATTTATAATGCATATGATTTTTATGAGGGTATTATTCATTTCATAACATTGATGACCCTTCACTTTTGTCTTGCTTATGCTTTTGTGAAGTTGACTGATACTAGTCTACCTACATTTAAAACTTTTCTTAGGGATTTATGTGGTAGCCTTATTCATCTTTTGGATTATGTGAAGAATTTGGTAGATGATACACCATCTCCTAATCTTCTTGTTCCGATACCTAATTATCCATCTATTAATCCTCACTCTTCCCATACTTATGATGGGATTCAAGCTATAGTTCAAGATGCGGATGTGCAAGATTTCTTTGATTTACCTTCTCCTCCTAATCATGATGATCTTCAAGGAAAGGGTAAAGAAAATTCTTCCAAACCTATTACCCCACCTTATATGACCTTTACTCATGAACATGATAAACAATCACCTCCTGTAGAACCTTTGCATGATATGTACACTACTAGATATAATATGGTGACTTAACAAGGCTATAATGGTTTAGGGTTAGGAGTTAATGAGCATGGTATTAAGTTTCCCATTAACATACCTCCTAAACAGGATATGAGTGGTGTCAGAACTTCTAAATCTCAAGTCAAGTTAAGTGGTGTGGATCTTCATCCTCCCATTAACGCTCATCTCTCTACACCTCTAATGGATAATCCTAACACTCGTCAAGAAAATGCTAAGACAATATATGTGGAGCTAATGAATTCTAAGAAGGAAAGATTTAGACCTGTGCCTATTGATGCTTTGTACAAATTTAAATGTCCTTTCCACTATCGTAATACTCATTTTCTTGCTGATTGTAACAACTTCAAATTATATGTTAAGGATAGGGCTGCGCACAGTATTATACCTTTTTCTTGTGCAGTCTTACAACTTCTTCATAATTTTGATATAGGGGATTCCCCTCCATTAGAGCTAGAGTAAATGTTCCTATCCTCTTGTCTCATGACTGGGGGGCAAGAGGCATAATTTTATCTAGTCTTTTAGGATCCATTACATCTTTTTATTAAGATTTAATTGGTATTCTTTATGTTTCCTTCTTCCATGATGTTTTTATCCATTCCTAGGAATTATATTTTCTTCTTAGGAAATCTTTTCTAGGACATGTGTTTTGTAAAAATATCCCTTTTCTTTCATCCCTTGGGGGGCCAAGGTTCTTCCTTCTTTCTCTTTTTCTATGGGAACTTCTTTCCTTAGCTTAGTAGTATTTTCTTATGTTACAATATTATTTCATCATAGTGATAGAGGTGTTGATTATGGATAACCTTCTTATACATGAGAAGTTGTTGTTCTAGGTTGTCACTTATTCTCTATGTTGCAAATTATGTTTAATATAAACTTTTATTTTGGCTTTGTGTTAAAATTGTTTTCCTTCATTCCACAAATTCCTCTTGCTCTTCTTCACAGGGGGCTTGCTGATTGAATCTTTGTTCTCGCCTTTTGAAAGATGATATCTTATCTAAATACACTCTTCTTTGGTGGGGGTCTTGGTGATCAGATATTTTTCATTGAGGATCCTTTTCAATAAGTGACATATCCTTTTCATGATTATATATACTCTTGGATGTAGGGGTCAATATCTCTTGCTAAGGATATACTATACATTGTTGTAAACAGGATATCTCCTTGCTTTGTGAAGTAGGTATCCTCTTCCATCTTTGTTCCTACACTTGGGGGGCAAGGATGCCTTATCCTTCTTTTTTATCTTCAAACATTCACACATGGAGTCACAAATATGGATTGTGAGTTTGGTAGAAGTACTTTAGCCTTGGAGGCTTGGTATGATTTTCTATCTTATTCAAATCTATGCATTGTTATTTCATACGTTATTCTCTTCTTTTCTAGGGATTCACCTCTTTCCTGGTTAAGCAGTATTTATCTACTATGTGATATCCAATCATACATGAAAATTATGGTTTGCATTAGAGGAACCATGTCCTTTATACAACCTTTATTTGTTGTTTGACATTGGGTTTCCATGGTTGATACATCTCTCACCTTGGAAACTGAATAGGGTGCTATCCCTCATTAAGGTTACTTCCTTTTCACTTCTTGCATGATATCTCTTTACATTCATCTCTTTCGTGGCCTCATAGGAGTTGTGCCCTTCCTGGCTTGGATTGGGAGTTGTCTATGGATATTGTCTTGATGCTGAAGAAGGCTTTATCCTTGTTCTTTTTCTTTCCTTAACATGACAAAATAGTATGTTTTTTCCATCTTAAGGAGGGGGGCATATATAGGGCCTCCCTTGTACTATAGTTTTTTATTTTTATATGCTAAATCTTGGAAGGTAATCCACATAAGTTGCTAAATCCTAAAAAGACACACATCCTTATGCTAAATCTTCCAAAGGTAACGCACATAAGTTGCTAAATCCTGAGGAGACATGCATTTTTCAAATGTTTCAATATGCTAAATCCTCTAAATGTAGCGCATATAAGTTGCTAAATCCTGAGGGGACACGCATTTCCAATTTCAAATATGCTAAATCTTAGAAGGTAACACACATAAGTTTCTAAATCCTAAAAAGACACGCACCTATATGCTAAATCTTTCGATGGTAATGCACGTAAGTTGCTAAATCCTGAGGAGACACACATTTCATATTCATAGTGATACAAGAAGGTGGATCTGTGAGTATTCTAGAAGCTGTCAGAAGATGCATTACAATTGCAAGCATAGTTTATGGGTGAACCTATTGGGCTCTCCCTCTAGGGTGATTCAGGGTAAGGTAGGCATCTTACCGGGCAAGGTAATCACTTTCTCTTTTCTCTCTTTTCCCTTTCATGCTAGTAGGACTGGATCATTAAGCTATGTTGTCTATAGTGTTGCTCTTATCTTTCTTATGTAATCATTTATGCTTTTATGATAGCTTTCCAAATATGATATTGGTATGAGAAATATTTCTTAGCAAGGTTTCTTATGCTAATTGATTTGGGTTGTTTAGTGGTAACCCTTTTTCTTTTGTATACTCTCATGTATGTATGTTGAGTTAGAATCCTTGGTCTGGGGGCTTATGTCTTTAGCTAAGTGTTATTTTATCTTGTTTTGAATCCACTGGGATCTCTTCTCTCTTCTCCTTTACCAAGAGTTTGCATCGAATCCATACTCTTGCTAAAGTGGGGGCTTAATGTATCGTCTTAAAATGGAATCACTTACCTGTTAAGAGCATTTATCCCTCCAAGTAAGTGGTTTGGGGTCATGTTTGGCACCTTGATTGGATCTTTACATGTACTTGGCTCTCTCCCCACTTTCCACTTCTTCTCCACACTTGATTTCTTCATTCTAGGTGAAATTAGGGTTAAGGTCTTAAGGACTTTCCTGATTTTCCCTCTTCCATGGCTCTATTTTCTAGGTAGGGTTTAGAAATGAGACCACCTAGTTCTTCATCATATCAAACAAAGGATTTTCTATCTATTCTAGACATCTAGCCATGTTTAGATATCAATTTCCAAGTTTCTAGCACCCTTGGAACCCCCTGTTGTAGAATCTGGCCAAGTTAGGGTTTGAGGTCAAAGTCGACCTCGACCCTGACCACATCAGGGTCAACCTTGACCCTAACTAGGTCAAGGTCAACCTTGACCTTGACCTCTTCCCACTAGGATATCAAATTTTCATTTGTCGATATTTTGGCTTTTAGGATAATTATTTCTCCACCTCCGGGTCAGCTGTTTCATGCTTCGAAATAGTAAATCCTTTAATTGTATTTAATCAAGGTATATTTTCTAAAGGTGAGGACCTAATTGGAATTTAATTCTCCAAGGTGGCCCATCTAGAGGAGTGTGCCCTAGATCACTATAAAAGGAGGCCTTCCTCTCTCATTTTGACATCAAGTTTTCTCATCCCATCCACACTCAAGCAAATTCAAGTGCTCAAGATCTCAAGGTGATCAAGCAAGCATTCCATTCAAGCATTCAAGTCTTCTTCTCCATCCAAGTTCTCCATTGAAGATCAAGGATTCAAGCATTCAAGCTATTGAAGGGATATGGCTCAAGCATTCAAGATCTATCATTCAAACCCTAGATCTAGCCACCATGGTGGTGTGATCTTCCTTCAAGATCCTTTGTTCATCTTCAAGATCCATATCATTGTTTCCTCAAGGTGGATTTCAAGCATACAATCATGGAGGTTTGATAATGTTATGTTCAAGCTTTCATATCAATATATTTGATTACATTCCAAATACATTAGCATATCTATTGAATTGCATAGCTTCATTGTTAGATTCATTTCTACTACTTGCTAGCATTCTCCTATTTTAATTTCAATATTAAGGTTGATTCCAAACTGGGGTTTGACCAAGGCAAACTCCCCAAACAAACAAAAAAACCATTTTTCTTCCAGATACAGGTGCGAATCTCAGATCTAAGAGTGAATTTGGATACCCTTTTCGGTAATCTTTCAAGATCTGCAAACAAAATCAAAATTAGACTTCAAATAAATAATGTGGTCGTTGACCTTTTAAAAGTTCAGAAAGTTCATACAGAAGCTAGAATTTAGCATTTTCTAGATCTGCCCTAATTCAAGGTTAGTATTTGCACTTCAATTATTTCAAATTTCAAGCTTAATTCAACTATAGGGAAGTATAGGGTTTCTCTCTCTCTTTCATATTCTTCATAGATTGATTCCATTGTGTATTAACCTTTTGGTTGATCAAATTGGATCGCTCCTTTGGGAATTTGGATTTAGGAGTGAATCTCACATTTTCCCCACACACTTGCACAAATAGAGGTGATTCCAAATTACCTCTATTCATTTTGGTGAACCCGACTAGCTTACTCTCCTTTTTTTTTGGTGTTAGATTTCCTTCTATTTCAAAAATACAAAAAAATCTATATATTTGATAAAATACAAAAATATATTTCTTGCATTTTTATTTATCATGAAGATTGTTAAGATGTTTTGGTGCATAATCATGTTTGTTATTACTCTTCTTCAAGCATCTATTTATAATGCATATGATGTTTATGAGGGTATTATTCATTTCATAACATTGATGACCCTTCACTTTGCTCTTGCTTATGCTTTTGTGAAGTTGACTGATACTAGTCTACCTACATTTAAAACTTTTCTTAGGGATTTATGTGGTAGCCTTATTCATCTTTTGGATTATGTGAAGAATTTGGTAGATGATACACCATCTCCTAATCTTCCTGTTCCAATACCTAATTCTCCATTTGTTAATTCTCTCTCTCTCTCTCTCTCTCTCTCTCTCTCTCTCTCTCTCTCTCTCTCTCTCTCTCTCTCCCTTACCCTTCTCTCCTATCTCTATTCTCTCTCCCTCTCCCCTTCTCTCTGCTTACCCTTCTCACCTACTCTCTCCATTCTCTCTCCCTCTCTTTCTTTTCTCCCTTTTTCTTGTTTTTCATAGCACGTACACCCTATAGGGTGTGCACGCTATAGGGTGCACACCCTATTTAAGACTATGCATAACATATTTTTTGTTTTGTATAGGGTGTATGCCCTATAGCACACTTGCGCTATGTAAAACTAAAAGAAACAGTCTTATTTGCCAAGGATCTCATCAAAGTGGCCCACTTTTTCTTATGATGTCTGAATTCTGCATTTTCTCCGACAAGCTTTTTCTTTTCATGGTGTTGATAGTGACAAATCAACATCGTTTTGCACCATAGTGACAAGTTTTTGCTTTGCACCATCGTGAAAGTCAATTATTGGAATCAAAAAGATAAAAAGAGATCGAGGTAAGTTTTTTTCATTTTTTTACATGTTAAATGTGAATAAATAGTGTTTTGGTTTATAATTGGTATGATATAGACTTGTTCTTGATACATAATTTGATATAAGTGTAATAAATTTATATTATAATTTGTCATATTGTAAGAGGTTTATATTATAATTTGACTTATTGGTTTACATTTATATTATATTTTTAAAATTGTAATCAATTGATATGTAGAAATCGTCATCATGCCAAGGAAATGAGCAAATAATTTAACATCGGAAGAGCATGAAAGAGACAAAGAGAAGAAAAGGGAAAGAATGAGACAACTTCGTGAACAAAAAAAAATTAGATACTATAGAAGATTTTTCTTTGGATGAGGAACATGAAACATCAATACAAAGTAAGAGAGAATTGGAATTGGAATAAAAAAGACAATGAATGAGAAACTTGCGTGCAAGGAGACAATTGAATTATGAAGATGCGAAAACATCATCTACGAGTTCGCAAGTTCAAGAGACATCATCATCCAATGTTCGAGGCACACCAATGTATCATGTTGAAGGCACACCATTGTCTACTTCTAAAGGTGGAGGCACACCAATTTATCATGTTGAAGGCACACCATTGTCTACTTCTGAAGGTGTGGGCACACTCTTCTATCATGTTGAAGGCACACCATTATCTACATCCCAAGGTGTAGGCACAACATCATCTCATGTTGAAGGCACTCAAGATGGTACACAATTCACACATAATGTTTTTGATGCTCCTCAAATTATTAAATATAGAAAACCAAAATAATTGATTGATATTGATACTAACATTTTGCAAGCAATGCCTGACAAGATTTCCAAGCGTACTTGTCAAAGAAATGTTAATCATATTTGGAGATCATTTTTTGAGAATTTAAAAATGATAGGAAGATGTCAACTATTTTTTGAAATGATGAGAAATCTGAAATTTAGTCCCATCATGAAGATTCTTGGGCTAAGAACAATGGACGAGTCAACTAAAAAATCTATTGTAGAGAATCTAATGACTACATATGAGAGTGTGGGTTCTACATCACGCATGAAAGATCGTAATGTCACACGACATGTACTTACATCAACGGTAGTAAGCACTAAAATGAAGAAATCTCGACTCATTAGAAAGACAAGAAAAACATTGAAAATAAGTAGAAAGTCTCTAATGTGAGCCCTGGGAAGGCGTCAAAGAGTGGAAGATCCAAATAGAAATGAGTTATGGGTGTTTTCTGGTAGACTACCGCGAAAAGATAAAACAATTGTTGAAGCTTTGAAATCCTTGATTGAAGAATTTTGGAAGAATAATACATGGGTATCTCCTAATCAATGAGATGTTGTAAGAAGGAGGATTGGTGGTCTAATTCGTGTTCCACATCCAAAACCTTTTTTGGATTCAACTCAGACACAATTCTTTGCAAAATTTATGCATACATATCCTCAAATTAAAATTAGTCAGAGATATTGTGAAATGTGTAAACCTTTTTATGTCAAGATAAATCACACATGCACAACTTTTTGTTGTAGGCTACATATTGAATTTTCTATCAATTTTGAAGTTTATAGGAATATATGTGTAGGTTTGCACTCTAACAATGTTTTGTAGGATTGTAACATAAATGTCCCACCTAGATCTTCAAGGGAATTAATATCTACCATTTTATGTGAAAGAGTGGATGGTCAACAATTTTATAAGCTCTCATGCTTGAAAGGTACATGCATAGATTGTGGAGGTTTGTGATGTTTGCCAATTTGTCAACATATAAAGAGTATGCATGCAATCGGTAATGAAATAGTAGAATTTGGAAAATATAAGACCATGACATACAATCTAAATGATGGAAAAGAGGCTAAAAGATGTGATTTAGTAATTGAAAAAATTCCAGTGTATCAATTCATGGACATTTTTGTAAAAAAATTATTAATGAGTATGCAAGGCATACACATAGAGCACGATGGTTGGATATGCACTTCAAGTTGTGCAAGGACACATTCCCACTTGATACAATTGTTTTAGTTTGGGACTTTGCAGAGAACTATACACTACAACCATAGAATGAGGAGCAAGAAAGTATTACAACTCTCAATAGGTTGCTATATTTGTTCATATAGCATTCATGCATGCACCAAACATTATAGAGGAGAATAGGAAGATATTGAGGGAGTATCATTTTTATATCAGCAATGATCGCTCACATTCTACAGAGTTTGTACATAGTTTCTTTCAACTATTTTAAGGTCATTTGGCAAATAGGGGCATAAAATATCATTGACATATCATTTGGCCAGAAAATTGTGAATCCCAATTCAAGAATTCACGGATGTTTTATTGGTTGTGCAGGATGCATAAGATTACTAGAATTCAATATATGTGGAATTTCACAGAGGCTGGTCATGGAAAGGGAGAGCATGATGGCGCAGGTGCATGTATTAAAAGAGCTTTAGCATGTGAAGAATTAAAGTACAAAGAGAAAGAAACATTGTCAGATGCAGGATGTATTGTCCAATGGTGTAACACTACAATGGGTATAGGTAATGAAGGTGAGTCTACGGTTCGTATATTTTTTTGGTTGATGGATGAAACTAACATTGCACCATATGAGCATTATTGTACATTGATAGGATCAAGTGAGCTACACTCTTTTAGAAGTTGTAATGCAGGTTCATGGAGTATCCACACATGACATATGGCGTGCTTTTGTTCATCATGTGTAGATGAAGATTGGGATAGGTGTGAGTCAAAGGAATGGGTTGACAAATGGTATACACATATTTTGAGTCCACTTGCCTCCTATCATCCCCATGAATCACTACAACCGATAGAAATAGAATCATCCATTGACTTTGATCACTTATTTGATCTAGTACAACCAGGTCCATATTTTCCACATACAAATAATCATAAATTTAGTACTTTATCATAAATATTTAGTAAACTAACATCCTCATTATGTTTATATCATTACAGACCATGTTTTTGTTGTTATTACACTTGAAGACAATGAAGAAGGGACATATTTTTATTTGTGTCATTGTGTAGAGGTAAAAAAGAAATTGGATCACTCAGTTATCGATGGTGAAGAATTAGAATACCCTATAGGAGCAGTGGTTGTAAATGGTACATGGCTTAGACAGTATGCTATAACGAACCCTAGGTTGCGGTTGTTCGAGGATTGGGAGACACATAGAAAGATTCTTCATTATTCAAACATTGTCATTGCATCAAATGTCCACTTAATCAGATATGGGGGAAGACAACAAAATAAAACTCTTTGGAAGGTTCGTGAGTCAGACCACGAGGTAATACTTGAGACAATCAAGGGTAGGGCAAACCCAATTGGTTCATCGGACTAAATGGAGATACAAAATATCATAACATGTCAAATTTATATAGAACTGTAAATTGGGTAAACTATAAATTGTTCATGCATTACCCTGTATGTATAACGAGAAGTTTGTAACATTTAATGACAACCTTTCTCTTCTATTTTTCAGGGAAATACCAGAAGCTTTTCTCTGATTAGATCTTTCCTATGGTGCTCCTATTGAGTTGAGTTGTATAAATATTTCTCATTATTAATAAAAAAAAATTATAATAGAAATCTTATAGTTCAGAGATTTTTCATAGCATACATAGCATAATTCATATATTCTTTACATACACTAAGATCCCAGCTCAACATTAACTTCCACATAAACCCAAGCCAAAACCAACTTCTAAACAATCCTACCATAAACACCACGTACAAAAACCTAACCCAGAGTAGTAGGAAACTTGGTAACAACCTTACTTCCTTTAGAAGAAGCATGCCTAGCTAGCTCTCCAGGCAGAACAAAATTGATAGCAATCTCAATTTCTTTGGAGGAAAGTGTCATGATCTTGTTATATTTCAGCAAAGAAGTAACCTTAGAAGTAATCTTATAAAAAATATCAATCATGAAGCTCTCCATGATATCCATGGCATCACTGGATATTCCCTTGGAGGGATGCACTTGTTTCAACACCTTGTATTCTCAGATTTAATTGCTTTGACTACTGAATCCTTTGTGGGCTTGAACATCACTTTCTTTTCTTTTCTCATCTTTGGAGAATCCTTTACTTCATTCTCTCCTTTCATATCATCTTCTTTAAGACTCCACACCTTAGGTTTCCTTCAACAACTCCATATCCACCATATCAAACAAGTTCTTGGTTCATGTTTGTTTAAGCTTGCCAATTGGTTGGACCATCAACCAAATACTTGATGACTCTAATTAGAGGATTCTACCATCAATTTGAATATTTGGCACTTCTAGATGTAAAAGCCCCAAATTGGTCTCAAAACCCCCGAGAAACTAGGGCTCGCTCAATGTCTTGTCTCCTAGCACCATAGAAACTGAACTAAAGTTGATTCACCATCATTTGACCATCCTATGATGGATTCATGCATAAAATACCCCCTCCAAAGGATAGAATGTCTACTGTTGTACCTATTGGTGTAATTAAATATTTACTAATTACATTTTACTTAAGTTTACTTAGGATAATGCATTTGCATATTAGTTGTCATTGTGACACTTAGGAGTTTGCATTTTATTTTAGCACATGGTTAGGAGAATCTCCACTTTAGGTGTGATAGTTGTCATCACATACCTCTTTGTGTGTGAAATCCACCTTTTGTGCTCTTATCACATTATCATCTTCTCATTGTTACACATGTATCACATTCTTTCATATACAATGGAGGATGATCCATCTTTGGTGGACATGTGATTCCACCTAGTGTGGGTGATATCTTATCATCTCCTTATCATGTATTCTTATTGCATTGCCTATATATTTAGGCACTCCTACTTTGTAATCAATCAATAACTCAATTAGCTATAATCAATTATTTGATTATTTTTCCTATCTCTCTTGTGCTATCTCTTGAGCTTCTATATCTTGGCTTTTATTTTTACCTTAGGAAAATTCTTACATGGTATCAGAGTGATATCAAAATTCTTACATCGGATCAGAGCCATAGGAGTTTCATTGTATAGCCTATTTGGAGAGAATTTTGTTGCAGGTCAAAATTGGAGCTTGCCGGTGCAAATCAGAGGTTGACATCACATGGAGGAGGTCCAAAAACACCTAAATAAAGTTTTTCTTCATCCAAATTGGATATTTGAAGCAAATTCTAGAGCCATTTGAATTTTCAAGGTTCAGCGGCGATGATTTAGAAAAAATAATTTCAGAGGTGATTTTCAAACAGCGATATCTCAGTCATCTGGACTCCTTTTTTCAAGCAATTTTTTTTGTTTTGGGGTATAATTTCATGATCTACACAATGGTATAGGTGATGTCTGATCTCTATTTCTAATATTTTTTTAAAATCACAAATCTCAATTTTTACAACTTTAGAGGCTTTGTTCGGGCTCATATGGACACATTTTTAGGTGCTATTTTTTTTTAAAGTTCATGATTTTTTGTCTACTTTCTAGATCTGGTATTAGTTTGGAAAAATTTTGAGTAGACACAGTACTTTTAGAATTTGGTCTATTTTGGCCTATTTTTGGCACTTGTAATTTGTTAGATCCTTGAGAGATCTTGTGTCTTATTTGTTTGAGTCTACCATAGCTTCATATTTTATGTTGTAATCATCAAAACCAAAAGTCCACTTTGGTTCATTTTGGCAAGTGGCAATTGCACACGCACTATATATAAAGTGCCAAAATCATCTATTTTGGGGGGTTCTTTGGCTCATTGCATTTTGGTGGGTACATTAATTTTTTGGTCTCATTGTTTCATGTGAGAATTAAATAATAGATGGTTTAATTAAGTTGACAAGAGGAAACTATAAGCAATGGAGTGAATTGGATCTTTCTCATCTTTGTGAGCATAACCTATTCTCCTATTTTTATGATTATAGACCTAAAAGTCCTTCTTTCAATTGTGACTCTTACTCAAAAGTTGCTAAGGTTATCTATTTGAATATGGATATGGATGTTATAGATTCCCTTGATGACTATGATGATGAGATAGAAAATATTTCTAATCTTTGGACTGTTCTTTGGGAAATGTATGGAGATCCACATATTCCTCCACTTCCAAAATGTCCAGAACCTCTAGTTGCAGCTCCTTCTCCTCCTACTGAGATCACATATCTTGATGATGCATGTCTTCCTATAGCCATTGGTTCTTGTGATTCAGTGCAACAAGATATTCCTTGTCTTCCAATTATAGTTCCATGGTATGACTACATGACAGACATTGTAGGTTTGTTTGTGGAGTCCTACATTTCAGATTTGGGAGACTTTATTGATGACATTCATCTTCTCTTTGTTGAGGATGAGCCTTCTTTAGCTATTGTGAGGGAGCATGTTGACCCTCATCTTCAATCTCCACTTAATCCTTCTTTCAAGATTGACATGATTGTGGATCCTTTGATACAACATTTGCAGAAGGTCTCTTTAACTTTAGAGAATACATTTGAGTCTTTGGAGATTGGTTTTCATGAGTCTCAAACTTCACTTGAGATGTCACATTGCATGGTTAAGGTTGATCATACTCATGTGTTGGAGATTCCTATTCAGTTTCCTGAGACACCATAAATTTTGAGGATTCCTCATATAGATTGGGGAGGATTCATTGATACACCTATGGACTTGTTTCTTCCTACGGGGAGGAGCATTATTCAATTTTCTTGGTGTAGTTTCTACATTGATCTAGGTGCATCTATCATGGGTGTACATTCTACATTGAGGGGGGGCTTTCTTGCTTCTCTTCCTACTTCATTTGAGGAGGTATCTTTGTCTTTGGAGTTTGATCCAAATTCTTATGTTGATCAGTTACCATTGGTTCTTCATTTGTCACCTTCTATTGGGCTTGTTCCTGATTGGTTCATGACATATTTATCTATCAAGGACATGGAAACACATGAGCATACTTCAGAGACATCATACTTCATTTGGATTCCCCTTCCTACTTCCTATCCACAATGGGAAGCCTTCTTACATCTATACTTGGTGTATCTTCTTCCTAAGAGGAGAAATGTTGTTTTTAGGCATTGGACTATGTTTTGTCTTCAAACACTTACCATCCTTGGAGGAGATTACTCATTATGGGGGGGATATCATGTCTCCAACTATCCTTCTTATGGGGGGATAATTCTTTGTATATACATGATGTATGTAGTTCTTGGGGGATCTTGAGCACTCCATCCATCCATGCATCTTGTTTTCTTCTCTCTTTTTGGGGGAGGGTTTTTCCCATGAGGTTTTCCCTCTTTCTCCACTTTATGAGAGTTATGTATTTCATGTATTGCATTTTTTACATGGGTACCTAACATGGCCTAGTAGTCAGGACCCATCTTGCATTGTGAGCTTAAGTGCATTCCCCTAAGTTGTACTTAAGGGGGGGTGTTGGTGTAATTAAATATTTACTAATTACACTTTATGTAAGTTTACTTAGGATAATGCATTTTCATATTAGTTGTCATTGTGACACTTAGGAGTTTTCATTTTATTTTAGTACATGGTTAGGAGAATCTCCACTTTAGGTGTGATAGTTGTCATCACATACCTCTTTGTGTGTGAGATCCACCTTTAGTGCTCTTATCACATTATCATCCTCTCATTGTTACACATGTATCACATACTTTCATGTACAATGGAGGATGATCCATCTTTGGTGGACATGTGATTCCACCTAGTGTGGGTGATATCTTATCATCTCCTTATCATGTAGTCTTATTGCATTTCCTATATATTTAGGCACTCCTACTTTGTAATCAATCAACAAATCAATTAGCTATAATCAATTATTTGATTATTTTTCCTATCTCTCTTGTGCTGTCTCTTGAGCTTCTAGATCATGGCTTTTATCTTTGCCTTAGGAAAATTCTTACATGGTATCAGAGCGATATCAAAATTCTTATAGTACCCTTGCACCAATTTGATGACCCTTATGCACCCTTCAAACTCATCAAACTCCTTCAATCACTCTAAACAAGCCTGCCATAAACACCACGTACAAAAAACCTAAAATCTTCCAACAAAACCTAACCCAGAGCAATAGGAAACTTGGTAACAGCCTTACTTCCTTCAGAAGTAGCATGCCTAGCTAGCTCTCTAGGCAGAACAAACTTGATAACAATCTCAATTTCTCTGGAGGAAAGTGTCATGATCTTGTTATATTTCAGTAGAGAAGCAGCTTCAGGAGTAATCTTATCAAAAATATCAGTCATGAAGCTCTCCATGATATTCATGGCAGCACTAGATATTCCCTTGGAGGGATGCACTTGTTTCAACACCTTGTATATTAACCTTTTGTAACTTCCTACACTTCTCTTCCTCTCCTTTTTCTTATTCTCTTCCTTTTGCACATCACTTTCTTTTCTTTTCTCAGCATTGGAGAATCCTTTACTTCATTCTCTCCTTTCATACCATCTGCTTTAAGACCCAAAACCCCCTAGAAACTAGGCCTTGCCCAATGTCTCATCTCCTAGCACCATAGAAACTGAACCAAAGTTGATTCACCATCATTTGACCATCTTATGATGGATTCATGCATAAAATACCCCCTCCAATGGCTAGAACATCTAATGTTCTGGGAGGAAGATTATAATTTCCATATTTCCACAAGCCTTGAAATATTTTTATTGTTATCACTCTCCACCTTCGCTCTCTTAATTTAGTCCTCTCCCTCTCCGCTGCACTCAGCTTAGCCATCCTTACCTACTCTTTAACAAAGATTCTCCAAAATTTGTATACAAAGGCATCCTATAGGAAAAAATGAAAAGTTTCCCAGAGAATATCCTATAGCTTTTGACCAATTGAGGAAGCAAAAAATAAGTGAATAAGCAATTGGCTACCGGCCATATAGAAATGTACATTATATATGAGATATACATTGTACTTTACAAAGTGTTTTATGATTATCTAATTTCAACTTATTATATGATGCAGCCGAGTGTCGACACAGTCATTATATATGGTATGTTTTACTTCTTTTTTTTTTGAGAACTAATGCTTCTAGTGAATCCAAATTTAGTTGTTATAAAGATGAGATGTTAGTGAATGACTTCTTCCTAATACTACTCTTCCACCAGATCTAGATTTCAACCCTTTTGTGGATCTATAGGCTCAATCATAAGCCCACAGGATTGGCCAAGAGAAAACTATGATTGTATATCAACTGATTACAAAATGTTCAGTTGAGGAGAAAATATTGCAATGATCAAGAAGAAAATTGGCTATGGAAAATCTAGTTATGAATTCTGTTAAGAATGAAACTATTAAGGAATTGCAAGATATATTACTCAACGGTGCAAGAAATATTCTTGATGAACATGGGATTGTAGCTACATCTATTCAATATACAGAGGAAGATATAGAAAATCTTCTTAATAGAGATATTAATGTGAGAGAAAGGACATTTCAGAAACATATGGTTATCTTGGTGCCATTCAAGGTATGCCAATTACTTAGGACAAAGAAACAAAGCCCACATTTAATGGTAAAGAGTGGGAAGAGCTTCTTGGACCCATGATAGAAGTTACAGATAAGGAGGAAGAGCTAGGAAGGGGAAAGCGGCAAAGGAAAGAAGTAAGATATGTACATGTGCACTGACACAAAAAATTCAGATAGAAAAGTAACAAGTGTCTTGGAACTATCCACAGAGCAATGTGAAATGAAGCCACAAATTGGTTCATTAGTAGGCAAATAATTTGGTCATGCACTTCATTCTAGCACCATAAATATTTCTATTAGAAATGACTATCCATCAATGGACTTGGATTTACAAGACTTGGGCATTATCCCTGAAATGTAAATTCATCCCCACCTTTGGCAAGGTAGTCTCACTCCTCATTTTACAACAAAGGGCAGCCATCTATGGTCCAAGGTTTTAATTCAGCTGACAAGTGGAGAGCTTCTGAAGGTACTGATCTCGTAGAGAAGTTCCTACTTCATCTCAAGGTTCTTGTTTAGGTGACCAACTCCTTCGAGGTCCACAAATAGACCCATTAATTTCCCAAATTGGTTCATTAGTAGGAAAAGTATTTGGTCATGCACTTCATTCTAGCACCACAAATATTTCTATTAGAAATGCCTATGTGTCAATGGCCTTGCATTTATGGGACTTGGGCATTATCCTTGAAATGTAATTTTATTGCCACCTTTGGCAAGGTAGTCTCATTCCTCATTTTACAACAAAGCTTAGCCATCTATGGTCCAAGGTTTTAATTCAGCTGATAAGTGGAGAGATTCTCAAGGTACTAATCTCTTTCATAGAGAAGTTCCTACTTCATCTCAAGGTTCTCGTTTAGGTGACCAACTCCTTTGAGGTCCACAAAAAGACATATTAATATCCCAAATTGGTTCCTTAGCAGACAAAGAATTTGGTCATGCACTTCATTCTAGCACCACAAATATTTCTATTAGAAATGTCTATCCATCAATGGCCTTGCATTTATAGGACTTGGACATTATCCTTGAAATGTAAGTTCATTGCCACCTTTAGCAAGGTAGTCTCACTCCTCATTTTACAACAAAGGCCAGCCATCTATGGTCCAATGTTTTAATTTAGTTGACAAGTGGAGAGGTTCTCAAGGTACTGATCTCTTTCATAGAGAAGTTCCTGCTTCAACTCAAGGTTCTTGTTTAGGTGACCAACTCCTTCGAGGTCCACAAATAGACCCATTAATTTCCCAAATTGGTTCATTAGCAGGCAAATAATTTGGTCATGCACTTCATTCTAGCACCACAAATATTTCTATTAGAAATGCCTATCCGTTAATGGCCTTGCATTTATGATACTTGGGCATTATCCTTGAAATGTAAGTTCATTGCCACCTTTGGAAAGCTAGTCTCACTATTCATTTTACAGCAAAGGGCAGCCATCTATGGTCTAAGATTTTAATTCAGTTGACAAGTGGAGAGCTTCTCAATGTACTGATCTCTTTCACAGAGAAGTTCCTACTTCATCTCAAGGTTCTCATTTAGGTAACCAACTCGTTTGAGGTCCACAAATAGACCCATTTAATTCCCAAATTGGTTCATTAGCAGGCAAAGAATTTCATCATGCACTTCATTCTAGCACCACAAATATTTCTATTAGAAATGCCTATCCATCAATGGCCTTGCATTTATGGAACTTGGGCATTATCCTTGAAATGTAAGTTCATTGCCACCTTTGGCAAGGTAGTCTCACTCCTCATTTTACAACAAACGGTAGCCATCTATGGTCCAAGATTTTAATTTAGCTGACAAGTGGTGAGCTTCTCAAGGTACTTATCTCTCTTGTAGAGAAGTTCCTACTTCATATCAAGGTTCTCATTTAGGTTACCAACTCCCTCAAGGTCCACAAATAGACCCATTAATTTCCCAAATTGGTTCGTTAGCAGGAAAATAATTTGTTCATGCTTTTCATTCTAGCACCACAAATATTTCTATTATAAATGCCTATTCGTCAATGGCCTTGCATTTATAGGACTTGGGCATTATCCTTGAAATGTAAGTTCATTACCACCTTTGGCAAGGCAGTCTCACTCCTCATTTTACAACAAAGGGCAGCCATCTATGGTCCAAGGTTTTAATTCAGCTAAAAAGTACAAAGCTTCTCAAGGTACTAATCTCTTTCATAGAGAAGTTCCTCCTTCATCTCAAGGATGTCGTTTAGGTGACCAACTCCTTCAAGGTCCACAAATAGACCCATTAATTTCCCAAATTGGTTCGTTAGTAGGAAAAGAATTTGGTCATGCACTTCATTCTAGCACCACAAATATTTCTATTAGAAATGCCTATCTGTCAATGGCCTTGCATTTATGAGACTTGGGCATTCTCCTTGCAATGTAAGTTCATTGCCACCTTTGGCAAGGGAGTCTCACTTCTCATTTTACAACAAAGAGAAGCCATCTATGGTCCAAGGTTTTATTTCAGCTGACAAGTGGAGAGCTTCCCAAGGTATTGATCTCTTTTGTAGAGAAGTTCCTGCTTCATCTCAAGGTTCTCTTTTAGGTGACCAACTCCTTCGAGGTCCATAAATAGACCCATTAATTTCCCAAATTGGTTCATTAGCAGGCAAAGAATTTGATCATGCACTTCATTCTAGCACCACAAATATTTCTATTAGAAATGCCTATCCGTCAATGGCATTGCATTTACGGGACTTGGGAATTATCCTTGAAATGTAAGTACATTGCCACCTTTGGCAAGGCAGTCTCACTCCTCATTTTACAACAAAGGGCAGCCATCTATGGTCCAAGGTTTTAATTCAGATTTCAAGTGCAGAGCTTCTCAAGGTATTGATCTCTTTCATAGATAAGTTCCTGCTTCATCTCAAGGTTCTCATTTAGGTGACCAACTCCTTTGAAGTCCACAAATAGACCCATTGATTTCTCAAATTGGTTCATTAGCAGGCAAAGAATTTGGTCACACACTTCATTCTAGCACCACAAATAGTTCTATTAGAAATTCCTATCCATCAATGGCCTTTCATTTACGGGACTTGGGCATTATCCATGAAATGTAAGTTCATTGCCACCTTTGGCAAGGCAGTCTCACTCCATATTTTAGAACAAAGGGCAGCCATCTATGGTCCAAGGTTTTAATTAAGCTAACAAGTGGAGAGCTTCTCAAGGTACTGATCTCTTTCATAGAGAAGTTCCTACTTCATCTCAAGGTTCTCATTTAGGTGACCAACTCCTTCGAGGTCCACAAATAGACCCATTAATTTCCCAAATTGGTTTATTAGTAGGCAAAGAATTTGGTCATGCACTTCATTCTAGCACCACAAGTATTTCTATTAGAAATTCCTATCCATCAATGGCCTTGCATTTACAAGACTTGGGCATTATCCTTGAAATGTAAGTTCATTGCCACCTTTGGCAAGATAGTCTCACTCATCATTTTACAACAAAGGGTAGCCATCTATGGTCCAAGGTTTTAATTCAGCTGAAAAGTGGAGAGATTCTCAAGGTACTGATCTCTTTCATCGAGAACTTCCTGCTTCATCTCAAGGTTCTCATTTAGGTGACCAACTCCTTCGAGATCCACAAATAGACCCATTAATTTCTCAAATTGGTTCATTAGCAGGCAAATAATTTGGTCATGCACTTCATTCTAGCACCACAATTATTTCTATTAGAAATGTTTATCCATCAATGGCCTTGCATTTATGGGACTTGGGCATTATCCTTGAAATGTAAGTTCATTGCCACCTTTTGCAAGGCAATCTCACTCCTCATATTAAAACAAAGGGAAGCCATCTATGGTTCAAGGTTTTAATTCAGCTGACAAGTGGAGAGCTTCTCAAGGTACTGATCTCTTTCATAGAGAAGTTCCTACTTCATCTCAAGTTTCTCATTTAGGTGACCAACTCCTTCAAGGTCCACAAATACACCCATTAATTTCCCAAATTGTTTTGTTAGCAGGCAAATAATTTAGTCATGCACTTCATTCTAGCACCACAAATATTTCTATTAGAAATGTCTATCCATGAATGGCCTTGCATTTATGGGACTTGGGAATTATCCTTGAAATTTAAGTTCCTTGACACCTTTGGTAAGGTAGTCTCACTCCTCATTTTAAAACAAAGGGCAGCCATCTATGGTCCAAGGTTTTAATTTAGCTGACAAGTGGAGACTCTAGGTACTAATCTCTTTCATAGAGAAGTTCCTGCTTCATCTCAAGGTTCTTGTTTAGGTGACCAACTCCTTCGAGGTCCAGAAATAGACCCATTAATTTCCCAAATTGGTTCGTTAGTAGGCAAAGAATTTGGTCATGCACTTCATTCTAGCACCACAAATATTTCTATTAGAAATGCCTATCTATCAATGGCCTTGCATTTATGGGACTTGGGAATTATCCTTGAAATGTAAGTTCATTGCCACGTTTGGCAAGGCAGTGTCACTCCTCATTTTACAACAAAGGGCAGCCATCTCTGGTCCAAGGTTTTAATTTAGCTAATAAGTGGAGAGCTTCTTAATGTACTGATCTCTTTTGTAGAGAAGTTCCTACTTCATCTCAAGGTTCTCATTTAGGTGACCAATTCCTTCGAGTTCCACAAATAGACCCATTAAATGGTAAATGGGTAGATGCAATTTTGGAAAGAGTATCCCAATTGAAGAGTAATGGAAATTCTAGTGAGCATGAAGTTATTGCAGATCCAATGGGTGCATCTCCTCCACTAACAAATATAACTACTTCTAGGGACTTGAGTTCAAATGGGGACTGTTTGTTCCCAAACATGCCCCAGTCGAGTAGATGAGCCAGATGTTGCTTGAGGAAAGAAGATAGTGTTTTATTAAAGCATTTGCATTATCCCACTTGCTATCAGTTACTACTTTTTGAGCAGCTTGCTAACAGCTTCTGTGTGGGACTTCTATAATATATAATGTCCTCATGCAAGTACATGCCATGCACAGTCATTTGATCACCACTGACGACTCCGTGATGAAGTGTCCCTTAAGGTCCCTTAAGCATGAAATTAGTGATATTTGTGGGGTCATATCTCAGAGCTCATGTGAGGTAGCATGGATCTATTAATTGCTATGGGACAGTGTTGCTAGGGCCTCCAAAAGCCTGTCTCAATTTTTGAAGATTCAACTTCGTTTAAAATCGACAACACATTCTCAGTCGGTGGTAAAACTTAAGGTGTTCCTCAGCTAAAATGGCCAACATTGTGTATCTTTCCAATTTTTAGTCATAGCATTTAACTGTCTATTTCAACAGTTTTAGATGGCTAGGTAAATGCTAGTGGCAACTTCATTCACCATGCATAGTCATTCGATCACCACCAACGACTCCGCTGAAGTGTCCCTCAAGGTCCCTTAAGTATGAAATTAGTGATCTTTGAGGGGTCATATCTCAGAGCTCATATGAGGTAGCATTGAACCATCAATTTCTATGGGACCATGTTGTCGGGGCCTACAAAAGCCTATCTCAATTTTTGGAGATTCAACTTCGTTTAAATTTGGCAATATATTCTTGGTTAGTGTCAAAACTCATAGTGTTCCTCAGTTCAAATGGCCAACATTGCATATCTTTCCAATCATCAGTCATAGCATCAAACCATCTATTCTAACAACTCTGGATGGCTAGGTAAATGCTAGTGGCAACCTCGTTTGCCATGCAAAGGCGACTCTGTGCTGAAGTGTCCCTCAAGGTCCCTAAAGCATGAAATTAGTGATCTTTGTAGGGTTGTATCTTGAAGCTTGTGCAAGGTAGCAGGGATCCGTCAATTGCTATGGAACTATGTTGTTGATGCCTACAAAATCCTATCTCAATTTTTGGAGATTCAACTTCATCAAAAATTGGCAACACATTCTCGGTCGGTGTCAGAACACAAGGTGTTCCTTAGCTAAAATGGCCAACATTGTGTATCTTTCCAACCGTTGGTCATAGCATTGAACCATCTATTCCAATAGCTTTGGATGGCTAGGTAAATGCTAGTGGCAAGCTCATTCACCATGCATAGTCATTCGATCCCAGCTGGCGACTCCATGCTAAAGTGTCCCTCAAGGTCCCTTAAGAATGGAATCGATGATCTTTGTGGGGTCATATCTCATAGCTCATACGAGGTAGAATTGATCCATCAGTTGCTGCAGGACCATGTTGTCAGGGCCTACAAAAGCCTATCACAGTTTTTAGAGATTCAACTTCATTTAAATTTGGCAACACATTCTCGGTCAGTGTTAGAACTCAAGGTGTCCCTTAGCTGAAATAGTCAACATTGCGTCTCTTTCCAACCATTGATCATAGCATTGAACTGTCTATTCTAACATCTCTAGATGGCTAGGTAAACGTTAGTGGCAACCTCATTTTCCATACATAGTCATTCAATCCCTGTCGATGACTCTGTGCTGAAGTGTCCCTCAAGGTCTCTTAAGCATGGAATCAGTGATCTTTGTGGGGTCATATCTCAAAGCTCATGCAAGGTAGAATTGATCTGTCACTTGCTACAAGATCATGTTTCTAGGACCTATAAAAGCCTATCTCATTATTTGGAGATTCAACTTTGCTTAAAATCAGCAACAAATTCTCAGTCGATGTCAGAACTCAAGGTGTTCCTCAGTTGAAATAGCCAACATTGCGTATCTTTCCAACCAGCAGTTGTAGCATCAAACTATCTATTCTAATAGCTCCAGATGGCTGAGTAAACACTAGTGGAAACCTCACTCGGTACCCACAGTCATTCGATCACCACCGATGACTCTATGCTAAAGTGTCCCTCAAGGTCCCTTAAGCATGGAATCTGCGATCTTTGTGGGGTCATATCTCAGAGCTTGTGTGAGGTATAATCGATCTAGTAGTTATTACAGGATCATGTTGCTAGGGCCTACAAAAGCCTATCTCAGTTTGTGGATATTCAACTTCATTTAAAATTGGCAACACATTCTCGGTTAGTGTCAGAACTCAAGGTGTTCCTCAGCTAAAATGGCCAATGTTGCATATCTTTCAAACTATCAGTCGTCGCATGGGACCATTAGTTCCAATAGCTCTAGATGGCTAGATAAATGCTAGTGGAAACCTTATTCACCGTGCACAGTCATTCAATCCCCGTCGATGAATCCGTGCTGAAGTGTCCCTCAAGGTCCCTTAAGCATGAAATCAATGATCTTTTTTGGGGTCATATCTCAGAGCTCGTATGAGGTAGAATTGATCCATCAGTTTCTACGGGACTGTGTTGCCAGGGCCTACAAAAGTCTTTCTTAGTTTTCAGAGATTCAAATTTGTTTAAAATTGACAACACATTCTCGGTCAGTGTCAGAACTCAAGGTGTTCCTCAGCTGAAATGGCCAATGTTGCGTATCTTTCCAACCATTGGTCGTAGCATCGAACCATCAGTTCCAACAGCTTCGGATGGCCAAGTAAACACTAGTGGAAACCTCATTTTCCATGCACAGTCATTTGATCCCTACCGATGACTCTATGCTAAAGTGTCCCTCAAGATCCCTTAAGCATGGAATCAATGATATTTGTAGGGTCATATCACAGAGCTCGTGTGAGTTAGAATCGATCCATTAGGTGCTATGGGACCATTTTTTTGGGGCCTACAAAAGCCTATCTCAATTTTCATAGATTCAACTTCATTTAAAATTGGCAACACATTCTCGGTCGGTGTTAGAACTCAAGGTGTTCCTCAGCTGAAATGGCCAACATTGCGTATCTTTCAAACCATCAGTCATAGCATCAGACCGTTAGTTCCAATAGCTCCAAATGGCTAGGTAAATGCTAGTGGCAACCTCATTTTTCATGCATAGTCGTTTGATCCCCACCGACGACTTCATGCTAAAGTGTCCCTCAAGGTCCCTTAAGCATGGAATCAACGATCTTTGCGGGGTCATATCTCAAACCTCATGTGAGGTAGAATCAATTTTTTAGTTGCTATGAGACCTGTTGCTAGGGCCTATAAAATCCTATCTCAGTTTTCAAAGATTCAACTTCATTTAAATTTAGAAACACATTCTCAATCGTTGTTAGAACTCATAGTGTTCCTCAGCTGAAATGGCCAACATTGCATATCTTTCCAACCATTTTTCGTAGCATCAAACCATCAATTCCAAGAGCTCTAAATGGCTAGATAAATGCTAGTGGCAACCTCGGTCATCATGCATAGTCATTTGAACCCCACCGATGACTCTGGGTCGAAGTGTCCCTCAAGGTCTCTTTAACATGAAATCAATGATCTTTGTGGGGTCATATCTTGGAGCTCGTGCAAGGTAGAATCAATCTGTTAGTTTCTACAAGACCATGTTGCTAAGGCCTACAAAATCCTATCTCATTTTTCAAAGATTTAACTTCTTTTAAATTTGGCAACGCATTCTCGGTCAGTGTCAGAACTCATAGTGTTCCTTAGCTAAAATGGCCAATGTTGTATATCTTTCAAACCGTTGGTCGTAGCATCGAACTGTCAATTCTAATAGCTCTGGATGGCCGATTAAATGTGAGGGGCAACCTTGTTTTCCATGCAAAGTCATTCGAACCCTGCCGACGACTCCGGGCCAAAGTGTCCCTCAAGGTCACTTAAACATGAAATTAGTAATCTTTGGGGGGTCATATCTCAGAGCTCATGCAAGGTAGAATCAATTTGTCAAGTGATATAGGACTATGTTTTTGGGGCCTACAAAAGACTGTCTCAATTTTCAGAGATTCAACATCTTTTAAATTCGGCAACACATTCTCAGTCGGTGTCAGAACTCATAGTGTTCCTCAGCTGAAACAGCCAACATTGCATATCTTTCAAAACATCAGTCATAGCATCGAATTGTCAGTTCCAATAGCTCTGGATGGCTGGGTAAATGCTAGGGACAACCTCTTTCACCACGCATAGTCATTCAAACCCCGCTGACGACTCTAGACTGAAGTGTCCCTCAAGGTCCCTTAAGCATGAAATCAACGATCTTTGTGGGGTCATATCTCAGAGCTCGCGCAAGGTAGAATCAATCCATCAAGTTCTATGGGACTATGTTGCTAGGGCCTACAAAAGCCTATCTCCATTTTTAGCGATTCAACTTCTTTTAAATTTGGCTACACATTCTCGTTCGATGTTAGAACTCATAGTGTTCCTTAGTTTAAACGGCCAGTGTTGCATATCTTTCCAATCGTCAGTCATAGCATCAAACCATCAGTTCCAAAAACTCCAGATGGCTGAGTAAATACTAGTGGCAACCTCATTCACCACACACAGTCATTCAAACCCCGCTGATGACTCTAGGCCGAAGTGTCCCTCAAGGTCTCTTAAGCATGAAATTAGAAATCTTTATGGGGTCATATCTTAGAGCTCATGTGAAGTAGAATCCATTTGTTAGGTGTTATGAGACCATGTTTCTGGGGTGAATAAAATCCTATCTTAGTTTTTAGAGATTCAACTTATTTTAAATTTGGCAACACATTCTCGGTCGGTGTCAGAACTCAAAGTGTTCCTCAGTTCAAACGACCAACGTTGCATATCTTTCAAACCATCGATCGTAGCAATGAACCATTTGTTCTAACAATTTTGAATGGTCAAATAAATGCTACTGACAACCTTTTTTGGCACACATAGTCATTCAAATGACACCAACGACTCTGGGGTGAGTAGTAGGATGAGTGCAAATATGTATTCTAGTGTTTGTCATTAACAATCAGTCAGTTAGGGGACAATTAGAAGTTAGTTTGTAAAAGCATAAGGTTGGATGTCTACATCTGCCATAGTAATCTTATTAATAAAAGAACTCTTGCCAACATTAGGGTACCCCAAGAATCCTTATATTATATTTATACATTTATGCATTCATCTCATTACTTTTGTTATTATTATAGTTAAGGAATTGATTGTTATTGAGGACAGTGACTGGCATTTGTAGCACAATCAGCAAGTTAAACATACATCGATAAACATACAAGCATAAATATAAGGCATGGGAAATTTACAATGCAAAGACATGAACATAAACATAATTTAGTATACATCAATACACCAAACACATGAATTGCATACCTAAAACATAAATAATATATATTCGTAGGGCATGAAGTCAAATATATATGTCCAATAATGTCATACATTGAATATATTCAATACAGTAAAACTGGCTTCCTCAAAGCCAAATGGATGTACAATGTATCAGTGATACAATATACAAAAAAATATGTCCACTAATGCCATATAGGCATACAATCCATATCCCTAATCTAGTCCTTTCCCACCAGGGGAAGAAAACAAATCCTGAGTTGTCTTCGATTGTCATGTCGATGGAGATGCAGTGGATGTCATAGTCTTCCAAGTGTGCTCACTCGTCCTCCTATCTAGACTCTTCTGTAGCTCGACTCGATAAAAAAAATATTAGATAGAGATAACTAATATACATCAAAATTGAATTATACAATGACATAAAATTGAATATTGGCTTACCACTAGCAAATAGTCACTATGTTCATCCATCAAAGGCACATGCTAGCGATCTGGAGTCATAAGTCCCTAAAACAATGATCAAAATAATAATTAAAATACATACATGGATATCATTATAAAATTCAATACAAACTATTAAAATAACAATTGAAGTTAAGTGATCTCTTTCATACCTCTGTCAGTGCTTCAGAACTGGCTATTGCTACAACTACTCCATGATCCAAAGTATCATGGATAGAAGGAGGAGTCTCTGATGTCAAAAGCTGAAAATGAAACAAAAAAAGTAAATTATGTAGTTATCAAGATTACATATATATTTTACAACCCTACTAATGAGTAAATGATACCTCTGTGAAGGTTCCACCACGTCCTTCGGTGTGCGATATCAAAGTTGAAGCTCAAACATTCAACTAGTGCACATGTACATGGAAAATTATAAGATAACCATTCATATAAGAACGTACTACTGACAGGTTAATTATAATGCATTATTACATCTATATCTGTGGATTCAATGGTGACCTCACAAACCCAGGTGAAAGAATGTAATCATCATGCCTCTGGATTTTTATCATAATTTGTCTAGTAATTTAGTCATTCATTCATTAATTAAATATGATCAAGTAAATCCAATTAATATGCAAATAAATATACCTCAAGAAAAGTTGCATGATGCCCTTTGTTGTCTATTGTGAACGTCGATGGTCCACCAATGCACATCTAATGCACATGCATAATAAGTTAGGATATAATTATTCATATAATTACATAATAATCAAATATGTTAATTAAATGTTTTATTTGATACATACTTGTGGAATTGACGACGATGTGTAAAGGGGGACATTAGGATCATTACCACTTCCACTGCCACTGCCACCACCACTGACACTCTTGCCCTAAATTTTCATCATAAACAATAGATACTAAATTAAATAGTTATTCTTTTCGAAATTATATATGATCAAAGAAATTTTATGAGCTTGGAAATATTTACCTGTGTCAATGCCAAATGTTGTATTTAGAAAGCTATCAGTCATCAATCCATAATCCTCTTCTCTCTCTCACCAATACCAAATGTGCACAAGCATCCACATGACCAAAAAATATGCCCCCTCGAGGATTGACCATAGTCACCCTCAACTAAAGGAGTGGCACACTAAATGAGAGTCTGTGTTAGAGCATTAATCATGCCTAGTGTGTCTGCCTCTACATGTTCCTTCACAATGGAAGAAATACTAACATGATCCAACTGTGGCTTGCCAGTAGCAACCCTAGGTGCGTTAGGGTCATGATGTGCCCCTGCTTGATCAAATGATGAACCCCCTCCTCTACCCTGAGAATCTAGAATGTCAAAATAATTTGGCACCTCCTTGAGTACAAACTCACAATACAGTTTCCTCAAGAGATATATAGGAACCTCATGATTGTTACAAGGAGGCGAATCAAAGACCATCCACCATCTCTCCCAAAAATTGTTTTTAATGTCTTCATTTACACACCAATGAATTGGGAAGCTCCTTGTTGTAGTTCTAAGAGTATTTGTGTCCCCTGGTTTTTTAAATAGCTGGCAAGTGTCATCTTTTGTGATTTTTTTCTTTTTTATGTCCGCATAAAATAATTTATTTGCATAATATTTTTTTTGTTCTTCTCTTTTATCCTGCCATAAATTAATTTTCCCACTAACAGTGCTTACGTGGGTCAAGATTGCTTCCAATGATTTTGCAATTCTTTCCCTTCTGGGATTTGTACCACTAGAATCTTTTAACCTATTAATTAAAGATTCTAATTCTTTTTGTCATCTTTCAATTTGGTTCATCAATTTTTATTGTGTTCCAAGAGGAGGTTTCTCGATTGGTTGAGGCAATTGAGGTTCATTTTCTTCATTTGTTTCTTCATTCGGTTCTTCATTTGGTTCTTCATGAGGAGACAGAGGGTTTGGTGGAGGGAGATTATTTCTTCTTGGCAATTAAAAAACTAAATTTTAAAATCTTCATTACATAAAAAATTTAAACAAAAACAAATTTGAATAAAATAAATTTAAACAAAATAAATAAGAGGCATGATAAGCTGTAAAAACACTTACCTCTTCTTCCAAATCGAACTTGACGATGCCATGGAGCCATTTGATCGATGGATGAACACAAATAATCCACTCACAAACAAATATAATAGGGTGTGCATGCTTTATAATCTCCTCTTAGCTGAAAACGCAAGTTTGAGAAAGAAAAATGAGCTTCCAAACCCGTGTGCAATAAAATTTATAATAGTTTTTCAAAGGGTGTGCGCCCTATAGGGCGTACGCCCTTTGGAAAACACTAAGTTTTCCAAAGTGCATGCACCCTATAGGATGCATGCAATTTGGTTTGGATTTCCCAAGCCTAAGTCTTGAGAAACCCAAGCCATAGTGTGTGCACCCTATAGGGTGCACGCCCTTTAGTGCATGTGCACTATGCACAATGGGGGGCCAAAAAGAAAAGTGGCATCTTTTTGGTCCCCCATCTTATTGCACTTACCCCATATCTTTTTCTGAGAAAAAGTGATCAAAATTTATTAATTTAAGAATAATAGAAAAAAGAAAAGGGAAACAAACCTCAAGAAGAGGAAATAACACTAACCCATCCTATCCTTCCTAATTAGCCTCTCAAAATCTTGAGAATAATCCAAGGACAATTGTCCCCATTTCCCTACATTCCAACCATACAATCCTTCAGAGGCTCAATTGGCCAAACATTCAGCGACCTTATTCCATTCACTAGGAACATAGTGAAAGAAAACAAACTCTAAAGATTCTCTCAAACTAAGGATCTAATGACCCATCATAACCAAATGCAAATCCACATCATCCATCTTCTACCTATTTAGCATATCCACCACCACATGAGATTCTCACTCACAAATATTCTTGTTCCAGATTTAAGAGCACACCCTTTCTCAAGAGCTAAGATGATAGCAAAAGACTTCATGTTGTTAATGGTACAATGGCCCTTATACACCGAGAATAAGAAAATGATATTACTTGATTTACCTCTTCCAGTCCATCCAACACCAGCATGTCTCAGATTCCTCCTAGAAGACCCATCAATTTTAACCATAAGTGTCCCTAGAGGAAGAAGAAACCACTTACCATCACGTTGGGCCTTCTTCTTAACCATGTGGTGCCTTGCCTATAGTCTCCAAAAAAATCCATCCCCTAAACTCAAGCCAAAAATATTATGGACAACTTTCACATATAAGTTATAGTAAGAAAAGTTTTATATCACTAACATTTATGAGCTATGACAAGTTTATGATTTTTCATAAATCTGATTTTTAAGTTGTAAAGTATAATTTCTTTAACAATATTTTTTTACTTTTCTAAGAATCTCTCAAAATTTAGATAGGTTTATTTTATGCATTTTTATTTTTGAGATAAAAGTGACGTGACAAAATAATCATATCTATTCAAATTTTTAAGTTTTCATAAATATTTTTTTATGAATAAATCAATGAATTTCTTAGATATTTTTATATTTCTAGAAAGCTCTTATAAGTTTAGTAGAAGTGTTTTCTTCTACAAAAAAAGATTTTATCCAAGACTATCTTTTAAACTTCTTACACAATTGCACTACAAGTAAATTTGTCCAAGGCATTGTCATTTGACTAGTCTTAGTTGCATATTTATTTCTCTGAAGGTTAATTAAAAAACTTGTGCTCTCATCTTGCAACTTTGTGCGATTTTGAGGAACAAATTTAATTGTTTTTATTTTCCTTTCATCTTGACTAAAAGGAACCTATTATATGTATGTTTTCCCCTTGTGCTTTGTGCAATATTTCATGACCAAAACAATTGGATCATTCCTTCTATAAGACCTTCCTAGTATTTGATCACTCTAGAGTAATATTCCAAGTCTCATATTTTGGTGAAGTATAAAGACAAATTAGATGATTGAGAATAAAAGGTCAGAGGGTCAAAGATAATGTGAAATTAAATTTTAGAAGAAATGTTAGGAGGTGATTAATTAGTCTAAATTAAGTAATTTTTATCTATTAATTAAATAATTTACTTGAAAGAATTGGATAATAAGATAAATTTTTTTAACTAATTTAATTGATTCACCTTAAGGAAGAATAAGAATCAATTAAATAATGACTTATTTAATTAGCTTATAAATAATTTATATTAGAATTGATGGTAATAATGTGTACTTAGACTAATTTGATTTAAGTAATTGACCTAGAGGACTAAAAGGGGATTATAGGAATAATTAATTAATAGGATAGATAATAAAATAATGATTTATATAAATAATTTTAGAAAGCTAGTATGAAGAAGCTAGTAGTGAATACATGGTGTTTAAATTTTACCCCTCTTTGATATAGTGTTGAGCCTAGTAGAAATGGTACTGTTGTAAATAATAAAAGAATAAAAAGTAAGATGAAGTGGATCTTCACTCACTAATTGTGTAATGTCCCTAAAATATTTAAATTACTTACTTAAATTAATTAATTAAGTGATCTCAAATTTACATAATAATGTACAGACACCTTTAATCAATTTATTTTAAAGTTAGAGTAATAAAGTACGTTGACCTATTTGTAACCTTTATGAAAACTTTTTGGAGCTCTTTACAAGGTCGTGGTTGGCATTGTAGGAGACCATTGTGGAATTTATTTTCTTGTGTATTTAAAATTCTAGTTGGAATTCAATGTTGTTCATCAATTTAGAGGTGCAAGATCCTCCATATTCTTGCATTCATAGTTTCAATGTAGGTCACTCATCATCCTATTCTATCTGTTTATCCAAATTTGTTACGTCTTCACTTGAAGAAAAATTTGTAAGAATTAGAATATTCTATAATCATTGTCAACAATTTGCATGTTGTTGGTCTATGACTTGTGTTATTTCCTTCATTAGTGGTAATATATTTGGTAATTAATAAATAGCTTGATATTTGGAAATAGATAAAGAAATATCAAATTGTATGAAAGGACACATCATGTAGAGGTGCAAGATCCTCCATATTCTTGCATTCATAGTTTCAATGTAGGTCACTCATCATCCTATTCTATCTGTTTATCCAAATTTGTTATGTCTTCACTTGAAGAAAAATTTGTAAGAATTAGAATATTCTATAATCATTGTCAACAATTTGCATGTTGTTGGTCTATGACTTGTGTTATTTCCTTCATTAGTGGTAATATATCTGGTAATTAATAAATAGCTTGATATTTGGAAATAGATAAATAAATATCAAATTGTATGAAAGGACACATCATGTAGAGGTGCAAGATCCTCCATATTCTTGCATTCATAGTTTCAATGTAGGTCACTCATCATCCTATTCTATCTGTTTACCCAAATTTGTGATGTCTTCACTTGAAGAAAAATTTGTAAGAATTAGAATATTCTATAATCATTGTCAACAATTTGCATGTTGTTGGTCTATGACTTGTGTTATTTCCTTCATTAATAGTAATATATCTGGTAATTAATAAATAGCTTGATATTTGGAAATAGATAAAGAAATATCAAATTGTATGAAAGGACACATCATGGGGCCGGGCATTTCATTACAATTATAAGGGTGAATATATTACATTTGAAGATCTCACAATAGTTCACGGCCACCATATGAGTGAATTCTAATTACCGTATGGGTGAAGTAATTACCATACAAGTGAAGTTCAATCACCATACAAGTGAACTTAGTTCCATACAAAGGTGACACAAGTTGTGGTGTAGTTGTGAAGGGAGGCCATAGTTTCCATAAGGTTATACTTGATGTGCACATCTATCATACAAGGCTCTGTATGAGTTCACCTTTTTGTATGGGTGTGAACACCCTTTTCGCATGAGACTGAGGATATGTGATGTGTGGGTTAAAGACCTTTCCATGCAAAGGAACTTGCTTTGGAGTCTATATATTTTAGTTGTAATTGGGGTTTGGTACATTACTAGTTTCTCAAATTGATAAGAAGAATGTGGATGATGATGAAGGTGATGTTATTAGTATTTTTATTTTAAAGTAAAATAATGATCAACACAAGTCTAATAATTATAATGGTAAAAATAAAATGTTTATTTTGATGAAATGTCTCAAGTACAATCCCAAATTGGTAATTGGAACACATTAATTCTACATTTGACTCTTGACCCGGTCCTTATCTTTCTAGATATATTCCTAAAGAAACTTATGTTGTCACATGTATCACTAAGTCTTTATTTACTATTCACATTGAAACATTAATTTATATTATGCAAAAATAAACAAAAAAATTTTTCTTTTATTTTAAATGTAAATAAATTAAAATAAATGAATGAATTTTATGCTTTATACTTCAAGATACAAAACTCTCTTACAAAACATTAATATAGGACAAACAATTAAAATAAAGACAAAGAGAACCAGTGACAAGCCTGTAGGAAACCAACTAATCAGATATAGGTGAAGCATCCCAGAATGAAGCCAAAAAATATAAGGCAATGCCTCCCACAAAGCATTCAACAAAAAAATGGGAAAACATCTGAGAAACCTTAAGGATTTTTTCACAAATTCTCATTCAGATTCATAATAACATCTAAAGCCAGAAGCTGAAGGGTAGTGTGGTGATCTCTGCAATGTCGGGTGGTCTCTTTTTGTTTAGATTCATGGCTACAAAAGCCCTTTCCCTTATCCTTGCAGGATCTTGGCTATATGGTAAGCACATTCTCACTTTGGCTAAGTGGAAGCCTGGCTTTGACCCTTCTGCTAACCTAAATAAGATGGCCCCTATTTGGATCCAGCTACTAGGTCTCCCACTTGAGTTCTAGGATGAACAGGTCTTTGGGTCTATTGGGAACTCCTTTGGGCATTATATAGCTATGGATTTGATCACCCTCACCAAGTCTCCTCTTGTCTTTGCTCATTTATATGCTAATGTCCCCTTTAACAAGACTCTCCCAAAATTTGCTATCCTTAAATCCAAATTGGGGAAATGGTCTCAAGCCATCATGTATGAGAATGCAACCCTCTTTTGTCAAGAATGCAACTCTAAAGGGCACACTAGGAAGGATTGTAAAGCTCCTAAGAAGCCTGAGCCCAAGCTTAATGGTGTTGCTGCTCCCCAGGCCCAGACTATTGTTGTGGTTCCGACTGTTGAGCCCTAAATTATTGTTGAGGTTTCGATCCCTGATACTAAGGTAAATCCCCCTGGTTTGGAATAGGCCACCCTGAAGATTTTGCTGGAATAGGGTGAAATACCTATAGGTGAAGTCTTAGCCAACGCGGGAATTTTCTCGCCTAATAGTGTTCTGAAAGATAAGCAAGACCAAGTCGACCTGATCTCTGTTGGTTGAGTTTTAGTCCTGACAATGGAGGTCAGTCCAATGATGAAAGTGGTTTTGAATACCTATGATATCAATCCTAAACAGGTTGTTTGTAGTACTCCAATCAAGCCACCTGAAGCTCTAAAAGGTGAAGAGGGAGAATGGAAAACCCAACAAAAGAAAATAAGGACAAAAAAAATTGATGTTGGGGTGGACACAAAGCCGGGTCATCCATCAAATAGGATAAGAAGAGAGAGGAACACAATGAAGGAGATTGCTACAGGTAGGCAGGAAACCCTCGACCTTACACCCAAAGGTAAGAAATGATTTTTTTTCTTGGAATATTAGGGGTTTAAACAAACCACATAAGCAATTGATGTTAAGCAATATATTATTGATTATAAACTTGACATTCTCCTTATTCAAGAAGTCAAAATAACTTATTGTAACTTTAATTCTCTTGTGGGGTGACTTTGGTCTGGGGCCATGTTCTTCTATTTTGAAGCATGTGGGGCTTCGGGGGGGATTGCTACCCTTTGGAATCCTTTTAAAGTGCAGGGGGATGCACTCATTTTCTCTCATCGCCATCTTGTTGTTTATTTCACCTCTCCAACGACTACCTGGCACTGTTACAATGTTTATGACCCTAATTCTAGTGAGGGTAGAAAGGCTATTTGGGAGGAGCTTTCATCCTCTTTTAGCCTCCTTCAGGGTTCTAATTTTTTGGTGGCAAGGGATTTCAACTCCCATATTTACCTATCTGAAAAATGTGGAGGAATTATGGATTTTACCGAAAGCATGGGGGACCTATCCAACTTTATCAGTTTGAATCATCTACAGGATGTCAATCTCAAGGGTCAACCATTCATGTGGATCAACAACAGGAAGGGAAACCACCTGATTTAGGTCTAGCTTGACAGGGCCCTAATCTCATCAGGTTGGGACCTTGGTCCATCCTACTCTCTTACTGCCCTTCCTAGAACCACCTTGGATCATAACCCTCTACTACTCAAATGGATGGATGGGAAGCACTCCTACCCCGCCCCATTTAGATATGAAATTATGTGGACTTTGCACCCCAACTTCAGGGAAAAAGTTAAGCAATGGTGGTCCAGTCTGATTAACAGTTCTATTATGTTTAGGGTATCCTCTAAACTAGAAATCATTAGGGGAGCAGTTAAAGGTTGAAGTAAGACCACCTCTGGTGACATCTTTCATAAAAAGAAAGCTTTGAATGAGAAATTTCAAAACCTCCAAGGGTTGATGGCTTCTGGGAATTTTTCTCTAGACTTAGTCAATGAAGAGGAAGAGGTTAGGAAAGATTGGAAAGCTACCATGGCTAATGAGGAAACTTTTTATAAATAGAGATCCAGAGTGTTGTGGCTGAGAGAGGGAGATAGGAACACTTCTTCCATCAATCTGCTTGCAAGCATAGGAGACAAAACACTATCAACACTCTAAAGGATGGAAGGGGGAATGGGATCTCTAACCCTACCTTGCTGGAAAATGTAGCTACGAACTACTTTTCCAATTCCTTTCTGGATGTGTATACCATTAATTTTGATACCCTTCAAAACTAGCTTATCTCAATCATACTGAAAGGGATCACTAACAGCGACAATAATTCCTTACTGGCTAAATTTATTGATGAAGAAGTGTGTAATGTTGTGGTCTCCATGAAGTCCTTTAAAGCCTTGGCCTTGACATCACTACCCATGAAATCCTGCACTCTATCTCTCACAGCAAGGCTGCTAGTATGGCTCTTAAGCTTGACATATCTAAAGCTTATGATAAAGTGAATTGGAGCTTCCTCTACAAGGTCCTTGCCTCATTTGGGTTCTCACAAGACTTCCTAACTTTGATCAAAGCTTGCATTGAAATATTCAAATTCTCTATGTTGTTTAATGGAAAATCGGGCACTAAATTTGCCCCTACTAAGGGTCTTCGCCAAGGGGATCCCCTATCCCCCTATCTTTTTATTCTCCTTGCGCAAGTTCCGGGCCATAACATGATGCACCTGGCATGGCTTATAAAAATTGAGGGAATCAAACCTACCTCTAGCTTGCCTCCTGAAATCCTGTAGTAGTTTGTGGATGATACATTCTTCTTCGGTACTTCCTCAGTCCTGGAAGCTAGGGAGTGGAAACATATGCTTGACAGTTATGCCACTACTTCAGGACAACACATAAATTATCATAAAAGAAAAAAATTCTTCTTTAACACTGAGTTGAAGGTGCAATCTAAGATCTTGATAATTCTGGACTACCAGGCTGATGTGCTTCCTGTGACCTACCTTGGGGTCCCTCTCACTATCAAAGATGTGAAGAATGAGTTCTCAAATGAAGCTGGCTAGTTGGAAAGGTAAACTTCTCAACAACACTGGTAAACTACAACTTCTTTCTGCCTCTCTTCAAGGAATTCCTATCTATTTCCTTTCCATTTTCAAAATTTCTAGTTTTATGGCTGATAAGTTAGAAAAGATCCAGCACACCTTTCGATGGTTGGGAACTGAAGAAAAGAGAAGGTTTCCTTTGGTTAATTGGGAGAAAGTCTATAGTCCTAAACCTTTAGGGGCCCTTGGTCTAAGAAGAATTAACAACCTAAACAAAGCCCTGCTTTCCAAGTTATCTTGGCAAATGGTTGCGAGTTCTGCTAGTTGGTGCAAAATCATGAAAGCTAAATACCTTGATGGGTGACACTTCTATAAGATCTTCATGGAATAGGGGAACCTGAGAGGTTTCCAAATTTGTAATAATTAGTATCCTCAAAAAAAAATGTATTATGGAGAAGGGAGCTCTATGGCAATTAGGTAATGGTAGGTACATAAGGTTCTAAGAGGACCCTTGGCTTCCAAATGGTATTCTTGTTGCTATGTGTTTCTCACATCTAAGAAACATTCTAACACTAGGAGTGGGAAGCATGGTCTCCAATTTCATAACAAATGGCAGGTGGATTGATATTACCCCTTTCCTAAGGGACATACCAGATCTCCTCAATTTGGTTGCTAATCTCTTCTCCCTTATCAATTCTATCTGCATCCCCATTTTTGATAGACCCGATAGACTTCTTTGCTACCATACCCTTCACAATGGCTTCACGGTCAAATCTGTCTACAATTAGCTTACAATAACTCTTGCTGACACAACCTCCTAGCAAAAGGTGTGGCAACCATAGCTTATCCCTAAAGTCAATTTTTTCTAGTAAGTGGTGATGCATGGGAAAATTTTGACTTTGGACAACCTCACCAAGAGGGAGTTTAATCTGGCTAACAAATGTTTTTTATGTAAGAAATAAGAGGAAAGCATAAATCACTTATTTATCCATTGTGATTATGCGACTGAGCTATGGTAGAAAATTCTAAATCACCTTGGCATCCAGTGTACCCCAAATAACGATATAAGAGATATTTTCCATAGTTGGTGATCTCCATCACATCACCCTCTGATAAAGATCTTATGGGATCAAGTCCTACCTATCTTTTGTTGGTCCCTATGGAAGGAACACAATAATAGGATATTCAGAGACATTGAACTAAACTGTATGGTGGTGTTTCAAATTGCATTGAAATTACTTCAAGAAAACTTATTGGTTGCCCACTGGAAGACTCCCTATTTTCCACCCTGTACCTAGGATCACAAAACTGCTTTGAATTGGGGTATGTACAAAGGGTTAGCCAAGTTTGATGGCTCAAAAATTGCTGTCCACAAGGCCACATTTTGGTCTCCACCCAGGGAGACCTGGTATAAATTGAAATTTGATGGTTCAGTTCACAATCTACTGCAAGCTGGTGGGGGCTCCTTCGTGATCACAGTGGTTTCTTATTAGCAGCCTATGTGAGTCCTCTTAAAAACCACACTGTCAACCAAGTGGAAGCCATGGCTCTCCTTTGGGGATTGAAATTGGCTTTGTCCATGGGCTACATCAATATCAAGGTGGAAAGGGACTCCAAAGTCATTGTTGATGTTGCCAAGGGAATTAGTAATGTTGGATGGAAAGTGGATAGCATTTTGAGAGATATCAGGGGCATTATGGATAGCTTGTAGAGGGTTACCATCACTCATATCTATAGGGAAGGAAACATTGTGGCTGATGCCATGGCTTCTTTTGGTCTATAGCTAGAGGGGCTCAGATGTTGGAGATCTGTAGGTTAGCTTCCTCAGAACACTCAAGACCTACTAACATGGGAATTGAGAGAAACAAATTTTCAAACTAATGATGTTTAAAATTGAAATCTTGGCCGGGACTCCTCAGGATGTGACTGGGTGCCAGTGCATTCTTATGACAACTTTTAATGATTATTTTCTCTGTCACATGGACTACTAGTGGCGTAATCCTAAGCATGATATTGGCATGATTTGGCTAACATGGTTGCTGGCCACGAATTGGGCTTATAAATATAATCATTACATCAAGTGAGTTATGGGTAAGAAATTTTCAGAGGCTGGCGAAAGATACAATGCAGATTTTTTGTAGGCTAATTATTACTTTAAGTGTGGGTAAATGTGTACTTCTCACATTTTAACCACAGTGGCTAAGATTTATGAAATCTATGACAATCAAGGTAGTAATTGCTTTTGGCTTATTGACATGACTTCTATCTAGCTCTCATTCATGCATTTGTAATTGGTGCTGTGATTTTCTTCTGAGAGCCGAAGCTGGGTGAACCCACAATAGTGGCTTACACTTTTTAGCTTGAATGGACACTGAACTCTACATTTCGAGAAAAAATTTTAGATTCAGATGCATATTGTTGTTGAACCACTCAAAATCAGAGGATGAAGTAAGTTAGAGTCTTTTAGGATTTTTTGTCTAGATTCTAAATATTTTTATTTTTATTTTTTGTGAATTTATTTGAATACTTTTTGCTTTCTCCCACGAAAACTTGTATGGTGCTGAAAAACATCATTTTCAAATAGTAACATTGTTTTGATAGAGCATAACTTTTTTTGTAAAATAGATATGGATGTGATTATTTTGAATTTAGTTTTGTAACATCCATATGGAGGGCATGCAATTGGTTTGATGAAATTATCAGTATTATTGCATATTTTATTAACGTTTGAAGTTGACTAAACCAAAATTTTGACCTACCTTGACTACATAGCTTATAACTTATTGTGTATTTATCAAATTTCAATTATTTTTTTTAATAGAAAGTAGACTCAAATACGGAGGGCACTATTATTTTTTATAAAAAAATTTCCTTGTTTTACTATTTTTCATTGAACGTCAAACTCAGAGGTTTATATTTGATAAAAAACCTACATTCATTTAACGTCAAAAAACATACACATAATAAATTTAAAAATAGTCAAATATATAATGGTTAGAAAGCTAGTTCTGAGCACTTGTTGTATGAAAAAGGATGTCTTTTTATTCATCCATTTGATCAGCGCGCTTGAGGCCCGAAGCCATGAAATTCTCAGAATTTCTTGAAAACATGAAACTATGTCCCTTTTTAGGCACTTTTGATAGAAAGTACTTTCTATCAAAAGTACTCTCAATCAAAAGTATTGACTTTCAATCGAAAGTACTTTCTATCAAAAGTACTTTTCCCAAAAATGTAGAATTTAGTCATTACTAAGATACTTTTGATCGAAAGTCATCTAGTTTCAATCGAAAGTCATCTAGTTTCCACCAAAATAAAACCCTAATAATGACTTTCGATCGAAAGTCATTAATTAGAAACTTTTGATCAAAAGTTCATAAGTAACTTTCAATCAAAATTTACTTCAAAATTTTGATCGAAAGTAACTTACGTGATCGAAAGTCCTATGTCTAAGGACTTTCGATTGTAATTTAGTACTTACGATTGAAAGTGTATGCGAGTTTCTATTGAAAGTTGGTAAAGAATATTTTGCCAAAAATGCTTTTCAGGATGAATTCCTTCCTGCAAAAAATTGTAACCCACTATTGTGGGTTCACCTAGCTAGGGAGAGAGTTTACCATGGTTTTCTCTATAAACAGTCTTTTTCAAAGATTATGGGAGAGGACAAAAAAAGAATCGAACTTGACCAGATTGAGAATGAGTTCACCTTGGATCCCATGGTTATGTACTTCTACTGAGAGGGAGGTATTCTGCCACTTATGGAGTGCCTCCAAGGCCACGATGAGATGATTTCCAAATAGGTCACCAAGACATGGAATGACAAGTAGGTTACTATCAATGGCATCACTTTCCAAGTTAATGAAGATGTCATTAGGTAGGCCACGAGCATGCCTACAACTAGCAGGAAGTGGAAAAAGATGGTGAAGACCTAGGAAAAGATAGAATATCATGCAATTATTCAAGGATGACCCCACGCTGATGCTGATAAATGGTGGTTACACTGTGTCTAAGCTGTCGGATTTTTGGCCCAAAATGTGTAGATTGGTGATGAAGTACTTTACTTTGGAGGGAAAATTTAGTACATTTTACAACTATCACCTCTCATTCCTAAATCATTTCCACCACAAGCTGTTAATTTATTTTCCCTTCTTCCTATTGCATTATTTAGAAGCTAATGTGAAGGTAGTTAATGAGGCTATCTCCCTTGGAAAAAACTCAATTTATCTACACCAAGGTCTCATCCTTTGCCTATATAACTTTCACTGGGCCCTTTTACCTACTCCACCTCTATAGGTTTTGCAAACCTCCCTTCACCCTGCATTGCCCTCAATGTCCCTTAATTAGGGTATTCCCACTCTCATTAAGTCTAAGGATGAGGTGACCCCAGCTTCTAGCCCTATGTCTGTTAAAACTCAGCCCACTGATAGCTCTCTGAAGCATGTCGTTAACCCTGGTGATGACCCCTTACCCCCTTCCAAAAAGAAAAAAAAGATTGTGATTAGTCTAGATTGTGGTCTTGCATCTAAGCCCTAGATTACTTCCACCTGTCACTCTACCCACCTTACTAAAGAGTAAGGTAAAAGGGCCATTAGAGAGATCATGTCTAAGGAGGAGATCTCTACCCAGGATGAAGGTTATGTTGGATCCCTTGGCAAAGAGAGCCCGGTCAATGTTATTGTCATGGAAGATGTTAAGGCTATGGGAGCTACTCAAACTATTGTGGCTATGGAAGAGGTGAACGAAAAGGACCTGAATGAGAACAAAGGGCACTGTGCTAGTGGGTTAATGGGAAAAATTAAGTTCCAGGTTGATACCATGGAAAGTATGGTCCTGAATCTCACCAAGGACCTGGAAGCCATGTAGGATTGGTTAAAAGATGTAAGTAAATTTTCCTTTAAAGTTATGCATGCCTTTACTACTACACTTTGTCTCCTGAATGAGAAGGCCATGGAGGATAAGGAAGCTATCAAAAGAAATCATGAGCTCTTTAGTTTCCTCAATGAGGAATGGGCCGATATTCTACTGTCAAAGTACTTATGGACTGGAAAATAAAGTGTTGGGGCCCTGTGAGTAGGAGGATAGAAAATGATGTTGATTCCTTGCCTCTATTTTTGTTTTACTATGTTTATTTTAGTATGCTCTGTTGGGAGTTCCCTTTGATCTTCAACTTGTAGATTTATACTTTGATGGATAACTTTAATATAACTTTGACTCTATCACCACTCCAAAGTCTACAAGGAAGAGGGCCAATTAACAAGGATCAACAATGAGATCCTCCTACACTTTGAGCCTTGATGCTCAGGTGGGTGTACCCTTGACTCACTTCTCCAAAGGAGTCTCAAAACAATATGCAACTATATCCTTTACTAACTGACTGAAAGATTATATCATTTAATTTGTTTGTATGTGGTTGATGACAATGAAATACCTCCAGAGGATGGACTAGTGCCTTAACCTAGGGAAAAGAGTCACCCAATTACATACATCAACTGAAGATCTTAAATCAAACACTCCTAGCCTCAGGATAAGTGCTTTTCCTATTACCCCTCTCCCTCAAACACAAGGACATTAGATTCTTATTTGGTTGTAAACTCACTGAACTCACCTAAAAGACTTTAATCCCAACTTTGTTAGGAACTCAGAGTTGAATTCACAATACTCTTTGTTTACCATATGCTAATACACTTTGTGACACTAACATATATGAGCTCATAACTAAAACAAGAAGACATACACAAATGCAAGATTGAAACTCAATAGCATTCTCATTAACATATTCAGGATCAATATACAATCAAAACAACACAAAGATAGGAAAAAGACCCAAAATCCATCTCCTCTTTCTATATAATACCATCATCAACCAGGGACCAAAAGAAATTTTTGGAACCCTCACTAAATCAAAAAAGCTACAACATATACCACCACTAGTCACCTTGGAATCCTCAAAGAGGATGCATCAAGCTTTGGGTGACTAGGGTTAGGATTTCAACCACCCAACCAACTCGAAACAGTCACAAATTTATTACAGGGGAAGAAACCCAGGCAACTAGGAGAAGACAGATCCCAGAGTGATCCTCAATCATGAAAAATCTCACTGAGAAGGTACTGAGAACCACAAAAATGCCCAAAATGTCAACCTGTTGGGCCACTTGCAGCATGCCTAGAGCACAAAAAAAATAGTACAAACCCCTGCAGATGATCATGGAACACCCTGGACCATACCGCAATAGCAAGTGCCACCAAACAAATCAAATTCGACCATGAAAGAATTCAATTCTGGTCCTTTCTATCACTAAGAAACCCTCAAAAATTTGAATTTGAAACATAACGATCACTTTCATGGAGCCTGTAGTGAATCGGCGGTCGATATTTAAATCTGAGCTATCTTTAAGTCACGACTGTCAGATTCCTTTATTTCGCAGGCTTTAAGTCCTTAACTCAACTACCACCCTCGGGTTAACTCCTAGTGAACATGTGACAAAGGATTTCTTATTCATGAAATAAAATCTTAACTCACCATCAAACTCAATGACTTAGTTGTCAAAGGGAAACAACTAACCCCGGTCCTTATTTAGCGAACTAGCGACAAAAGGTTTTCACTAGTTCGCAGAACATTTTTTACCTCTACCAATTCATTTAGCGACAACGTGAATGCTTGTTTGCTAGATCGCCCAAAAATTTAGAGTACTACCACCTTTCCACACGAATAAGCAAAACCCTTGTAATATATCAAAACCACCAATCACTTTATTATGATCGCCAAAAGACTAAGGAAATTATACTAGGCCGGCATCAAGAAGATCGACGGTTGTCTCATCTTCACATAGACCTTCAAATAATGAGACAACCATTGGATGAAGAATCTTACTCTACCCTGACAACCCTCTGATAGGATACGAAATCAATGGTTGGCGCAAGATCTTAAGCCTCTGACACATCCCATAAGAACTTATGCCTGTCGTTGATTTACTGACAATGTCAGGACCCTCTGATGCATCTAGAAACTAGGTCCCACTAACAACTGCCAACGTGTTAATACATGGACTAATCATATACCAAAAACTATGTACATGTAGTAGTGGACCCACCTGCAAAGAAAGGCTACATCATGGAAATGAATCAACTATCGTTGCAAAAGCGCAAGCCTCTGACAAAACCCTTGCACTTTCATGACAACCATTGGATCAAGATGTTGTCAGAAGGCTGGGCCTAGGAAAATATTAAGCCAGAACATAGAAAATATTAAAACACTGACTTAGGAAAAATAATAGTGCTGGGACTTAGGAAAATTAAAGGCCACCGACGGTATAAAACCTTTAGTCGCAAGATCGCATAACATAAAAAAGGTTCACGTGATCATGCGACAAAGGGGATAATATTTTAGCACATGCGTTAAAGGGATTTTTAAGTGGCCCAAAAATTAATGACAAATTAGAACAGGGCCGGGGAAAGACAAAGGGTTTTCACACCAAAGACTAGTTTTTCAAAAATTTGAACTAAGGGTTTATGCCAGAGACCTAAAAACAACTGCAGAGACTAGGGGGAAAATGCTACAGCCATGAAATTTTTTTAGGGTGCTAATAGTGGCTTTGTCTAGGGATGTATGCCTTCTGTAGGCATAGCAAGGACTTAGAATCACTGGTTAAAGTAGACCATCCCACTGGAAAAACTGACAACAGGGAGCAACAGGACCAAAACCCTATAGACCAGAACAAAACAGGACAGGGGCAAGAAACTTTACAAACATTTATAGAATGTACAAACCTAACTACTGTTCATGGAAAATAGAATACCTTCAATTGAATTATTTCTTCAAGAATTGTCCATGAACTGGCAATTCCTGAACTTCACCATTTAACTCTTTCACAATGTATGAATCTTGGCCCCATTTCTCATGAATTAGATATGGCCCTAGCTATATGGGATCAAATTTACCATGTTTTCCTTTATAGTCCAATCTAGCATTCCAAATTAACACCAAATCACCAAGTTCAAACTTCCTTTCAACAGTTTTCTTGTCATACAAATTCTTAACCTGCAACTGCAATCTGGCATTTCTTGCAACTAATTCTCTTCTGGTTTCATCCAACCTAATGAGGTCCTCAATTCTCAACTACATCTCATCATCTATATCATCATCATATAATTGCAAAAATTTATACATTTCCAGCAGGTTATTTTGAGGCATCCTTGCATGTATTCTATATACTACGTCAAATGGTGCACAACCAATTGCCCTCTTCACAGTTACCCTATCAGCCCATACAACTAATGGTAGTTTTGAATTCCATGCCCTCTTATTCTTTTCAAGAATCCTCTTTAGGATTTTCATCAGGCTCTTATTAGATGATTGTGCCTATCCATTTCCTTGTGGATGATAAGGTGAGGAATTAGAAATTTGAATTCCCAAACCTTTGCAGAATTCCTTGTATTTAGCATACCTAAAGCACATTGCATTATCACTAACTATCCTCTCAGGGAAACCAAACCTTGTAACAATATTATTCAACAGAAAATCAATTACCACCTTACTAGTTGCATTTCTTGTAGGTATAGCCTCTACCCACTTTGTAAAGTAATCAATGGCAACTAAGATCCATGAGTGTCCTCCACTTGACTTGTTTGGTATCTTCCCTATGAAATCAATTCCCCATTGTTGGAAAGGAGCTTGTACTTCTACTAGTTTTAATGGCACATTACCTAAAAATTTAAGCTTACCAGAGAACCTTTGACAAGCATCACACCTCCTTACCAACTGCACTACATCCTTGAAGATTGTGGGCCACCAGAATCCTGCTCTCAAGATTTTATGATCAATTGTTTTACCCATATAATGCCCACCACAAACTCCCTCATGCATTTCCTCTAACAACTTGTAAGCCTGATTTTCATCTACACATTTCAACAGTATGCAATCCAAATTCTTTCTATACAATTTACATTTCACAATTACATACTTGATGGCCTGTAATTTCAATGTCCTCTTCTTATTGTCATCCATGTCATCTAGACACTTCATATTTCTCAAGTAATAGATAATATCTTGATACCAAACACAATCATCCATGTCACATGTATAATCAATTTTAGAATGCTTTACCTGATTAGCATCAAGATTGGATTGAGCCATCAGTTTTACCAATCCCTGTCCTCTGACCAATTTAGTAATTTGGACATCAACATTGAATTCTTGGATCCTATTGATCCATCTGCATCTTCTCCCAGACACCTCTTGCTGTGAGAAAATATCCTTCATAGCTACACTTGGCACAAAAGAAATCACAACTACCCCCATCAAGTAACACCTAAAATCCTTGACTACCTTCACAAGTGCATATGCTTGTTTCTCATTTATGTCATACTTCAATTCAGCAGCCTGCAAAGATTTACTGAAGAATGCAATAGGTTGCTCAAAACCATCCTTATTCTTTTGTAACAAAACTACAGCAATAGTGTGAAAAGATGCAAAGGAAAAGATATGCATTGGGACATTATAATTAGGTGCCTTGAACATTGGTGCATCTTTGATAGCCTGCTTGATATTTTTGAAAGCCTCATCAGGCTCACCCTCCCAATTGATTGCAAATCCCTTCTTCAACATCTTAGAAATAGGTCTAGTGACCTTAGCAAAGTTTGTCACAAACCTCCTTAAGAAATTGACCTGACCAAAGAAAGATTGAATCCCTTTAACATTTTTTGGCCTCTGAATTTTATCAATGGCTGCCACCCTTTCAGGGTCAATTCTCACTCCTTGCTTCCCAACTAAGTGGCCAAGAAACTTACCTTCAATGACACCAAATGCACATTTCCTTGTCTTTAAAGAAATACCATAGTCCAAATCCATCACAAATATATTCTCTAAATGAGTACAATGGTCTCCTTCCTTCTTGGAATAGGCAGTTAAATCATCTTGATAAACAACAAGGAAATCATTGATAAAATCTGAAAAGGCAACATACATTGCCCTCTAAAAAGTAGCACCAGAATTTGTGAGACCAAAAGGCATTCTCACATAAACATATGTCCCCCAAGGTGTTGTGAAAGTTGTCTTAAACTATTCTGATTCTTTAACAATCACCTGATTGTAACCAGAGAAACCATCCATCATAGACATCAATTCTGATCCAGTCACTCTCTGCAACATAGCTTCCATATTGGGCAGACAATAGTTATCCTTTAATGAGCTGATGTTCAAATTCCTGAAGTCCACACAAAGCTTGATGTCACCATTTTTCTTTCTCACAAGAATAAGATTTGACACCCAAGAAGAGTGCCTTATAGGCTTGATAATTCCAGCATCTCTCAGCTTCATTAACTCTTCTTGCATCTTGGGTGCTAAAGTAGGATTAATAGGCCTTTGTTTTGGCCTGAAAGGTTTAGCGTCTTCATTCAATGGAATAATATGTTGAAACAAATCTTATCTATAAACCTTTAGGTCATCATATGACCATGCAAAAACATGCCTGAATTTTCTTAGTAATTCAATCAGAGATTTCTTTACATTGTGAGACATGTCCCTACCAATGTATACCCTCTTAGGTGCCTCATGTGTTCCAAGATTTATCTCCTCTAGATCAGCATGATCTTCTCTTTTGATATTCTTTTGAACTCTATCCTAGTTATTAAAGACAGTTTCCAAGACAACAAGTCCCTTGGGCACCTTGTTAGCTCTAAGCTGAATGATTTCATTGCCAAAGACAAACTCTTTTCCTTCTACTGACTCAACCAAGGTTGAACAATCAAATTCCTAACCATGATACTAATCTTCACAACTCATAAACTTCAAGATATCATTATCATCATCAAAAACTTGCCAATTCTCAATATTGTCTAGTATACTAGGCCTAGCTTGAATTTCAACTTTAGAGAGACCAGAAAAAGTAATATCACTAGGATTGATTGCAATATTAGCTAACAAGTCAGCCATCTTATTCTTACTCCTATCCTTCCACTCAATATTGAAGGCATCAAAATGTTCAATCAAATCCCAAACTACATTCCTATATTTTTTCAACCTTTTGTTCTTGGAAGCATATACTGACTTGACTTGGGACACCACCAACTCAAAATCACTAACAACACTTAAGCACTTACTTCCATGTTTTTGTGCCAACCGCAGTCCTAACAACAATGCCTCATATTCTACTATATTGTTGGTACAAAAGAAATTCAATGTGAAAGAGAACTTGTAGGTGTTTCCATTAGGAGAAATAAGTAAAATACCTGCTCCTGCTCCATCCTTGCAATTTTCACCATCAAAGTACATTACCCACAAATCACCTTTCATAGAATTAACACTTACCTCAACAATGATAGGTGACAAAATAGGTTCATTTTCAAGTACAGGGATCTCTACCCTAAAAGCATTAATATCAGTATCCACAAAACATGTAGTTTCATTATCAATACTTCTCTCAATCATGTGGCATACTCTTCGTTCTCACTCAATCTTGACAAACTGATCATCAATCTTGAAAGTAGCATAGGAAAAATCACACTGTAAACTTCCACCGATGGTAGCACTCCACCTTCTAGATAGCAACATCCCATAATGAGGAGGGATGTCCACCACCAAAACACTCATTGTTAACTCTTTATTTGGATATGTTGCCAGCCTATATGGCATTGCATTGATAGTCCCAATAACTGGTAGCTCCCTCCGATCCATTACACAACATCTACCTTGAACTGTATCAACTTTAAGGCCCAACTTCTCCATAATCTTAAAAGGCATAATAGTATTAGAGGCACCACTATCAATCATAAAATTTCTTAACTTCATTCCATTCACAAGGACACTTAAAAAGAATGGATCAATATTTTCAAGGCTAGCATTGACAGAACTGTCCAAATATATAGGAGGAATTTGAGATACAATTCCCTGAGCAGAAACACATTTCAAAGCTTTATCCTAAGATCCATTGCATGCAACATCATTGTTATGAACATTATCTACCCATGCAATAGCTCTGTCCTTATGTTCAGGGATCCTCAACAATTCTGACAATGGAACCTTAACTATAATTTGGGACAATATAGATAACATATCAACAAGAGCAGAGGAAGGAATCTCAATCTGCACTGCCTTAGTATCCTTTTGCTTATCTGATAAATTAGGTGTATTGGCCACCCTCATTTTTTTAATCTTAGCCATTGTGTTAACTGGCTTCTCAATCTCACTAGAAAATCTTTCAACTCCAACTCCCTTAGGCTCACAATTCTTACCTTTTACATTCTTGAATTTCACTATGTGATCACCTTTTGATTTGTTCTCATTAGGCTCTCCAGAGCTGGTACTCTTTATAAACATTCCTACAGCTTTTCCATTTGTATCCCTTGCCACCATGCCTCTAGTTTGCACTTGGGAAATCATTTCTGCACTAATCCTATCCATCTCTTCTCTAGATGGTCTTCTTAAATTTATTGGTTCAAAAGAAAAGTTCATGTTACATGTCTTCTTATCAATGTCTTCACTATCAGAAAAAACCTCTTGATGAAAAAGGGCTTGATTATGTCTCTTCACATTTACATCTGCTTCTTCATCAAAATTAGAATCATCTTCATATCCTAGATATGAAGTAGCCAAGTTGCATCCAACATCATCTTAATCTTCTTCTTGATCTATCTCCTCACTGCCACAATCTTGATTTGCAGCCATAAAATGTGCAACCACACAATGCTCTATAGAATGAGGGGACTGGCATGCAACACACCAAGATATGTCTTCCATGACATTTATTGAAGCCTTTTGTAGAGGGTCAGTGACACCTCTATCATTGTTTCCTCTTGCAGCGGGGACAACAAGCTTGACATCCTTCCATTGGGTGTTGTAGGGGTAGTTCTATAATCTATTCTACTTATTGAAATTGTTGTTGAACTAAGGCCTTTCATTGGTAGGAGCACTAATGTTCCTATTTGTAGGTGCCTTCAAATCCTTCAATGCATTGAGCACCTTATCCAATTTATCTTCTTCTTGCCTCTTAGTTCCAACATTCCTATCATTTTTTTTTTGTATTTCTCATCCCCAAACAACATAGGGTCATCTCTCTTCCCACCCAACTTCCCTGATATCTTCATATTGTTCTCAATGTTGACAACAATCCTAAAAGCATCTCTAAGAGTTCTTGGTTCTTTATCCTGTTGCCATATTTTTGCACATTTTGGAAACCTAATTACTAGATGAGCTCCATCCCTAGTTTGCATTATTATGTGGTCTTGATTAAGATTTGTGTCCATTTATTGCAAGTACATGAAAAGGAAAAAATATATTACTCCAGCTAAGATTTCATGTGTCATATCCTGAATATGTTGTATAGAAAGGAAAGAGAGCTAAAAGAAAACATTCATATGAGCTCACACATGTCGTGAGCATAGAAAATGCAAGAATTGCATAAATGAGTGCAAGCATACATGAATATAAGGAACTAGATGTAGGGGTACCAGACATTGCCTGGTAGTGAGTTGATTCTTCTATGTGCCCGGGGTGCTCCTGTGATCCTGAACCTACAAAGAGAAAATAAAATGGGTTAGATCCAATGGATCTAAGCAATGAATGGTGCCACAGAATCTATCTATAAAAATGCATACGTGCACCCAGCTATACACCTCTGGCATGGGCTGTGCTTAGGGCAAGTGCATGATGAGGATTTGGAAATAAAGGAAGTACCATTGATTTTACTAATGTTTTTGTCCCATGTGCAGATGAATGATGATGCCCTATGATGTGGGCTCTATCAGGAAGATCTCAAATCTCCTAGAAAGAGACCAAATCACAAGTCAAGAACACCCATGATCAGTGTCGAGTCTCCCAGTACCCTACACTGAACCGGTGAGAGTTGTCAGAAGCTCTATTCCCACAGAGTTTCTGGCAACTCTAACTGTCTCAATGAGAGGCACTGACTCATGTGGGGAGGCATTTAGTAAATGAGACACTAAAAGAACCATAAAGCCAAATCAAATAAGCATGGTCAAACAGAACAGAACAGAGCATTGGCATTACAGAGGACTACATGGCATCTAGTTCGAATAGAGCTATTGGTAGAGTACAGAGATCTATGAATTAGATGGGGGCACTCTTCTTCATAGGTGTTCATAGGGCATTCATCATCAGCATAACAAGGTACAACAAATGATGCTTCAAAGATAAAACTTAATGCAAAACATTATGACATTTCAATCTGCATTCTGTAATAGTATGAATGTAATATCTGCATTATATGCTAGTTGAAAGGGCAAGATAGCATGGCATGATGACAAGAATCCTCAATGGCATGAAAAAAATTAGATCCAGGTGTATATGTGCCTCCAAGAGTGCATAGCATGATCAAACCTGGAGTCTCTCCTAGTGATCAACAGTTCAATAATAGGGCACAAGTGTCTATGCATTAAGCAGGGGTGCCAAGTAATAAAACTGAGAAGCCATTCAATAACATGGAGATTCAATGGAAATAAGCTAAAGTGATCAAGCTATATAGTACCTCATCAATTATGCAGTCAGTAAGAAAGGAGAACAGTGACGAGAGTCATGAGCCTCAAATGAAGAACAATGTAATCATTGCAATAAAATCTCATGATGCCATGAGAAGGAATCAAGTATAGTATCAGGCCAAGATGGGGCTATAACATAATAATGACTAAGGTACATAATCATGGCCCTCAACCCTCATAATTAATAACACACTGATTCATAGCCCCATGATGAGTCAATGGTATAATAGATACACAATGGCACCACCCAGTGAGATTAAAGGCACAGTGAAGCACGATGGATGGTGCCCTCAAAGCCGCGGGTCCTCACCATGAGATTCAAGGTGTATATAGTAAGTAAATGGCAAAATCTGTATGTTTTGGGTACATGACAGAACATGTAGTGGTTCTCTAAGAAAGAGGGGCATTCTATGTGTGTGAAAATACTTGAGAATGTACAACTTAAAGCATGATAGATGGTGCTCTATAACAATAAATGTATAGGAAAACCAAACAGGGACTCATAGCTTTAACAGTATAGCTCACAAGTAGTCCAAGAAGTAGAAACAAAATAGTAAGTGGTTTTTCAACTAGCAATATAATGGCTTGTGCTCCTTCTAAACAGATATTCGAGAGAAATAAATAGCAATATATTTTGAAGTAACCAAAGCAATAAGAAATTTCCTAGTGCCCCATGTAATATCAAGATTTTGTCAATCTTTTCAAAGACAATAGAAGGAGTGGAAAAGGCTGCAACAATGTGGAGGCAATACAATGCACTGAACACCAAGGAAAACAATTCAATCATGGGCCATTAGATTGTGTTCTCGAGCTTGTTAATAGCAGTAAGTTCATATTAACCATGCCCTAGTTTTCAGCACATGAAACAACAACAATTATGTTTTGATGCCTAGTTATACAAAATGGCAAAACACAAGAACAATGCCATTGCGATGCCCAATAAATATGTTCATGGGCTCTTCAGATACAAGAGGTAACAGGTGGCCATACATTGCAGAGACAATACAAAGTGTATTCAATCTCGATCGGTTTGTTGTTGACAACTATGTCATGCCCTTGAACAAAGAAACCAAATAACCCAATGCCTCTATAGCATATGAAGCTCGCAGGCCAGTACCTTCAAATCGCAATACAAAATGCAAGCAATTGATGATACCTTAGTTTCATTTCATAGCAGTGTCTCAAATCACTCAACACACAGTGCCATGTTCAAACAGAGATCCAATGCAAATGAACAATTGAATGTTACAGAAATAAACATGCCCTCGATGTTAGCAATAGTATGTAATGTGAATTCAAAACGTGCCCTATCATAATATTCATCGGGCCAGATGTAATAGAGAGACCAAATAACACGGTGCTCTATTATATAACAGCAACAAGTGAAGACAAATACAAAGGGAAATGAATAGTAAAGCAACAGTGAATTCAAAATGCCATGTTATCAAATGTTGTGCCCTCATATATGCAGAAGGATGCTTCAACAGTACAAAGAAATGATAAGATCAAAGTCACAGTGCCTTCAAGAAATGTAGAGAGAATAAAAAAAAAATAGAACCAATGCCTACCTCATAATGCCAAAATTTGAAATCATGCTACTGTTTCCAAATTCGGTGAAGGAAGGTTGTCGTTCAAAGCTGTAGTGATTTTTTGAAGTTGCCAGGTGCCAAGTTTGGAGGTTGTGATAACAAGGAGCCTACTCATTTTCGAATGAGGGTTTCATGATTGCATCTTTTCTTTGATCTCCCCTTTTTAGGGTTGAGTATTTAAAATTCCCTTTGATATGCTTTTCACGAGCTGCTTAATATTTGTTAATATAATTATCTTTCCTAAGATAATTATATTAATTGTTTAATGCCATAGGTCCCCTCATAGTATTTAAGTTTGACTTAGGGGTGATGAAGTTTTGCAATCATGTTACTCCATGTATGTATGGAGAAGAGGGGCTATTATTTTCAAAATATTCATATGGGCCCTAGGTTTGAGTATATTCTTGTAATGAGGATATGTATTAAATGTAAGTATTTTAGATTTTCTCCTCTTTAGTGAGTTGAGATTTTTCCTAAAATATATATTTAGGATCCACTTGTGTTTGGCATAGTAGGGGAATATTTCTATTGTAAAATTCATTGCAAGGTATTATTGTAGATATTGACAAGTGGCATTTTTATGAGCACTTGTCAGATATCATTGAAAAAGCATGACTTAGTGGGTAATGGTCTTCCTTTTGACCACCCATTTTTAGGGTCCCTACTTTTCCATCCCCCTATTTTCTCGAGAGTGGGGCATCCGAATTCAGAGTGATGGAATCATGGCTGAGGCTTTTCTATTCTTGGTGAGGAGTGGTATTTACTGTAGATTCTCCAGATTTCCTATATATGCCTCTCACTTAGGTGATAGATAGTTAGTTCTTCATTCCCTCATTCTCAGGAGGTGAATTTTGTAGCTCTTGTGAAGCAATCTGATATTGTAGCTCCTTTTATTCCAGCTAATAGAAAATTTGTTCCCTTCTTTTTCTATAGTTTGTGAGTTGGTTGATGAACTTTGTTTTTATGTATTGTGATTGATTCTGATCCTTTACATGATAGTATGTTCATTTGATTATTTTGCTAGCATTAGTTTCCTTGAAGGTTTTCAAATCTGTGTGCATCTAATTGTGTTGATTGGTGAAAATTATCTTTCCTTCTCATTCACATTTAGCACTTGATTGTTTTCTAAAAAGAAAATCAGATTTGGAAGAGTTGTGGAGTTTTTGTTATGTACTGGAGTTATATTGTGAGTTGGTTTCAGATTGTGGATCTACTCAGTTTGGTGAATCACCTAAGTTAGATTTAGTTTCATTTTTACACAATCCCTCGATCCCTTTCCCTTCAAATTTAGTACAGTTTAGGTGATACAAACGGGGAAGCCGACCCTTAATCCGGAGGTTTATTCTCAAGAAGCAGTCCCACATCTTGAGAGTCCCATGTTTCACGGGATTGCTGGGTTTTATACTTAGCCATCACGGGTGCAATCCCTAGTGAAAATAGTTTTTTGGCATGCCTGGTGGGACTTTGTTTCCATCATCCACTGAGATTTTGGTGTGATCTAAGTGTAATCATCCTTTTAAGAGGTGGTTTGTTTCTAGCACCATGGCAACTCTATGAGAAATCTACTAGTTTTTAGCAGTTTCAAGTGCTGAAAAGTTTCAAGAATATATCTTTTACTAGCTCATTTGATGAGCAATCATGTCAGTTCCTAATGCATATTCTCCCTATCACCCCCCATACCATGAAAATCCTACCTATGTTCCATCATTTGCACCATATCAAGCTAGCCAAATAGTAGTAAATAGTCAAAATGCCCCACCAGCAGCAAATTTCTAGCATGCACCACCATACCCTCCCACCCAACATCAAGCATCTATGTAGAACTCCTACCAACCACCCTATGAAGATCACCATTACAATCCTCAAAATCAGCCCTACACCACTTCAAATTCAAGCTCTAATGACTGGTTGGCATTTTTTCAAAAAGAAATGAGCTCTTTCATGAAAGACTATGTAGAAATGAAGTCTCAGAAGGAGGAACTCTCATGACAATATATGGACATGGTGGCTCAGAAGGAGGAGCTCTCAAGGCTACTACATGATCAGAACAATCTAATCTTGACATAAAAGAATGTTTATGAGAAGAGTCTTGAGGATCATGAATCATTCATAAAGAGCATCTACCAGACAGCTACAGAGAAGGAGAAGGACTTCCAAAAAAGGTTAGCAGAAAAGGATGAATTTCATGATCATGAGCAGGAGACACTTGCCAAAAGGATTGTAGAAAAGGATAAATTGATTGAGGATCTATTGGCACAAGTACCAAATCAAGGAGATCGAGAGATTGTTGCTGCCCCTATACAAGAGATCTCACAGACCAGACAGGAGACTCTCAAGGTTCAAATTCCAAGTTTTTTACCTGGTAAGTCCACTAGCACTCCTATTGAAATTCCAAGCTTTAGGTTTCCTCTTTCAATCCAGAATCCTAGTCAAAAGGACCTTGATTCCCATGCATGTTTAGAGCCCATTCATGACCCTGTCTCAGTTGTCCAACCACTTCATCCTACTCCTATTGAGGAAACACCTGTAATGTTTTACTTCCTATATGATGGTGAGCCTATCCTACAATAGATAAAGCCTTATGATCCCATTTCTGAAGAGCCCCCTACACCTCATGAAATTTCCATAAACTAGGAAGAGGATGAATTTTATCCTTTGGATGTACTTTTTCATGATGAAGTTGAAGGACAAGTAGATTTGTTACATATTGATCAATTAGAACAACCAGATAGTGATCAGGAAGCAAATGAAAGTGAGAGTCTAGCTGATTTGTTTGAAGAGATGCCTTCATATATTGAACTAGATGAGATAGTTCAAGACCCATTAATTGGGCCACCTGATGATGATAAGAAAGAAGATGTAGTCATTGCAAGCCTAGGCCAGCAAGAAGATTTTGATTCTATGATAGATGCTTTCTGGTTAGCTTTTGTTTGTGTTCCTCATCCCCCTGAAATAGATGATAACATGTATGTTCCTAAAGGAGTCCTTTCATTTTGTGAAGCTAATGTTGTACCAGTGATAAAATCAGTGCCTATTTGCAATAAAGTGATTGATGAGTCTCAAGAGTCCTATTTCCTAGACCATGAAGAGGGGCCAGTTATAGTGGTTGAGGACCTGATGCAATTTGATAGATTTGATGAGCTATTGGATGTCCCAACCGATGAGGAGGATGACCCCCTGACTGCAGAAGAAGAATTACTATGGAAGACTAGCATGGAGGAGCAGAGTTCTAATCAACATACTGAGGAAGTTTGTAAGGTGCAAAATGAGCAGCAGGAGAGGTCTAGTTTTATACTCTCCAGGGGTTGTCCTATCAGATACCTGACTCAGATGGGGTTAAGCAAGGCATTTATGCACAGTGATTTGATGGAGGGTGATGTCAAGAGTCCATTCATTAGTGACCATGAGCTTGTTTATATTTATCAGTCTCCCTGGGAAGGCAACACCTATGATTTGGTTGAGGTGAGTTGTCTGGACTACAAGTTTCAAAAGTTGATATGCCAAGTAGTTCAGTACATTTTTGTGTCCCATATTCTTCCTATTGGCATTAAAAGTGAAAAGTATAGCATTTTGAGAAGAGTGGAGAGTTATTTTAACAATCCAGTTAATGGATTTGTTTGACTAGTCTGCTAATACTGGTTAGAGTAGGGTAGAGTAGAAGTTTTTGCTTCCGCTAAGTGCTTTAGCATAATTTTTTCAGTCCAGTTGTTCAGTTGTTTTAGTTAGCAATAAGCCTGAGTAATTTTCAAGGAGTCGGTTCTATTTTGTTGGAAGGAAGGAGTTTGTTTCAGTTGGGAACCAAGTTTAGTTCTCTGGCTTAGGACTCTATTACCCAATGGATCTATTAGGCAGCTGGTCAATTGCTTAGTAGGCAAGCACTCCATAGAGGTCACCAAAATGTTGCCATATTTTTGCACATTTTGGAAACCTAATTACTAGATGAGATCTGTACCCTAGTTTGCATTATTATGTGGTCTTGATTAAGATTTGTGTCCATTTATTGCAAGTACATGAAAAGGAAAAAATATATTACTCCAACTAAGATTTCATGTGTCATATCCTGAATATGCTATACAGAAAGGAAAGAGAGCTAAAAGAAAACATTCATATGAGCTCACACATGCCATGAGCATAGAAAATGCAAGAATTGCATAAATGAGTGCAAGCATACATGAATATAAGGAACTAGATGCAGGGGTACCAGACATTGCCTAGTAGTGAGTTGATTCTTCTGTGTGCCCGAGGTGCTCCTGTGATCCTGAACCTACAGAGAGAAAAGAAAAGGGGTTAGATCCAATGGATCTAAGCAATGAATGGTGCCATAGAATCTATCTATAAAAATGCATACGTGCACCCAGCTATACACCTCTGGCATGGGCTTTGCTCAGGGCAAGTGCATGATGAGGCTTTGGAAATAAAGGAAGTACCATTGTTTTTACTAATGTGTTTGTCCCATGTGCAAATGAATGATGACACCCTATGATGTGGGATCTATCGGAAAGATCTCAAATCTCCTAGAAAGAGACCACATCACAGGTCAAGAACACCCATGATCAGTGTCGAGTCTCCCAGTACCCTACACTAAACCAGTGAGGGTTGTCAAAAGCTCTATTCCCATAGAGTTTCTGGCAACTCTAACCATCTCAATGAGAGGCACTGACTCATGTGGGGAGGCATTTAGTAAATGAGACACTAAAAGAACCATAAAGCCAAATCAAATAAGCATGGTCAAATAGAACAAAATAGAGCACTGGCATTACAGAGGACTACATGGCATCTTGTTCGAATAGAGCTATTGGTAGAGTATAGAGATCTATGAATTAGATGGGGGCACTCTGCTTCATAGGTGTTCATAGGGCATTCATCATCAGTATAACAAGGTACAACAAATGATGCTTCAAAGATAAAACTTAATGCAAAACATTATGACATTTCAATCTACATTCTGTAAATAGTATGAATTTAATATTTGCATTATATGCTATTTGAAAGGGCAAGATAGCATGGCATGATGACAAGAATCCTTAATGGCATGAAAAAAATCAGATCTAGGTGTATATGTGCCTCCAAGAGTGCATAGCATGATCAAACCTACAAGCTCTCCTAGTGATCAATAGTTCAATAACAGGGCACAAGTGTGTGGGCATCAAGCAGGGGTGCCAAGTAATAAAACTAAGAAGCCATTCAATAACATGGAGATTCAATGGAAATAAGCTACAAGTGATCAGGCTGTATAGTACCTCATCAGTTATGCAGTTAGTAAGAAAGGAGATCAGTGACGAGATTCATGAGCCTCAAATGAAGAACAATGCAATCATTGCAATAAAATCTCATGATGCCATGAGAAGGAATCAAGTATAGTATCAGGCCAAGATGGGGCTATAACATAATAATGACTAAGGTACATAATCATGGCCCTCAACCCTCATAAGTAATAACAGACTGATTCACAGCCCCATGATGAGTCAATGGTATAATAGATACACAATGGCACCACCTAGTTAGATTAAAAGGCAGAGTGAAGCATGGTGGATGGTGCCCTCAAAGCCACGGGTCCTCACCGTGAGATTCAAGGTGTATATAGTAAGTAAATGGCAAAATCTATATGTTTTGGGTACACGGCAGAACATGCAGTGGTTCTCTAAGAAACAGGGGCATTCTATGTGTATGAAAATACTTGAGAATGTACAACTTGAAGCACGATAGATGGTTCTCTAAAACAATAAATGTATAGGAAAACCAAACAGGGACTCACAGCTTTAATAGTACAGCTCACGAGTAGTCCAAGAAGTAGAAACAAAATAGTACGTGATTTTTCAACTAGCAATATAATGGCTCATGATCCTTCTAAATAGATATTCGAGAGAAAGAAATAGCAATATAGTTTGAAGTAACCAAAGCAATAAGAAATTCCCTAGCGCCCCACATAATATCAAGAGTTTGTCAATCTTTTCAAAGACAATAGAAGGAGTGGAAAAGGCTGCAAAAATATGGAGGCAATACAATGCACTGAACACCAAGGAAAACAATTCAATCATGGGCCATTGCATTGTGTTCTCGGGCTTGTTAATAGCAGTAAGTTCATATTAACCGTGCCCTAGTTTTCAGCACATGAAACAACAACAATTATGTTTTGATGCCTAGTTATACAAAATGGCGAAACACAAGAACAATTCCATTGTGATGCCCAATAAATATGTTCACGGGCTCTTCAGATACAAGAGGCAACGGGCGGCCATAGCGTACAGAGACAATACATAGTGTATTCAATATCGATCGGTTTGTTGTTGACAACTATGTCGTGCCCTTGAATAGAGAAACCAAATAACCCAATGCCTCTATAGCATATGAAGCTCATAGGCTAGTACCTTCAAATTGCAATACAGAATGCAAGCAATTGATGATACCTTAGTTTCATTTGATAGCGGTGTCTTGGATCACTCAACACACAGTGCCATCTTCAAACAGAGATCCAATGCAAATGAACAATCAAATGTTACAGAAATAAACATGCCCTCGATGTTAGCAATAGTATGTAATGTGAATTCAAAACATGCCCTATCATAATATTCATCGGGCTAGATGTAAGAGAGATACCAAATAACATGGTGCCCTATTCTATAATAGCAACAAGTGAAGACAAATGCAAAGGGAAATGAATAGTAAAGCAATAGTGAATTCAAAATGCCATGTTATCAAATGCAGTGCCCTCATATATGCAGAAGGATGCTTCAACAATACAAAGAAATGATAAGATCAAAGTCACATTGCCTTCAAGGAATGCAGAGAGAATAAAAAAAAAATAGAACCAATGCCTACCTCATATTGCCAAAATTTGAAATCATGCTGCTGTTTCCAAATTCGGTGAAGGAAGGTTGTCGTTCAAAGCTACAGTGGTTTTTAGAAGTTTCCAGGTGCCAAGTTTGGATGCTGTGATAATAGGGAGTCTACTCATTTTCGAATGAGGGTTTCATGATTGCATCTTTTCTTTGATCTCCCCTTTTTAGGGTTGAGTATTTAAAATTCCCTTTGGTATGCTTTTCATGAGTTGCTTAATATTTGTTAATATAATTATCTTTCCTAAGATAATTATATTAATTGTTTAATGCCATAGGTCCCCTCATAGTATTTAAGTTTGACTTAGGGGTGATGAAGTTTTGCAATCATGTTACTCCATGTATGTATGGAGAAGGGGGGCTATTATTTTCAAAATATTCATATGGGCCCTAGGTTTGAGTATATTCTTGTAATGAGGATATGTATTAAATGTAAGTATTTTAGATTTTCTCCTCTTTAGTGAGTTGAGATTTTTCCTAAAATATATATTTAGGATCCACTTGTGTTTGGCATAGTAGGGGAATATTTCTATTGTAAAAGTCATTGCAAGGTATTATTGTAGATATTGACAAGTGGCATTTTTATGAGCCCTTGTCAGATATCATTGACAAAGCATGACTTAGTGGGTAATGGTCTTCCTTTTGACCACCCATTTTTAGGGTCCCTACTTTTCCATCCCTCTATTTTCTCGAGAGTGGGGCATCAGAATTTAGAGTGATGGAATCATGGCTGAGGCTTTTCTATTCTTGGTGAGGAGTGGTCTTTATTGAAGATCCTCTAGATTTCCTATATATGCCTCTCACTTAGGTGATAGATAGTTAGTTCTTCATTCCCTCATTCTCAGAAGGTGAATTTTGTAGCTCTTATGAAGCAATCTGATATTGTAGCTCCTTTTATTCCAGCTAATTGCAAATTTGTTCCCTTCTTTTTCTATAGTTTGTGAGTTGGTTGATGAACTTAGTTTTTATGTATTGTGATTGATTCTGATCCTTTACATGATAGTATGTTCATTTGATTATTTTTCAAGCATTGGTTTCCTTGGAGGTTTTCAAATCCATGTGCATCTAACTGTGTTGAGTTGTGAAAATTATCTTTCCTTCTCATTCACATTCAGCACCTGATTGTTTTCTAAAAAGAAAATCAGATTTGGAAGAGTTGTGGAGTTCTTGTTATGTACTGGAGTTATATTGTGAGTTGGTTTCAGATTGTGGATCTACTCAGTTTGGTGAATCACCTAAGTTAGATTTAGTTTCATTTTTATGCAATCCCTCTATCCCTTTCCCTTCAAAGTTAGTACAGTTCAGGTGATACAAACGGGGAAGCCGGCCCTTAACCCGGAGGTCTATTCTCAAGAAGCAGTCCCACATCTTGAGAGTATTCCCATTTTTCATGAGATTTCTTAGTTTTATACTTAGCCACCATGGGTGCAATCCTGAGTGACAACATTTCCCTCAACAAGTATCCCATCTTTCCATGAAATGCATTGATGTATGTGGTTAGACAAACATTGTCATCTAACTGCATAACTTGGAACAACTTATGCATACCCTTCTTAAATCTCATGTTGAACTTAGTTGTAGACTCATTCTAATTTTTTCTTATGGTATTGAATTCATTCAACATGAAACTAGCATTAGGCCTATCACCATGATGCTCTTTAAAACATCTCTCAAAGGAATCCCAAGTATCAATACATTTATCAGGAAGTCTCTTAAACCAATCTCTAGCATCCTCCATTAGAGATTGAACAAATAATTTCATGACTACATCCTCATGCCCTACCTCATAATCTTTAAGCATATCTACAAATAACCTCAGATGATCCTTGCAACTAATAGCTTTATTACCAGAAAACTTAGGTACCTTATCTCTTATATCATTTGGAAAAGCATTTGGGTAGCTTGGTATCCCATCGAAACTAATTTGCCTATAGCCTTCTAGCTGCATAGGTCTTCTTTGAAATCCCAAACTAGTGTTCCCACTAGAATTATTATTTTTATCTACATTCCCATCCACTTGCACATTTGACTATCTATTTGGATCAACAAATGATTTGGTAGATACATTAGGAATTAGATTACTAGTAGTAGCATTGCTAAGTGGAATAGTAGTGTTCATAGATGGCATACCTAGTTCAGTAGCAGAAGGGCCATGAACATTAGCTGATGAAGCCCTCAAGAACTAGATCTTCCTTCTTTTCTCTGCAATAGTAGCATCAACTTCATCTATTTCCAATTCTTGAGCAAGAGCTTCATCCTCCTTTCTTTTTCTTTCTATATCTATCTCCCTATTTGATTTAGGTGGTGGGATCCCTGGTATTGTCACTGGTTTTCTTATTTGGACACCCACCATCTTCTACTTTCCTTTCTCATCAGCAGCAACAACAAGCCTAGTGATCTCATGCCCATCTTTATCTTTAGGGAGGGAAGCATAACTTTGAGCCTATCTAACCACAGGGCACTCCTTATCAAATTCATGATCTTGCAGTAAGTGCTCCTGCTCACTTCTCAAAGCATCAAGATCACGGAAGATATCATGTTGTAAAGTCTTAGGAGCAAAAGAAAGCATCTTGTTTCTCTCCTTCATTTCATTAATCTTTCTAAGGAGAGACTACCTTTCTATCAGAGCATTCACCTTTTCAACCTCTCTCTCTCTCCTTTTGTAACCTCTTATGTCTGGCATCTTGCTCTACCAAGTATAACCTTAGTGAGTTTAAATCATCTAGGTCTATCATAATGTCATTAGAACCTGATGAAACATCCATATCAGTAAGATTTTGATATGGGAAATGGACTTGCCTTGGTCTCATGGGCTCCCTTCTGAAATTATCTTCATCAAGGTCTAAATCAATCTCAAGACCCATCTCTCTAGCTTTTTCATCTTGACCTATAGGCAATGGACCCTTGTCTTGAAATACAACCTCTGGGGTATCATAAAATTTATCTTCAGAGCGACCACCGTTTGATCAAGAAACTCTATCTTGTGAACCTTCCTCACTTGAGGAAACATGTGGTGCTCTACCTCTGGTATTTCTTTGTTCTCTTATGGGAGCACTAGTAGACTCACCATTTCTTCTGATCCAACTCTTCTTCTCCTTTCTAGGAAATTGTTCCAGAGTGACCTCTAGATTCTTTCTGACAAAGGATCTAGTATTCCTTCTCTTGTCCATCTTTTGCAGTCTATAAAACTAGTTCAAACCTCTTGAGTCACCACCCACGTAGATGGGAAATCTTTCAATTGAATACAACAGGAAAACAAGAGTGCACTTTGCAAACCTTTTATCTCTAGACTCTCCCCAATAGAGTCACCATTTTGTTGGGAGTTCCCTTTGATCTTCAACTTGTAGATTTATACTTTGATGGATAACTTTAATATAACTTTGACTCTATCACCACTCCAAAGTCTACAAGGAAGAGGGACAATTAACAAGGATCATCAATGAGATCCTCCTACACTTTGAGCCTTAATGCTTAGGTGGGTGTACCCTTGACTCACTTCTCTAAAAGAGTCTCAAAACAATATACACCTATATCCTTTACTAACTGACTGAAAGATTTTATCATTTAATTTGTTTGTATGTGGTTGATGACACTAAAATGCCTTGAGAGGGTGGACCAGTGCCTTAACCTAGGGCAAAGAGTCACCCAATTACATACATCAACTGAAGATCTTAAATCAAACACTCCTAGGCTTAGGATAAGTGCTTTGCCTATTACCCCTCTCCCTCAAATGCAAGGACATCAGATTCTTATTTGGTTGTAAACTCATTGAACTCACCTAAAAGACTTTAATCCCAACTTTGTTAGGAACTCAAAGATGACTTCACAATACTCATTGTTTACCATATACTAATACACTTTGTGACACTAACATATATGAGCTCAGAACCGAAACAAGAAGAAATACACAAATGCAAGATTGGAACTCAATAGCATTCTCATTAACATATTTAGGATCAATATATAATCAAAACAACACAAAGATAGGAAAAAGACCCAAAATCCAGCTCCTCTTTCAATATAATACCATCAACAACTAGGGACCAAAAGAAAGTTTTGGAACCCTCACTAAATCAAAAAAGCTACAACATATACCACCACTAGTCACCTTGGAATCCTCAAAGAGGATGCATCAAGCTTTGGGTGACTAGGGTTAGGGTTTCAACCACCCAACCAACTAGAAATGGTCACAAATTTATTACAGGGGAAGAAACCTAAGCAACCAGGAGAAGATAGATCCCGAAGTGATCCTCAATCATGATAAATCTTACTGAGAAGGTACTCAAAACCACAAAAATGCCCAAAATGTCAATCTTTTCGGCCACTTGCAGCATGCCTCAAGCATAAAAAACATAGTACAAACCCCTGCAGATGATCATGGAACACCCTGGACCATACCGCAACAACAAGTGCCACCAAACAAATCAAATTTGATCATGAAAGCATTCAATTCTGGTCCTTTTTGTCACTGAGAAACCCTCAAAAATTTGAATTTGAAACATAATGGTCACTTTCATGGAGCCTGCAATGAATCGACATTCGATATTTAAATCTGAGCTATCTTTAAGTCGTGATCCTTAGATTCCTTTATTTCATGGGCTTTAAGTCCTTAACTCAACTTCCACCCTCGGGTTAACTCCTAGCAAACATGCGACAAAGCATTTCTTATTTGCGAAATAAAATCTTAACTCACCATCAAACTCAGTGACTTAACGGTCAAAGGGAAACAACTAACCCTGATCCTTATTTAGCGAACTAGCGACAAAAGGTTTTCACCAATTCGTAGAACATTTTTTACCTCCGCCAATTCATTTAGCGACAATGCAAATGCTTGTTCACTAGATTGCCAAAACATTTAGAGTACTACCACCTTTCCACGTGAATAAGCGAAACCCTTGTAATATATCAGAACCACCAAACACTTTATTAGGACCGCCAAAAGACTGATGAAATTATACTAGGCCCGCATCAAGAAGATCAATGGTTGTCTCATCTTCACATAGACCTTCAAGATTCCTTTAGATCATGAGACAACCATCGGATGAAGAATCTTACCCTACCCTGACAACCCTCTGACAAGATACGAAATCAATGGTTGGTGCAAGATCTTAAGCCTCTGACACATCCCATAAGAACTTACACCTACCGTTTATTTACTGACAATGTTAGGACCCTCTGACACATCTGGAAACTAGGTCCCACTGACAACTACCAACGTGTTAATACATGGAACAATCATATACCACCAATAGTGTACACATAGCAGTGGACCCACCTGCAAAGAAAGGCTACGTCATGGAAATGAATCAATGGCCATTGCAAAAGCGCAAGCCTCTAACAAAACCCTTGTGCTTTTGCAACAACCGTTGGATCAAGATGGTGTCAGAAGGCTGGGCCTAGGAAAATATTAAGCCAAAACATAGGAAATATTAAAACACTAACTTAGGAAAAATATTAGCGCTGGGACTTAGGAAAATAGTTTCTTTAACATTCCTTCTTATATTTGTTCTATCATACACATATCTTTTCCCAAAGGGATATGCATAGGTTGGTTCATATTATTATCATTCATAGGTAGTGGGGGTTTGTGAGAACCTTCATCATGTGCAACATCCTATTTATGTTTCTTAGCTCGAGAAAAAGAAAATTGGTCCTTTCCTTTTTTTCCTTGGCCACAATAGAACAAAAACCCAAGTAGCTCTACCCTTGCCTTTAATATCCTCACCAGGGATGAAAGAGTCGAGGACATGCTTAATAGATAAATGATCAAATGCTATATTAATTAAAGATTGAATACAAAAAATATAAACATTAAAATGACAATTAGAATTCAATTAGATTTGCAGTCTATTTGGTGACTTTATATTGAAATCTAATAGCTTTTTTAAAACACCTTATTTTCCATTGCAAAAACTACCTACAGGAATATAACTTCCCAAAAAGTAACTTATTTTAGTAATCTAAACTAAAGACTAACTATTTAAACTATATTAAATGTTAAATTGTAATATGCCAACATTCCCCCTTATTATAATAATTTAAACAAGAGTGGAAGTTGCAAGGGTTTTAAAACCAACCCTTTGGAGACTTTGATGAAGTGCCTTCACCAATCCTCCTTTCTCACTCAAGAAACATGGAACTGACCACACCAGTTGATCTCCTGATCACACTTGCTCAAGAAACACCTAATTGTCCACATTAGTGGATCTCCTAAAAGAAAAATTTGAAGCCATCTATACAACATGAGTTTTCCCACCTCCCTCGTACAATGAGAGACACCTCCTTTGAAATAACACATCTCCTCTAAGTGTGTCTAATTCCTCCTCCAATTCTTCACATGAGATACCTTTCCTCCAAAAGTCCACATCTCCTTCGAGTGTGTCTAATGCTTCCTCAAGTGTTATAGAAACCATCACCACTGATATTCTTGCACATGAGATAAGTTTCCTTTGAAATTCCACATCTCCTTTGAATGTGTTGAATGCCTCCTAAAGTACTCAAAAAATCATACTCAAATGCCCCCCTTGACCCTCCTCTCCCCCTCACTCCTTGAAGGGACAATCATGCTACCAAGCCCCCTCTTCTCTTTAGGAACACAAATATTTCAAGCCCTCTCTTCTCTTCATGGACAAATTTACCAATCTCTGGATTTTCAGTAACACTAATAGATTTCTTCTCATGCAATGAATCATCCCTAAGTGAGAAGCTAGCTTGGGATGATGGAAAACCTCCCACCTCTATTGCCTCTAGCCTCATGTCCTATCTTCTATGTTTTAACCATTATATGTCATAGGTAAGTTATTTTTTAAAGAATAATATAAATGCCCCTAAAAATTTGAAATTTTTTTTGATACAACATGATGGCACATCTTTCATATTCCTCTTACAAATAAACAAATCATTATAACCCCTTCAAAATGATAGAAAAGAGATGTCTCTATGAAGGAATTTCTCAACTCTAAACAACTCTAAAACACCATCACCTCTACATGAGTCACAAGGAAAACAAATCCTTCTAGGCATATAGTCTTTGAGATATGTAAGGGAAATGACCTTGAATAATAGACCAATAACTAAGTTGGTGTGACCTTTCAAAAATAAATAAAGTAAGAAAACACAACCATTTCACCAGAATGTCATTGTTCTTGCACTGGCTATGTATGTAGATGGTTTGTAATCTTTTGAGAATCAACACTTCTGATAGTTTTTTAATGTACAAATATCATTTGCAGTGCAGATATTCAAGATGTTCATCTAATATGAATGTGGTGTAATTTTATGTGTCGCTACACACACTCTAGCATTGACAAAGGTATTTGGTGACCAGTTGAGACTAAAACCAAACAAATCGAGGGATATCTTCACTTCTACACTGCAACATCAAAGAGCAGAAATAAAAACAAAATAAAATTTCACAGAGGAAAATTTTACAACAGTATTTAATTCTTGCATAGGAAAAATCATGTCTCATCATTGTAGGTATGCAATAAAGCTTTCATCCTGGCTTGAAAACAAAGGAGAAGTGCAAATTTAATAAATGAGACACATGTATGCATTTTTGGAGTAATATTTTTTAACCAATTTACTCCTTATCGAAGTTTACTTAGGTCAACTCATAAATGAGTTAGATAGGTATCTTTGAGTCCAATTTTGACTCTATAATATCTTAGATAATATTGTAGAGTTCTATCAAAACTCTACTTCCTCATGGTTGAGACACTTGTCTCAATCCTATCCTTTCTTTCTACCAGCTCTTGCCTATTTAAGCAGAGCCCTTGTATGTTTATTTTCACCTCATTTCAATACAATTAGTTTTGAATACTTCTCTCTTCTAGTGGATGTCTATAGACTGGATCCTGGGTATAGGATAATTTATCCTAACTAGGTATCAAAGTGGCCAGTCCCTCAGCTCCTTCTAGTTCTTCTTGAGGTTTTTAATTTCCTTTCAAATTGTTGAGGTCCTTAGTTTATATTAGTCAAAAACTAGTGTATTTGTAGATCTAAGATTCCCTCATGCATGGTAGCTAGAAATGCAATGCTAATTTATGGTCGATAATATTCCCATGGTCTATTTGTCTAGTTTGACCAGCAATTTTTGGTTGGATCTACACCACTATGCATTTTTAAATTGCTAGCTAGCCTACTAATCTACTTTGTTTGGGCTAGATCTTTGTGAACTCTACATTTTTCACATGGATGTGTAGAATTTTACTACTATGTTGACTTAATTGAAGATCTGCATATATTTTGTTTGGAAGAATGATTTTTTTCCATCTCCTATGTCACCTTAAGAAATCCGTCATGAATGGTGGAGTAGATGGGCGTCTTGGGCCCATCCTCAGTAAATGCATATTAGGGTATTTTACCCAATTTTTATGTTGTTTGATCCTTTCACCATGCATTTGGGAAGTGATCTCACTAGCTTGTGTGGATGCTTATTGTAAGAAGGTGCTAGAACTACCAACTACATCCTTTTATATCTCAGGTGTCGTGGTGGACACATTATTTTTGGCTGGTGCACAAATTGGAGGTGATAGAAGTTTGTCATGAATCAAATACTTGGCACTATAGGAGGCATGTAGTTGGCATCTTCATTGGGCATGTGGTCCTATCAGTTGAGATAGAAGCCACATATTTCTAGCTTCTTACAAGTTGCATCAATTGGCTTCGTGCATTAAGGCATTGTTGTTGTGATAGGCTTCCTTGGCCTATGTGGAAGCTCAATGGGTACGTATGATGGAGCCATCTCCATTCTTCAGTTCTAGAGGAGACTCCTATAGAATAGACTCCATTCATTAGCATGCATGGTTTTTTTTGGCATGGTCTAGTTTGTGGAAAGTTCTCAGTGATTGGATCTTGCACGCATTTGTTGGGATTAACAAGGCAGAAATAAAAATTACATGCAAAAATAACCAATATTAGAAAAACATAAACCACACAGAAGAGAATAGAAGATAAAAATATTTAACATGATTCACCCAATCTTTGGGCTATGTCCACCAATAGCGAGTCCAATATTATTATTATCCAATGATTACAACCTGATTACAATCTATAATCCCTTACAGCTCAATTCTGCCACAAGTACTAAAACCATAGATTATGAAATCCCTAACCCTAAGCCATATTATACAATAGTTTTCTGCTTTAGGGTTAGAATGAGTTACAACATGTTAGCCAAAAAATAGCTAAAAAGTGTACAATACTTTCCTGATCAGTTACAACAAGCTAACAATCTCCCACTTGGTGACTGATCAGTATCCACACTAACAAGCCTCCCACTTGGAGACTGATCCTGTAGCAATATTGCTAACATATGAGGCTCCCACTGGATTGAACCACCCTAGACTCAGTTGTTCCTTTATTCCGTTCAGTCTAGAAGACCAACTAAAGCTGAACATGAGTTCAGCTTCTCCCTTGTTACTACCTTTGTAAACATATCTGCTGGATTATCATCTTTATGTATCTTTTCTAGCTTTAACTACCCATCATCTAAAATTGGTTGAATGAAATGGTACCACAACTATATGTGTTTTGTCTTTGAGAGAAAAGAAGAATTCTTCACAAGATGAATGGCATGTTGGCTATCTGTATGTAGAAAATTATCTATCTATGGATGTCCCAATTATTCATGAAGATTTAAGCCATATCATCTCCTTGGCTATCTTTGTAGTAGCAACATACTCTACCTATGTATTGGATAAAGCAACCACCTTTTGTAGTTGAGAAATTCAACTCAATGTTGTCCCACCAACAGTAAATACATATCCTGTAGTACTCCACCTACTATCTATATCTCCTACCAAATCTGAGTCAACATAGCCTTGTATAGTAGTAGTAGATCCCCCAAAGTGTAAACACTTACTGGATGTACCTCTCAAATATTTGAGAATCCATTTGACTGCATTCCAATGCTCAATACCAAGGTGACTCATATATCAGCTAACGACTCCCACTACATGTGCAATATGATGAACTACAACTAATTTGAATGAACTACATAACTTGAAGATCTTTGATTTAAGATCATTGAGTTGCTGATTAGATATGTAAGATGATTAAATTAGTAATATGTTGTCATTGATGTCAACTAGTTTTTGAAAAGTACTTATCTTGTAAGTTACTATACACAAACATCTCTAGAAAGAAGAAGAAAAGAGATGAAGAATAGATATATCTAAATTGAGAAAGATGGATATGACATATAAGGATAAGGAATACATTGAGTAAATTATTGATGATTTTATGACCTTATGTTATTGACTTGATTATGTTGCATTCATCTATGATGAAGGATAGAGCCAAAATGCACAAAGCAGTGTGGTCAGTTAAAGAAGCATTTTAGTATACACCGATGAAGTGTAGTGTATACCGAGCATAGCATAAACTGATCTTGTGTTTACCAATGCATTTCTTTGTTAACTAAGTAGGAGAAAAGAACTAAATGATAATTTTAGCTGATATAAGGATTGATGAGCTGGAAAGTGTATAAGATTGAGGTTGGAGATAATGTTTGTTATGAAGATTGACGGCTAACAAAATTCAAAGAAGATCGAATGGATTGAAATGAAACATGTTATTGACACATCAGACAAGGAAGGTTAAAGTATAAAAATTAACGAAGGTGATTAAGCAACAAAATCTAATGGAGGAGAAGAAAATAGTTTACTTGTCTATTTAAGAGACTAGAGTTTCATAATGAAACACATGGTGGAAGAAGGAAACTGCAAAGATATCACGTGAACAAGTTTCATGCATGCCTGATCAAACTGGTTCAGAAAGAACTGAATTGTAGAGATAACCAAGCATTAGAAAGCTATTACTGAGTGACAGTAACTTACAGAATAGTGATTGATACAGAATTGATTTAATGATCAAAGGATTTGAATGAGCCTAAAGTAGATCTGATAATCTACAATTGAGGTTGTGTTATATTCAGATCAAATTGTTGTTACAATTTAACCATTGTAATCAGATAAATCTTTTAATAGAGTAGACTTGAAAGTTGTATGCACCCTAAAATGGTCGCCTAGACTTTGGGCCCCCATTCAACAATTATCAATTTCTTGAATCAATGCTTGGCAATTTTCAAATCAATTTCCTTGATTAAATCCTAATTCTATCATTTATTCAATTATATTTTATGGATTAACCATTTTTATCCTAAGCCTTTATTTAATTAAAAGGAATTTCCTCCCCTTTTATTAAATAAAAGGCCTCATTCACCTCTTATCCCAAGTTCCACAAATAAAGTATTATTCTTATTTTATAAAAAAGAAGAAAAAGATTTTTGTCTCACATGGGGTACAAAAGTCAACTCTTATTTCTCATTAGAGGAGATTTGTGCACAAGGATTGATCCCTCTTTCAAGCTCCGCCCTTGATTAAATATTTTGCTTCTTAATCTCCATGGTCCATTCTTTCTCATTTCCTTTAAAAGGAGAGCTCTCTTCTCATTTTAGGATCCCACTTTTGAATACTAACCTTATGTTGCAGGTTTTCTTGGAGATTTTTGGAAGCTTTGAAGATCTTATTGCTTTTAGTCTTTCATTCTTTCATTTTAGCTTAGCTTCCATGGCATCTAACTTAGTTTCCTTTATGCTCTAGATTAACTCACACAGCTTAATTAGGAAGGATTTGTAATACTTTCATTTTCCTTTCATAGTTTAGTTTCATTTTTCATTCTTAGCATAATTGCATTACATTTTCATTCAAGATTCTTGAAGATATTGGCATTCTTTCCCTTGTCTCATTGAATCTCTCATTGTGTGGTTTACTAGCAAGGTTGCATGCTACAATAGCTCTAGCTGAGAGCACTATCTAAATATCCTTGTGACTCCATGCCTAGGGAGCTCTAGGTCACTTTATCAAGGTTTCCCATTCATGGATTCTCTTGGAAGTAATGACTTATAGAAGTGCACAATTTGAGTGTACATTTTTGGTGCCCACCATGTGGTAGAACACTCTTGTTTTGTCCTTCTTTTTATGCATTTTCATCAATTTTTCATCATCATTTTAGCTTGTTGTTTCAGCTCTCTATTTTTCTGACAGATTATCATATGACAATGTTCCAATGTCATACAACAATTTTTTGTATACCAGCGTGATACTTTACTAGTTAAAGTGTCACACTTCCTTGTAGGTTTCTGTTGCACAGCCATACAAAACTTCATCGTCTGGACATAGTGGGATCTATCGCATAGAAAGAAAGTATCACACTCCTATACTAAGAAGTATCATGTGATCTTTTTCTAACAAGTGGAATGTCATCCAGACTTGAAGGTGAGTATTTTTGGTTCATTTAGCTTGGAAGATTTGGATTTTTAGCTTTTTTATTTGAATTACTATAATTAGACAGAGTTTTTACTTGCAAATTATTGGATTTTTTATGTACTAATCATTGTGGGGCTAACAAGTTGTGCTTGTAGGTGTCTTCATTGCTTGCAATATTTTCTCAAAAGAATGCATGTCAAAGCTTCAAATGCACAAGGGCTACTAATCCTTTTTGCAGGGCTGCCCAAAGCATAAAAAACCAATCAAGTGCTTGTTTATTGCTTTCATTTTCAAGTGTGGCATATACTAGTTATTTCTTTTCATAGGCACTTAATATCTTTTTGTAGGTGTCTTTTGGTGGTAGGAGAGTATGTTCTTCCCCCTTGTGGTGGACTAGAAATCTTGACCCACTTTTAGATTTTGAAAACAAGAGGCTAATTGAAACTTTTCTTGGTGTGTTTGGGAAAGACTTTTGAGCTAGGAGAATATGCTCTTCACCCTTGAGGTGAAATAGAAATCTTGACACTGCAAAGTTGATCCACTCTTTATTTAGCATTAGAATCCTTTAGTAGGCCTACTCTTGAGAAATCAAGAGGAATGACCCAAGAGGGGACAAGCTAATACCAAGCTATTCTGACCCACTATAAACTCAAGCCTATCAAGGACACAAAACCTTGGTAGACATAGTACTTGTCTTTGTTTGGTGTGAGTACTTGTGGGACTCTGACCATGAGGAAAATGCTAAGCAATAATGCTTAAGGTACTCTTGTGGCCACGATGTCCATTACTTTTCGCAAGGTAAGGAGTCCCTTTGGGGAGAAAGAGGGGTATTACGAATGGAAGCCCTTACTAAGAACCATAGATAGAAGCTACCCTATTTTTCTACTTAACATCATGGTGCAAGGATTGATCCTAGTGGACTAACCCAGATCACCCCAAGATTACTAACCATATGTGTTCCTCTGGTTGTGTCATTGGCACTTCCACGACAAAGCCAATGTCTATTGTGGGCAACCACTTTGTGTGAGGCAATGGGACATCAAGTGAGGGCTAAGTTGTTAAGTATTGAGCCTTTGAATTTTTAGGTTAGTAATTGCTTGAAGTGTTCTCACTGTGATCTACTTGTGTAAATGTTCTTGGACATTCAAACATCATGGTAGTGCTCATAGGATTTTTTGCTTTGATATCCCAAATGCTTGTCTTGGCAAGGTTTCTTTTGCCCTTGTGCAAGTGTTTTATGATATGTTTGATCACCTACTATTTGTAAACATGTCTAATTAATATTGTTGCTATGTTTAAAATCAAGAGATTCAACTTACCAAACTACAACCTTGACCAATGGCCTTCAAAAAACTAAGATTTTTACACTTACTAGTCAAATACTGTGTGATACTGCACAAATATTGCACTGCTTGCCTGGATACTATCACATGCACTGCCTAGAAGATTTCGCACTATTTCTTAAAAAATATCACCCAGGAATATTATATCACCCTATTACCCTAAGAACTATCACATAGAGTTTTTTTATTGTCTCAGTCATCTGCAATCTGAAATTGACTAGTGTCCTATTTTCAATCTCTTTTGGTTGATCCTGGTTAGATCAGGTTGTTTGTCCTATCATTGGAAGCCTATTTGCACTTGGGATTCTTGTTTTTTGACCCTTTGATTAGTAACCTTTGATTTTACAAGAAATCTTACTTGGAATCAGTGCGTTAGAAATTGCTCTTGTTGAAAAAAACCAACCTTTGGATTCTTTGATAACACACTTGGAGAGTCTTAGTAGTCTCTTGTCAAATTCAATTCCACCCAAAATCAATTTTAGTTAAATATAACTTGGTAAAAATCATCCTCCTGATCCATATGTGTTAGGATACTTATCCGTTGATTGGGCACCTCTATGGCAGTGTTGATTTACACCTTTTACAATTTTCTATCTCACCATCATTTTTTTGGACAATTGAACACTTTTACTATCCCAGTTTGATACCAATGTTTCTTAGGGTTGTCTTATCACAAAGTACTTTTTCTTTCATGTCGGTTATGAGAAGGTATCAAGTAAGTCAAGGGAAATGACCTTAGATAGTCTTCAACCAGTTACCCCCTATTCAAACTCACCAAAGACGTAAAGGAAGTGAGCCTGTATTTGACCAATCACATAGGAATGAGTCTAAAGTTTGGTTTAAACTTAAGAGAAATCCTAGTGAGTTGAGCACATCTTTAGCACCTTCTCATTCAGATATGGACATGAGTTACACCATGACTCGAAAGGACAGGGAAGCAATGGATCAAAATCTTGATGACATATTTCAGAGACATAGAGTCAACATGATATTTGGTAATGACAATCAACCAAAATCACCCCCTATCAATACCAGATATTTGGATGCCCATCAAAGGTTTGAAAGGTATGCAAGACTATCTCACCAAGATGAACGGTCACAACACAAAGACTAGAATAATGAACCTTATGATGCTCATGTGAATTCCATGTTTAATAATGACTTGTTCAAACATGTGAGACCAAGTTCTCCACTTAAAACAACCTCAAGGTATACAAGTGAATGGTTCAAAATAATTGAACATGAAAATAAATCCTTTTTGGATGAACAAGTTGCAAAAGAGGATAAATTTAGACTCCTAGAGGTGGAGAAACAAGCTTTGTTAGAAATGCAAATGAAAGCCTTTCAAGAGGAAAAAGATAGAATTTTAGCCCAACAGCTTAATGCCCAATTCAATAATAGGGGTAACAACAGTGGAAACAACTCTCCACCATCTACTGCCTCAGGAACCCCATGAAGCAGAAGGTTTTCAAGAACCCCTTCAAGATCTCCTAGTCCTAGAGGAAGAAGGACTTCACATCATGCTTTCTATAGGAGACAAACACCTCCTAGGAACTCAAGACAACCCTCCCAATGAGCTCATCATGGCTCCCAACATGGAGGTAGTGACTCAAGTTTTGATGCTCAAGATTTCATGAAGATGCAACAGGAACCACTCTTTCAACAATACATGGAGAGGTATCTAGAACCAAACAAGGATAAGTTCCTAGAGAGCTTGATTAACATAGGTGCCATAGTTCCTTATAACTTTGATATGCATAGAAAGATCAACAAACAAAGCCCCTCACAAGAAGAGGAAATCAAACAAATGAAAATTATGATAGAAAAGATGATGGTTCCCAAGAGCTCATTCAACCTTGATAAAAAAATTTCCTAATCCCTTCGACAGAAGTGTGAGCATGAGGGATTTTCCTAGAAAGGTTGAAATTCCCCAATATGACAAATATGATGGAAATGGGGACCCACATGACCATGTGTGCCAATTCTACATCATGAGTTTTGAATTTCACCAAGATGATTCCTATCTCATGAGGTTGTTTCCAAGGAGTCTCAAAGGTCAAGCAATGGGGTGGTTTACCAACATAACCCCTCCTATCAAAACTTACAAAGAACTTGTCCATAGATTTGTTGAACATTTTGCATACAACTTGTCAAGATAATTCACTATGTTAGACTTATGCAATTTGAAACAAAATCAAGGGGAGTCTTTTGTTTCTTTCTTTCAAAGATGGAGATGTCAGTGTGCTCACTACTCTAGGACCATTTTTGAAAAGGATAAGATTGATATTCTTATTAGGAACTTGATTCCTGAGATGCGGTATGTGTTGGTTCTTCTCCTTGTAGGACCAAACTTGAATCAAATGGTTGGGCTTGAAACACAGGTTAAGCATTCAAGCTTGACAAGAAAAACAAACCAATTGATGAGGATAGAGAGAAATCCTCCTTCTTCTTTGAGCTCCACATTCACTCAAGCGGGTATTGCCTTATCTACACACTCATGCCATCCTTTTGGTGAATAAAAGACATGCAAATAGATTATTGTGGAATAGCCTTCAAACCCCTTCAGGCAACCTGTATCCTAATGAAGCCAATTCATGTACAAATAGCCCTATTTGCACAGAATGAGTCTAAAGACTAGAGATAAACTCCTACTACTACCACGAACATGAAAGGGAAAGGTAATTGATTTAATGTTGGGTTGAAAGGACCCCTGAGATACCCTAAGTCTCTCATAGACCAGTGCCTTATCTAGTGGGCCACAGAGTCAAATACCCTACTACAAGAGATAGCTATGAAACAAGAAAATAATATACCCAATGTGTTGATGCCTTACATCAATCACACACCATGACCAAACCTTAACTTAGTTCCCACCTGTGTATTCAAATATGTTATTACCCATCAAAGGATTTTGACCCTCCCCTTAGAAGAGACCTATGAATAGACAATAGATTAACCAACATCCACTCGAAGACAAGCATGACCTATCCTTGATATTTTAGCTCATACATACATGAATACTAACCCTGAACCAGTTATCTCTGTGAAGACAACTCCACGGACAAGCTCTCAGGAAATGCCTAGTAGAAAAACCAGACATCCTTGATGCATGACTAATGAGTTGAGAATTCAAATGGAGATAGCTTGATAATAGTAAGAATATATTAACTTCTCATACATAAGACAAGTCACTTACAATATGTATTATGTTCTCAGAACCAACAAGAGAAAGAGGAACACTCTATATGCAGAGAAGAAGGAGAAATATCTACAGGAAAAGGATCCCTCAGCATGGAACCAATTCTCCTCAAAAAATTTGCAGAAGAAGGAACCCTTACAAAATCGAACAACTTGCAACTTATACCACTGGTTACCTTGGAATCCTAAACTAGTAGGATGCAACAAGCTATGGGTAACCAGGGTTAGGATTTCAACTACCCAACCAACCAGAAATACATAAAAAATTTATTACAGGGGCAGGAAACCAAGCAATCCAGAGAGAGATCTCAGACAAATTCTGCAATTTCGAGCATCATTGAGATCAGGATAGAAAACTAGGGGATTGCCACAAGAAATAGCCCAATCAACCACCCTGCAACATGCCTCAAGCCATTCCTTGTTCATTCCTTACATAGTATAGATCCCTGCAAATGATCATCACACCCTGGACCACACTGCAATGACAAACAAATTACTTCTTACCAGTTCCAATCACTTCTACATTGAAATTTAGTCCTTTCTATCATTGGAAACCCTCAGAAAATTCAAATTTAAAATCAAATGGCTACTTTGCACTTCACGGGCTTTATGTTCCTCAACTATTTTCCCCTAGTCACACAATCACGCAGTCACCAACTTAACCACCATAGGAATTCTAGCTTCATTTTATGCATGGTCGCATGATCGCATAGCCTGGAAATGGGCTACATGAACATGCGACAACCCATAAACTTTAACCTTGCTGCAACTGCCACCGCAAAGACATACTACCACCTGCCACCGGGCCCCAGGGACATGTGTCAATTGGTCACATGATCACATAGCCAAAGAATGGGCTATGCGATCATGCAATAGCTAACCAAAGGCTGCCACATCACCAGCACTGATAGCGGGCCCACATCACCAAACCCATCGGCACCCAATCAGACGGTGGGCGCATGATCGCACGGGGTGAGAATATTCCATGCGATCACATGCTGACCATAGATCTTCAAACTCTAACACTAGGAAATGAAAATAACTGGGACCCACGAACTGACCACCAAGCATTCAGTGACTATGTGACTAACGATTCGCCAAGTTGTGAGATGTCAGCCGCTAACTGCCAGGAATGAAGAGATTACACGACTGAAGAGAAATAGATGGCTTGCCAAGTCAATGAATGTTAGCCAATAACTTCCAAACACTCGAAGATCACATGAGTAATAGTCACCGAGTAGCTGAAGTTTAGGCACCTAACTACCAGAAATAAGAGATTGTGTGACAACACAGTCGTCAGGTCACTGAATAAGAGATGTAACCACCAGGAGATCTGGAGAATCAGTGACACAACCGAGCAAGGACTAGGCCCCACCATCCATCACACCTGCATAGTTAGGACCAAGGTTGAAAACACATAGAGTTTCTATACAAACCAAAAGATAAGTGCACCAAAGCTAGAAAGGCACAAGGTCAAAAACAATGAAGGTTTTCACACAGACCGAAAACATCATAGATTTTCAAAAACATTGTGGGTTTTTGACACTGTGGCAGATTTTGAAATTATTTCCAGCAGACTTTAGAACTCGAATAACCCTCTAGATTTGGTGATTCAGCACATGTGTTTTGGACTGGGGTAAGGTGATACAATGAAGAACATAGGGCAGGACACTTACAAAAACATTTGCAGGGAAGAGGCCATTTTCACAGGATTTTTGTCATGACAGAAAAATGTCCTAATAGTATGAAGTTTGGAAAATGGTCTTTGAGTCCTTTGACACCATGGTTGAAACCACAAGCAGAATTGAGGATGTCTAGAAAGAGCAAGGAATTTTGACTAGAGATAACAACAACAACAACAATGGTCAAAATAATAACAACTCTAATAAAGACAAAGGCAAGAAATCACACTGGAACAAGAACAAGCAAGTAGTCAACAATGGAGTTGTGGATTTTTCTCAACCTAAGGATCAAGGTGTTCTTCACTTATCTAGTGTTGTGTAAGCAATGAAGCTCAACACATCCAACCAACAAGAGCATAAACCAAAGTACCAAGAAAGGCCTAAGAAAGAGAGGTGTCAATTTTCAAAGCTTGGTGATTCCTATGAGGATGTTTACAAAACACTTATTGCCAACAATCTTGCACATCCTCAAGATCCTACAAAGCACCATATTCCTAATGTTAAGCCACATTGGTGGGATGAGAAAGCTTTCTGTAAATTCCACAATGTCATTGGACATCACATCAAACATTGTTGGAATCTTAAGCATATCATCCAGGATCTAATTGAGAGTGGAAAGCTTCAAATAGATGGGTTGAACACCAATGCTGATCACAAAGCATTTAAAGAGCCTTTTCCTAAGTATGAGAAGGGGGAAACCTCTAAAACTAAGGATGGAAAGGTTGCAATCAACTACACATACACATCTGTCAAAAATGTGGTCAATATGCTTGAAGTCGTGGAGGAAAGTGTCAACATGATGAAGCACAAAGATCCCTATGGTTATGACTCTCCTCCTATCTTTGATGAAGGACTCATTGTGGTGCTAATTAGAGGTCCAAACTCTAGGATGTCTTCCCAAGCTCTTAATGCCATTACTAGAAGTCAAGGCCCTGTTTTCATTAGAGGACCCATTTTTGGTCAAACCAGTAAACCCAAACAAGTGGCATCCAAAAATGGCACTACCAAATCAGTTGTTAATCCAAAGTTGAACTATAACCTTGTTGATCAATTGTAGAAAACCCCAACTCATATTTCAATCTTTGAGCTTTTAGAGTTGTCTCCAACACATAAACAAATCCTTGAGGAAGCTTTGCATGCAGCAAATGTCCCTAACAACATAGATGTTGACCAATTCAAAAACATGGTTAACCACCTTGCCAACCCTCATTACCAAACATTTTTAGAAGAAGATGACAAAGCTTTGAGCCATTCACATAATCTTGCCCTTCACATTGAAGTCATGATTCATAAAGCCCGTGTTAGGCATGTGTTGATAGATGGGGGTGCTGGGCTCAACATTTGTTCTTTAATTCAGTTGAAAATATTAGGCTATTCTGAAGAAGTCATTGATACTTGAAGGAAGATTACCATTAAAGCCTATGATGAGGCTGAAAGAAGTTCCAAGGGGTTGGCCATCCTTCCTATTAGGATTAGTCATGTTGAAAAGGATATTTTGTTCCAAATTATCAATGCTGGTCCTTTAGCATATAATATCCTACTTGATAGACCATGGATTCATGACATGTAAGTAGTACCATCTACCTACCATCAATGTTTTAAGTTCCCCTACAATAGAGTAGAAGTATGTATACCCAAGGATAGAACATTATCAGTCAATGCAATTTCAGCTGGGACTCACGTTCCTCTCAATAGGGAAGTAGATGATTTTAGTGCAACTCTTACACAATGCAAAGATAAGTTTAAATCCATGGACCTTAGTATGGGGGGGTATCAACTTGACTCCTTTACAAATCTGCTAGCCTCACCTAGGTCCTATGGTAAACCTTCACAAGAGATATGGCCTTCATCTTCAGCCATGACTTTGTTTGGCACATTCGTTGAATCATCAGTGCCCATCCAAGATGAAAAAGAAGAGATAGCTACCAAAGATTGGATCTATAGAGAGGAAAAATACATGCATAATGAGAATTTAGCTCCCTCTCCTAAAGCTTATGGAAGAGGGTATACTCTTGCCAAAAACATGGGCTATCCAGGACATGGTCCCCTCAGTCACACATTAGGTGCTAGAGCTTAACCTCTTGATCATGCTCTTTTTGGGAACATGTCTAAAAAAATGGTTGGCCTAGGTTTTGAAAAATATATTGAGAACCCTATTCCTATCCTTGGTGAGATGGATAGTGAGGATGAAACAAAGTATACACCCAATTTGGCAAACCAATAGGACATGTGTGAAGATTGAGTCCCTTACACCAATCTCCTTTGGGGAGATTTAGATGATCCCGTTGCACATGCAATAGCTGCAAACATAGAATAAGAGGAGTCAGACATAGAAGATCCTATTAGAGAGTGGCAAGGCAAGAATATTGCTTTCTTGATGGAGAGAGATGTTACTCTTAATTATGTTAGAGCCTCTACCTTGAGGCATCATAAAAATGCATGGTGTAAACATCCCAATCAAGATTTAGATACAGATTCACATGAATATAAATGGGAGTCTCTCTTATATTCTTCTATAGTTGACATGGACGTTGATGTTGTCCATTCTTATAGTTCCCATCTTGGGGTAGCTAATGAGTCATGTGTAGGATTAGTGGATTTGAATCCGTGGGTCTCTTTATTAGATGATGCTTCATTTCATAGGATGAATCATAATTTAGGTACCTTAGAAGGATACTTGGCAGACTCCAACTCTGCAATCACTAGAGATGATCCTATCCGTATTCACAACATTGAACCAGTCATTGACCTAACCTTTGCTAATCCTCACCTCATTGATTGACCTCAATGATATCAAGAGCCTCAGTTCTTAACTTTCTAGAATGATTATGAGATAGTTTTTTACCTAAATGTCATTGAACCCGTAGTCTCTTCCACCAGTGAACCAGCTACAAGCATGATAGAGCCAGATATCAAGTACCTTAGTCACAAAATCAAAAGAAAAGAAAAAAAGAATAAGAGTTCTGATGGTGAAAACCACTGTGTAGCTGTGTTAGAACCTAAAAAATTAAAAATAAAGGACATATCTGAGGGTGAAAACCTCTTTGAGGAACCTAAGGATGAGGTACTTGATCATCTACCATGTTATTTTCAAGATAGATCTTCAGTGCTTGTTGAGCCTACACAACTAGTCAATCTAAATACAGAAGAGGCTCAACAAATGTGCATTTGGCTCAATCTTTTTCACCTCAGGAAAAAGAAGCATATACCAAGTTCCTTCAAAGAAAGAAGATTATTTTTTCTTGGACTTAATTAGACATGCTAGGATTGGACACTAATCTTATTATGCATCACTTGTCCATAGCTCCAGGTATAAAACCAGTTAAACAAAAATTGAGGAAAATGCATCCTCACATAGGTCTTCTCAACAAAGAAGAACTAGAAAAACACCTTAGTGCAGGATTTATAAGAGCTATTGATTATGCTGAATGGATTTCAAATATTGTCCTAGTTTCTAAACATGACAAGTCCATTCACATTTGCACAGATTTTAGAGATCTCAACAGAGCATGGCCAAAGGATGATTTTCCACTCCCTAACATAGACAAGTATAGTGGACATGATCGCGGGTTATGAGATATACTCCTTGATGGATGGTTTTTCTCAATATAATCAAATCAAGATAGCTCCTGAAGACCAAGAAAAGGTTGCATTCACTTGCGCATGGGGTACCTACTACTAGAATGTTATGACTTTTGGATGGAAAAATGCAGGAGCTACTTATCAAAGAGCTATGACAACTATCTTTCATGACATGATGCTTAAGAATATGGAAGATTATGTGGATGACACCTTGGCAAAATCTAAAAAAGGAATACACAATTGGATGATTTAGAATTCATTCTAGATCATATGGAACAATTTCAATTAAGACTAAATCCTAAAAAGTGTGCATTTGGAGTCACCTCTAGAAAACTTCTAGGATTCTTCATTTTAGCCAAAGGAATAGAGGTGGACCCAGAAAAATTTCAAGCAATCTTGGATATGCAACCTCCCAAAAACATTAGTCAAATGAGGAATCTTCAGGGATATCTTCAATCTATAAGGAGGTTCATTTCATAGCTATCAGATAGAGATAAACCCTTCAATAAGACATTGCATAACGGGGTTAAATGTGTCTAGAATCAGTATTGTCAACAAAGCATGGACCAAATCAAATAGTACTTGGCCAATACTTCAATTTTAATGCCTCCTATCCTAGGAAAACCACTCATACTGTATGTTTCAGCAACAGAATCTTCCTTGAGGGCACTATTAGCTCAACTTGATGACACTGGGAAAGAAAGAGCTATATATTACATTAGTCATACTCTTGTGTCATATGAATTTAATTACACTAGTATTGAAAAAACTTTCCTTGTAGTGGTGTTTGCTTCCCAAAAGTTGTGGCATTACATGCTTGCACATACAATACTCCTCATAGCAAAGATTGATCCTCTCAAATATTTTCTTGGTAAGGCTGCTCTCATAGGTAGACTTGCTAAATGGATGATGATCTTATCAGAATTTGACATAGAGTATGTTGAGCATAAAGCTATAAAAGGACAAGCCATTGCAGATCAATTGGCTGATTTCCCAATTCAAGACAACATGCCTATTCAAGTTGAATTTCTAGATGAGCACCTAATGTAAATGACTCAGAGAACATGAAAGATGTTCTTTGATGGCTCATTTATGCAAAATGGTTCAGGAGCTAGAGTGTTGTTCATTTCTCCTCATGGGTACACAATTCCTAAGTCCTACAAACTATTGTTCCCATGTACAAATAACATTGTTGAATACAAAGCTTTCACAAATGGACTAAAAATGGCTATAGAATGGATAATCACAGAGCTGCATATTTATGGAGATTCACAAATAATAATCAACCAAGTTAATGAAGAATACCAAACAAAGGATGAAAAACTAGTACGCTACAAGAAAATGGTTGATTCTTTGAGACACTATTTCACATTTGTCACATTTCAACAAATCCCTAGAGTAGAGAATAAAGCAGCTGACACTATGACTACATTGGCTTCACTCCTTCAGCTAGAACAACATGAGTCCAGATTTGAATTCCTAGTGGAAGAGCTACACTATCCTATTTATGACTCCCAAGAAAGACAAATTGTTTGTACCCTTGTTGGCCATGAGTCATCTTGCTATGGTGCCATTTACTCATATCTTTGTGATGGCATTATCCCCAAAACCTTCAAACACTCTGAAAAAAGAAACCTAACTGAAAATGCCTCTCACCATACCCTTATCTCTGGTGATCTGTATAGGAGGGGTCTAGATGGGACACTTCTTAGGTTCTTGGAAAAGGATGAATCTGATCAAGCGTTAGCTAACATTCATGAGGGCATTTGTGGGGGACATTCTAATGGTCTTTCCATGTCCAGAAGGTTGCTTAGGGCTGGGTACTATTGGCCTACCATGTAGATAGATGCAGTAGCTTTTGTCAAATCCCTCGAAAAGTGTCAAAAACATAGAAACTTGATACATACTCTAGGCAGGGAGCTTATTTCATCTATATCTCACTGGCCATTTCAGTGTTGGGCCTTTCATCTTATTGGGTAGATTCACCCCAACTCATCAAGAAGACACAAATTCATCATCATGGCTATTGAGTACTATACCAAATGGGTGGAGGCTGTTCCAATTTCTGTTGTTTCAGGAAAAATAATTTCCTTGTTCATTTTGAACCATATCATCTATTGGTATGGAGTGCCTTTAGAGATAATCACTAACATTGGAGGTCCATTTAAAAACAAGGACCTTAAACAACTCTACAAGAAGTTCAAGATAAAATAGCATTGGTCCTCCATTTACTTCCTACAAGGAAATGGACAAGCAAAGGCTTCCAATAAGGCCATTCTTAAGATTATCCATAGAATAGTTCACAAGAATGGTAGAGATTGGCATCTATAGATAAATCCAGCCTTATGGGCTTATAGAAACAGTATTCGTACTCCAACTGGGGCTAATCCTTTTTCCCTGACTTATGGTGCTGAAGTAGTGTTACCTTTAGAGGTGGAGATTCTTTCACTTAGAGTCTCTCTCAAAGGTCTAGTTACGTATGAAGACTACCATGCCATGAGACTGCAAGAATTAGAACTTCTAGATGAAAAGCGTAAAGCATCATTTGATCACATGAGGGTCTACCAAAAGTGTATGTCCAAAGCATTCAACAAAAAGGTTCACCCTAGAGAATTCCAAGTGGGAGATCTTGTCCTATGAGAAAACCCTAAGAACCAACAACATAGAGAAAAAAAGGACAAGTTTGACCCTAATTGGCTTGGACCATACATCATTACTGAAGCTTTTGGGACAAGTTCTTATCTATTATCTAATGAAGAGGGAGAGTAGCTCCATGATCCTATCAATGTCTTGCACCTGAAGAAGTTCTATCTATGATGACTATTTTGTCTAGGGGGCATCCTTTGTGCATATTTATTGATCCTGAAAAAATTCCAAAAAAAATTCATATATGATGCTAAAAAAATCCTAAAAAGCATATAAAGTCCTTAAAAAATATTTTAAAAATAAAAAAAATTCAAAAAATCAAAAAAATAGAAAAAGTGCCTTGGTGAAAACTTGGAAACAGGCGCCTTGGTAGCAAAAATACAAAAAAATTGAAAAATCAAAAAATTTGTCAAGTGGTGAAAACCTGGAAATAGGCGCTACTTGAGGCCTTTGCACCCTTGCTTCTCAGCACTCATCCTTGACACTTAGCCTTCTCCATCATACCTTGTCCTTGTGTCCTTGGTTTGGAATTGGTCTTTATCTTTGTCTAGGGGGCATAACTGTGTTAGCTTTGGTCTCTTGGATGCGTTGGTCTTTAGGACACCTTACAAATGGTGTTTTTCAACACTTCCCTATCATTAAGTGTTTCTCAACACTTATTAGATATCCTACCCGTAGTCTAGAATGATGTGACATTTATCACTGGCAGATGCGGTACTCAAAGATTGACTCTATGACCAACCCACATGCACTTAAACACTTGACTCACTAAGACTTATTTGATTTTACTTTCTTTGTATGTTGTCTACGATGATTTCTTTGATGAGTGTTCTCTCCCTAATAGTTTTTGATGATGCCGAGCTAGAAGACTGGGGCCATGAGGACATGTTTTATTTCTTTTTCTACTTCTGGGTATATCTTGTTAATCCTTACTATCATGAGTATTTATGCTTGTTCCACTTGACACTGGGACCTACAAGGTATTATCCTTGACTATTTTTTGCAAGTGCATACTTGTAGCCATCTTGACTTTCCTTATGTCTCGATGCGAGTATAATCTTGCTATACTAAACATAGGGAACCTCATTGCAATAGTCATCTTGACCTACATATCTTTGATGCCTAGGTGGGATTCCCATATCTCATCTAAATAGATCATATTCATATACCCATAGTCATACTAGTGTGTATTGTATGATCTTGCGACACTACCAATAACGCTTGATGATGAATATTAGAGTCTAATGGCTTTGTTACCTTGCAAGTAAACCACTTTTCATAGTAGCTTGCATTCTTACGTTCATGTTGGTTAGTTTTTCATCTTTCATATGGAGAGATATCTCCTTTCATCTTTCACAAACTTGTTGGTCAACTGCGATCACCTCCTTTTATCTTTCACGGACTTGTCAGTCAACTACGCTCATGATAAAGAGTATCAAGGTGTGCGATACTCTTTGAGTATCGTACAAACTTTTGCATAAGAAAATTTTGAAAAAATTAAAAACATGTTTTAAAATGTCATAAATAAGCTCATAAATGACTCAAAAAGTGAGGTTTTTCTGAAAACTTACTGGGGCACCATAGTGAGGAGGCCAGTTGTGCAACTGCCCGCGCTTGAATCGATGTCTATGGACCGAAACTACTTCTTGTTGGGCCATTTTATCTCTTTGATCTCTCGAGATTCTCAATATCACAAAAGACAAATGAATTTGAAAATGACCTTTTTACCCCTTATATAGCCTTTTGACTTTTTGACCTGATTTTCAAAACATCTTGGAATTTCACAAAAATTGCACCCTTGGTTAATGTCGATGTCTTGGATCCATTTTCGGGTTTGAAATTGAAATCTAAGATCATCTTGATGGTCAAAATCACATTTTAAAATTTATCCTTCTTTTGCACATTTGGCTAACCATTTGAGGCCTAATTCTTCGATCTTTGTTGGGGCATCTTCATTTCTTCCTCCCCATCTCTTTCAAACTCTCTAGTCTTCCATTCATCTTCATTCACTTCATCTCTTTAAGGTTTTGACTTCATCTTTATCCCATATCTTTCCCAAGTCAAACCTAGTCAAACTAGGGCATATCTTCACTGCTTGAACGGTTATTCTATCATCCTTCATCTCCAATTATGATTTCTAGTGATTTGATCAGCTTTATCAATTTGTTGTTTCTCCTCTGGGTATGTGCAAGATCATGGTATGCCAAAAATCGGCGATGTGAAAAAGAAGCCCTGATTGATAGAATTTTTGAAAAAAAACTATAACTTTCAAATAATATAACATTTTTGAAATCTGAAGTATACATCACATTCTATGCTTCACCTAATACAATAATAATAAATAATTATTTCAATTTGATTAATTTTAGACTAAGTTAAGGTGGTTAGACATGAGAGTTTTTATATTCACAAAAAAATTGTAGCATAAAAATCATAATTAATTATTTACTTGGAAAAAAAATTAAAAAAATATGCATCACATCCGGACATGAGTATACTACTTTTATCTAGAATCTTATAAAAAAATATCATCATTTGGTTTTGTTTAATGTGGTCAGACATACACCTACTTGTTATCTTTATAGTTCTGATTGATAGACTTATTGAAACATAGCTAACTTTCAAACTGTATAACATTTTTGAAATCTAAAACATGTGTCACATTCTATGATTTTCTTACTACAAGAAAAATTTAAAAAAAATCAATTTGATAAAGTTTAGACTAAGTTAACATGGTTGGACACGAGAGTTTTTGTATTCTGCAAAAGTTGTAGAGGAAAAACCATAATTAATTATTTACTTGAAAATAAATTACAAAAAAATATGTGTCACATTCGGACATGATTCTACTACTTATATCTAGAATCTTGTAAAAAAAATTATCATTTGATTGTGTTTAAGGTGGTCAGACATACATCTACTTCTTATTTTGTCCTAAAATTTTTGCACTACTACATTGAAATTTGAAATTTTCAACATATAGAATAATTATTTTTCCAAAAAGGCCTAGTAACTTAGACACTAAATTCAATTCTTTACAAATTCTCTTGTTACATATTTTTTATATAATATTTATAACTTGTTCAATTTTTTATGTCAACTTGCCTAAACCTGATTTTCTAAATTTTCATTGCCACTTAAGGGCCTATTTTGGCATACCATGATCCTGCACATACCCCTCTACCTGATTTTGATTTCAATCTCGAGGGGGAATTACCTATCAAACTTCAATTCTTGATTCAAATTTATCAATCAAACCTTGAGATTCTTATCTCTTATTTGAGACTTGACAATTACCTATTTACAACGGTGTTGGCCTTGTCTTTTTCAATTAGCTTATCTCTATCTTGATGTGTTCCCATCCATCGAACAAATGTCTGGGTAGTTTTGTAATCCCAAATCGATCTCACATTTCAATTTCATTCTTTGACTACATGTGATCCCAAATCGACCTCACATTAGTCAAAGAGCGGCAAATGTATGCACCTTAAAATGGTCGCCTAGACTTTGGGCCCCCATTCAACAATTTATCAATTTCTTGAATCAATGTTTGGCATTTTTCAAATCAATTTCCTTGATTAAATCCTAATTCTATCATTTATTCGATTATATTTTATGGATTAACCATTTTTATCCTAAGCCTTTATTTAATTAAAAGGAATTTCCTCCCCTTTTATTAAATAAAAAGCCTCATTCACCTCTTATCCTAAGTTGCACAAATAAAACATTATTCTTATTTTATAAAAAAGAAGAAAAATCTTTTTGTCTCACATGGGGCACAAAAGTCAACTCTTATTTCTCACTGGAGGAGATTTGTGCATAAGGATTGATCCCTCTTTCAAGCTCCACCCTTGATTAAATCTTTTGCCTCTTAATCTCCATGGTCCATTCTTTCTCATTTCCTTTAAAAGGAGAGCTCTCTTCTCATTTTAGGATCCCACTTTTGAATACTAACCTTATACTGTAGGTTTTCTTGGAGATTTTTGGAAGCTTTGAAGATCTTATTGCTTTTAGTCTTTCATTCTTGCATTTTAGCTTAGCTTCCATTCATCTAGCTTAGTTTCCTTTATGCTCTAGATTAACTCACATAGCTTAATTAGGAATGATTTGTAATACTTTCATTTTCCTTTCATAGTTTATTTGAATTCTTCATTCTTAGCATAATTGCATTTCATTTTCATTCAAGATTCTTGAAGATATTGGCATTCTTGCCCTTGTCTCATTGAACCTCCCACTGTATCGTTTACTAGCAAGGTTTCATGCTAAAATAGCTCTAGCTAAGAGAATGATGTTGAGGGAAGGGTAATGGACCTTATTGACCTACTAAGTTTTCCAATTTGACTAAGAAACCCACACTTTTCCCAAAGGTGCACAATGGCTTTATAAGACTCCACCCAACCAAGACTCTTCAAAATGCAAAATAATGATAGATTTGAAGTGTTTCATGTATATATGGATGGATTAAGGTTTTTTTGAGGTTTCTAGACTTATCTTTCACTCATAATAGAAAAAAGTCACTAAACAGTCCTAGAGGCCTAATTGCACTATCTAGTAGCCATGTTCAACGATAAAATGGATCATAAATTTGTACTTTCCCAAAGGATGAACAAAATAAATGATATATTTGGATACCCTTTTGTCCCTACCAAAACATACTACAAGATAGATATAGAATCTTTTGGACCATGTATGACTATCCTCACTATGTGACCCCAAAATGCACTAAAATTGGGTGATTTTACAAAGAAACTACTAGTTTTTTATAACCTCAAGACTCCAAACTATAGAAAGTCTCTCAAAAAATCATAAAACCTCTAAATCCAAGAGGAATTCAACCTATCACCTCGGGAACATCAAAAGTCCCAACTTAGCCCTCTTAAACCCTTAATTTGAGGGTTTCTCCAATCTTGACTTCCCACACACTTCCAGAATCTTTTGGTGATTGAGTCACCATTAAATCCACCATATAAGACTATTCAAGTCATAAAAAGGCTATGTCCTTCAACTCAAATGCTTTCTGCTTTACTTGTGCCATGAATTTCTATGGAACACTCCCTGTCACAGTCTGTGATCACACTTTTCATTCAATATTTTGCAAGTTCAATCATTAGAAAAATATAATACATTTTCATTAACCCTCATTCCATTTATTCTAGGCCTTTGAGTCCATGGAATGATCAAAGGTGGTCTAAAAACTTCAAAACTGTCTAATGAGATGTACAGGGACAACGTTTAGAAACAAGGAAAATCAATCATAGAAATGACTTTCAAGACATTAGAAGTGTTTTATATTCCTTCTTAGACTTCGTGGATTGATCTATAAACTTTTTTCCACAAAACTCTATTGAGAAACATTATAAATTTCACAATTAAAAGCATAGTTTGCAGCCACTGTCACTGTCAATCTAGTATTCACGCCTGGGACAGTCAAACCAATCCTTCAAAGCATTCAATGGATGAATATGAATGTCTGAAAATTATTCCTTATTGTATATTTAAAAGGGGAAATAAAAACAAGACTATTAACAATCATAAGATCACTAATTTTTCCTTGAAACTTTGTTTTTTATTCAGTTCCAATTTTTCTACCATACACACCAGGCATCATGTCATACAAGTGGATTCTCTAATTACATATAATAATCCTCACATAACTTCCTCAACCTCTTTGGTCGGTTAGAGGGTTTAATTAAGTGATTAATCATTAAAAACCCTATTTCCCTCCTAAATGGCTACTAGCTATTTGATTTTAAATATTTGAAATTTTAAACTTTAAAAATGCTTTAAAAACCTTGTAAATAGGAAAATTAAAAACTCCAAAGGTTGTTAAACACCTAGGAGACTTTAATAGTATCTTTCCTATTATCCTAACCATCCTAACCATCCTAATTATCCTAACCATCCTAACCATCCTAACCATCCTAACCATCCTAAATCATGTTATGTGTCATGAATGTCAGAAGGGTAAAATGACTAAATCTATATTCAAAAGAAAAGATTATTCAACAAATAAATTACTTGAGTTAGTGCATACCGACCCATGTGGTCCTATGAGAACTCAAAGTTACTATGGAGATAGATATTTCATTCTTTTTGTTGATGATTACACTAGATTAATGATAGTGATGTTCTTGAAAGAAAAGTTAGAGGCATTTAAGATATTCAAATGGTATAAAGAAAAAGATGAGAAAGAGACTGGTAAAGAGTTGAAATGTTTAAGATCTGATAGAGGTGGTGAATTTATCTTTGATGAATTTATTAACTTTTGTAATGAGCATGGTATTAAAAGATGGGTCTCTACACCGAGGACACCTCAACAAAATTGAATAGCTAAAAGGAAGAACAGGTCAATTATTGACTATGCACAGACACTAATGTTACAAAAGAATGTTTCTCAAACATATTGGAGAGAAGTAGTTAGTACAGCTATTTATGTTCTGAACCGAGTACAACTGAAGAAGAACACTAATAACAGACCCTATGAGTTATGGTTTGGACACAAACCCACTATAAGTTATTTTAGAATTTTTAGAAGTAAATGCTTTATTCTAAAAGATGAAAGAATGGAAAGTTTGACTCAAAAGGTGATGAAGGGATATTTCTAGGATATTCACTAAAAGTAAAGCATATAAGTGTCTTAACAAAGTAACTAATAAAATGATAGAGAGTGTTAATGTTTGAGTTGATGAGTTTGATGATAAGAATGTAGAGGAAAGCACAAAGGAACCTTAAGACTATGGTGGATTCACTTACATTGAAAAACCAGAGGTTCTACCGATGCAGCAAATAGTGATAACCGTTCAACATTTAAACAATACTAATGGACAGGAAAGAGAAATCGATGAGCAGGAAGGACCTACTGAACAAGAAAATGAACTTGCATAGGATGAACAACAAAGAATAGATCAAGTAATAGCAACATTTTTTAGAAGACATCATCCTAAGACACAAATCATTGGAGATGGACAAGTAGGCATGATGGCAAGGAGCAAAGAAAGACAAGGTACATGTCTAGTTTGTGAATATGAACCAAAGAATGTGAAAGTTGCATTAGAAAATGATGAATGGGTTAATGCAATGAAAGAAGAAATAGAATAGATAGAGAAGAACAAAATCTAGAGTTCAGTACCCAAACCTAAAGACAAGAATGTTATCGGTACTAAGTGGATATTTAGAAACAAGCTTAATGAGAATGGAGAGGTAACAAGAAATAAGGCTAGGTTAGTATACAAGGGATATGCACAAGAGGAAGGAATAGATTATGGTGAAACATTTGAACCTGTTGCTAGATTAGGAGTCAGAATGCTACTTGCATATGTTGTCCACAAGAAGTTCAAAGTTTACCAAATGAATGTAAAGTCAGCTTTTCTGAATGGGTTACTTGAAGAGGAAGTCTACATAGAACAACCTGAAGGGTTTGTTGATCTAGATAATAGAGACATGGTATGTAGATTACACAAGGATTTATATGGTTTAAAGAAAGCACCAAGAGCCTAGTATGAGAGGCTTCATAACTATTTGTTGAGTATTGGATTTGTTAGAACAAGTGAGAATAGCAATCTGTACATGAAAGGTAATTCTCATGATACTATCTTTATAGCTAAGATATTTGTGGATGACATAATATTTGGAGGACAAGATCAAATCTATAAGTCATTTTCTGATGAAATGAGAAGTGAATTTGAATTGTCTATGTTTGGAGAGATTAAGTTCTTTCTAGGCTTACAGGTGATTCAACAGAATGATGGTATATTCATCACACAACCTAGATATATAAAGGAAGTATTGAAGACATTTGGCATGGAAGATGTTAAACCTGTGGGTACACTGATGGCTACTGGATGTAAATTGACTAAAGAAGATGGAACTACTGAGGTAAATTAGACACTATAATGATCTATGATTGGTAAGTTAATGTATGTAGTTCACAATACGCCTGATATAGCATATGTTGTTGGAATAGTTGCTAGATTTTTTTCAAACCCTAGAGAATAAGACATGGTTGCTACAAAGAGAATCTTAAGATACCTAAAGAAAAATGAAGATTATGGCCTATGGTATCCTAAGATGGGAAAATTTGAACTTAAGGTATACACCGATGTTGATTGGGCTGGAAATGTTGATGATAGAAAAAGTACCACCGAAGGAGCATTCTTCTTTGGTGAAAGACTTGTTAAATGGACAAGTAAGAAATAGGCTTGCATTTCTCAGTCTAAAGCTCAAGCAGAGTATGTTTTTGCTACTACTAATTTTTCAAATATTGCATATATCAAGCAAGTGTTGGAAGGTATGAATGAGATAATCAATGAGCCGGTAATTATATATTTTGACAACACTAGTGCCATTAATATTTCAAAGAATCTGGTGATGCACTCTAAAACAAAGCATATATCTATTAAGTATCACTACTTAAGGGAACAAGTGTAGGAGAAGCAAGTTAAGATAGAATTTGTTACATCAAAAGAAAAACTTGCCGACATATTTACAAAGCCTCTACCAAAGAATACATATGAATACTTGAGGACTAGACATGGGGTCCGTCCCCTATCTACTGGTCACTAAGGTGATCTAGAGGTTGCATTAGCCTAATCTTATCATAAGATCATACATGTTGATGTAGAAAAAGTTTACACTTTAGATTTCTCTCTAAGGTCATGAAGGTTGAAGAACTGAAATAGATTTGCACAATAGTATACAAAGATATAGTAAGTACACCAAACAATAGTGAGTCATTTAGCTACTAAAGAGTTGCATGTTTCTATTGCTCTTTGGCATTGTTGTCAAAGGGAGAGAGATTTCAATATGAAAATAGGAATAGAATGAAAGAATGAAGAGAAATATGGAAATAGTGAAACAAAGTCACAAGAAGAGAAAGATTTGAGAAAAGCATTAAAGATTTGTTGATTAAGAACATACGTTTTGCAAATGCTATGTAACGTAATGATTAAACCTATTAAGCATAGGGAGAGAATTTTTTTACAGAGTTGTAGAATACATGTTTGGTATGTGTTGGAATATTTCATATTTCTTGTGTTGTCATCAATGCCAAAGGGAGAGATTGATGAACTACAACTGATTTGAATAAACTATATAATTTGAAGATCTGTGATTTAAGATCACTGAGTTGCTAATTAGATATGTAAGATGATTAAATCAGAAATATATTGTCATTGATGTCAACTAGTTTTTGACAGTACTTATCTTGTAAGTTACTATACTCAAACATCTGTAGAAAGAAGAAGAGAGATGAAGAATAGATATATCTACATTGAGAAAGATGGATATGATAGATAAGGATAAGGAATACATTGAGTAACTTACTGATGAGTCTATGACCTTATGTTATTGACTTGATTATGTTGCATTCATCTATGATGAAGGATAGAGATAAAATGCACAAAGCAATGTGGTCAGTTAAAGAGCCCTTTGAGTATAAACCAATGGAGTGTAGTGTATACCGAGCATAGCATAAACTGAGCTTGTGTTTACTGACACATTTCTTTGTTAACCGAGCAAGAGAAAAGAACTAAATGATCAGTTTAGCCGATATAAGGATTGATGAGATGGAAAGTGTATAAGATTGAGGTTGGAGATAATATTTGTTATGAAGATCGATGGCTAATAAAATTAAAAGAAGATCAAATGGATTGAAATAAAACATGTTATTGACACATCAGTCGAGGAAGGTTAAAGAAGAAAAATTAACGAAGGTGATTAAGCGGAAAAATCTAGTGGAGGAGAAGAAAATGGTTTACTTGTCTATTTAAGAGACTAGAGTTTCATAATGAAACACATGGTGGAAGAAGGAAACTATAGAGATATCATGTGAATAATTTTCATGCATGCCTGATCAAACTGGTTAAGAAAGAACTAAACTGCAGAGATAACCGAGCATCGGAAAGCTATTACCGAGTGACAATAAGTTATAGTATAGTGATTGATATAGAATTGATTTAATGATTAGATGATTTGAATGAGCCTAAAGTAGATCTGATAATCTACAATTTAAGTTATGTTATATTCAGATCAAATTGTTGTTATAGTTTAAATCTCTTAACAGAGTAGACTTGAAAGTCTTGTAATGTCATTCATAGAATGTACATTTGTTATTCTGTCAACCCCATAGTGAATGTTGGTTGAGAAATAAATATTGGTCTAAAATCCTCTAATAAAGTCACACCTAACAGTGTGTTTGTAACCTTTAATAGGGTTGGGTCTTCACCAACCTCACTTCAAAAGAGTGAATAAGTTTTGGGTTGCCGGTCACAGGTGGTTTTCCCCTTAGCAGGGTTTCCACATTAAATCTCTCATGTTATGTGTTTACTATGATGATTGTTTTTTGTCATACTTAACATATTGCATATTGTATTTGGTCAGTAATATTTACTTATTATTAACTAGTAATCGGTAAAAGCATAGACAAAATACTAGTTTATGTTACCGAGCTGCAAAAGTTTAAGATATTTATTTTTGGTTATACATTTTGTATTGGGACTGTGGATAACTGATTCACCCCCCTCTCAGTTATTCTAACATAATATCTGGCCTAGTACATACTATAGCATACATTAATCTCCCTATAGCTGAAGCATAAGGTACCTTAGACATTTTAGCCTCCTCTTTTGATGTCTTAGGACACATCTCCTTAGTCAATTTTAAATAAACGGGCAAAGGTGTGCTGACAACTTTGGCATTCGCCATAGAGAAATGTTGGAACACCTTCTCAATATAATCAACCTAAGATAAAGTCAACTTCCCATTTTTTTAATCTCTGCAAATTTTCATAGCAAGGATTTGTTTTTCTGCCCCCAAATCCTTCATAGCAAAAGAATGTGCTAACTATTATTTCAGTCCCTTAATGTGATTCATTTTAGACACATCTACACGCATATCATCAACATATAAACATAATAATGTATCTATCATCATCCAACCTCTTAAAATAAACATAATGGTCAGAATGACACCGAGTATATCCATTCTCATTCATAAAAGTGTCAAATTTAATATACCATTGCTGAGTTGCTTGCTTTAAGCCATATAATCAGTACACCAAATTATCCTTACCTTTCACCTCAAATCCTTTTAGTTGTACCATATAAATTTCTTCATCCAAATCACCATGAAGAAAAGTTGTTTTAACATCAAGCTGTTCTAAATGCAAATCTTCAACAGCCACAATACTTAAAACAGTACGAATAGAAGTCATTTTAACAACTAGAGAAAATATCTCATCAAAATCAATGCCCTTTTTATGTGCAAATCCTTTTACAACTAACCTAGCTTTAAATATTTTCTTACCTCCATCCTCTTCTTTCAGCCTGTAAACCCATTTGTTCTGTTAAGCCCGTTTACTTGTAGGTAACTTGCATAAATCCAAAGTTTGGATTTTCAGCAAGGAGTCCATTTTCTCTGTCATTGAAAACTCCCACTAAATCTTTGTATGCACTTGCATAGCTTCATTATATCATTCAGGCTCACCAACATCTATTAACAAAATAGAATACAAAGAGGGAGAGAATCTTTCTGGAGGTCTACTTAGCCTTGTTGACCATCTCACATTCACTGGGGTGTGTGGTATTTGTTGTTGTTGTTGTTGTTGTGGAGCATAAGAAACTACTAGAACATCATCTTTAGGAGTAACTGTGCAACCCTCATCACTCAGTTTCCCTGCTGAAATTAAATTTCTACTCAGCCTTGGAACATGTCTTACCTCTTCTAGTAACCAATGATTCCCATTCTGCAACTTAATCTTAATGTTTTCCTTTCCAACTATCTGACAGGGTTCATTATCACCCAAATAGACTTTCCCAAAACCCCCTTGGACATAATCAAGAAAGTAACCTCTATGGGGTGTAGCATGAAATGAAGCCCTCGAATCTAAAACCCATGAGTCATCAATAATTTCTAAAGAAAGAAGCAAGGAATCCTCTTTGGGTTTATTACTTACCACATTTGCCTCCTTGTTACCTTCTTGTTTGTCTCCTTTATTCTTCTGAGACCATCAATATTTCTTCTTATGACCTAGTTTTCCATAGTACCAGCAATCATTTGGCCCTTTGAATTCAAACCTCTTTCCCTTTGATTTTCCTCTTGATTTCCTATGATTTATAGAGTTGTTTCCTCTCTCATTGGTTCTACCTCTGCTTTGTGCGTTTAAGACACTACTTGATGAGGATCCACCTAACCTTTTCCTATGAATTTCCTCACTCAAAATAACACCAATGACATCATCAAATTTTAGGGTATTAGAACTAGAAACAAAGTTACTAACAACCATTACCAAGCCATTCTAGCTTTCAGGAAAAGAACACAAAATCAAGAGAGCCCTAACTTCTTCATCAAAAATAATATAAACTGAAGTTAATTGACTGGTAACTATATTAAAATCATTTAAATGATCAACAATTGACCCACCTTCCACCATTTTCATATTAAACAAATGCTTCATGAGAAATACCTTATTTGAAGTGGAGGGATTTTCATATAGCTTCGCTAGGATTTTTTTATCAAATCTTCAGTCATCACTACTTGTTTATTACTAAATACCACTGATTGTGCCAACCATAATCAAATACTATTGAGAACATTTCTATCAAGAATTTCCTAGTCCTCATTGGAAATCCTTGCCAATTTCTTGGCTTTTCCATCCAACGGCCACCATAGATCCTTCTGATAGAGATAGGCCTCCAATTGCATTTTCCATAACTGAAAGTTCTTCCCATTAAAATTTTCAACCTTTAGCCTACCCTCATCTTCCATTGCTCCCATTCAATTGTGAGACTCCCACTAAACTATGAGATCTTCCTACAAAGGATAACTGAAAAAAATAACCTCACTGTGATACCACTTGTTAGGCTTAACAAGGTAGAAATAACAATTACATGCAAAAATAACCAATATTAGAAAAACATAAACCACACAGAAGAGAACAAAAGACACAAATATTTAATATAGTTCACCCAATTCTTAGGCTACATCCACCAACAACACATCCAATATTATTATTATCCAGTGATTACAACCTGATTACAATCTGTAATCCCTTATAGCTCAATTCTGCTGCAAGTACTAAAATCATACATTATGAAATCCATAACTAGGTAATCCATATTATACAATATTTTTCCATGTTAGGGTTAGAATGAGTTACAACATGTCAGCCAAAACATAGCCAAAAATATGTACAGTACTTTCCTGATCAGTCACCACAAGCTAACACCATTTTGGTAAGGTTATCCTTATCTTTGATACGCAATAAGTGTTGATCACTACATCTGCATCATGTTTCTAACATGCAATTTTTATGAGTCCCACCTTTATTTTTGTGAGTGTCATGTGCAAATCTATAAATGGGATAACTAGCTGCTGCTTCTCAACATTTAAGGACTATCAGCAAAAGAAGGTGTCATTGATGGATAGAATTTGATGGTTCGGTGACTTGGCATGTGTAGATGCCAATGGTCAATGGTATCTGGATTTAGTCTTGTATTTTGGATCCTCCTATCCCATATTTCCTTTTCATTTAATTTTGTTTCACTGACATCTTCATAAAAAATAGAGTCTTGTAGTAGTTGTGCAGTGGTCTTCATCAAACCAGTGGTCCTTATCAACATGCACAATGACTTTATGGATTGTGCATGAGTAGCTAGTCATTTTTTATTTGGTGGATGATCATTTGAATAGCTGTAGAACCTTATTGTCATGTTCAATGCTGAGTGCCTATGTCATGGTCTGTGTAATGAAGAGTCAGCGTATGAGATTTGCGATGATGATTATTCAGAGATTGGACTGTGATTTGAACTTGCTAAAAACACAGCCATTGAAGAATTTATTTTATGTCTGACACAGCTTGCATATGGCCTGTTCTAAAGGTGGCTTCATTTCTTTGACTGACATTTAAGGAAGTGACTGTTGTGTTCACTTAATTATTGGTAGAAAGTTGTAACAGGATGTCAGCCCACCTTTCTATTAACCAGTGTCACCTCTTATTTATAAGTCGACATAGCTTCATTATGTCGATCCACTATTTGATCAACAATCAAGTTCTCAATGTATCTTGGGGTGGCTACACTACCTTCATTGCTGGCCATACTTAGTGGGTGGCTGCCTTGAATAGATCTCGGGTCTGAGATATAAGACGCATGTTGTATGGTCTTCGATGACCTCTTGCACATGAGCCATAGTGTGGAATTTTGGTTCTGATATGGGCCACATCAATGCTTTTTTTGGTGACTGATATTGCATCCATTTAGTCAAACCTTTATGAGTCATATTTTTCTGGTTGGCACTAATATTATTTGGTCATTCTATGAAGATTTCCATACTTTTTATTTATTCGGTAGCTAGAGAATCATTTTTTCAACCTCGTGCAACTTTTTCTCATGGAATCGATATTGAGAAAGCAAGGTATCACCATCAAGCTTCTTTGATAGACTATGTTAATGTGACAAAGGTATTTTCTTAAAAGTTTACAATTTCATGCCACTTTGACTATCTTAAAGTTACAAGTTGTTTCTATTATCTCTTTTGGCAAAATTATTATTTGGGAATCACAACATCAACTTGTACCTATTCTAGGGGGTGTCAAGCTCGTCCATCCTTTGTGTACCCTTGTACAACATGGAAAACCCTAGGATTGAGTTGCTCACCCCACACAACTATCACACATGGAAGCTCAAAATTTCACAATTATTACAATCTCGAGGCCTCTAGAAGTTAGTGCAAGCTTACCAACCCTAGTTCAGAAGGGCATTTGAGAAATTTTTTCATAGAAACAAAATGGATGAGGCAAAAGGAATCAATGGTATCCATATGTCAGATAATCTATTGTTTCACATTGCTGAGTGTACAACACCAAAAGAAGTATGGGATAAGCTTGCAGGGTTGTATGGTAAAGTTGACCAATTCAAAATCTTGTAGCTTGAAGATGATCTCGCTTCTCTTTCCCCAAATGCATTTCCCTCTATTCAATATTCCTTTCATAGTTCAAGTCAATTTTGTCTCAGTTGAAAGGTTGTGATCATGCCAAAGAAGATTTAAGGAGTGTATTTTCTTGATCTTGTCTAAGATTAGAGGTCATTTCCAAGTGTTTGCCTCTACCTTCTATTCTACTATGGATGATATGGGAGATGATCATAAGATGCCCTCATTTGAGGAATCATGTGATAGATTAACTAGGGAGCAAGACAAGTTAATTTAGATGGATTCTCTTTCTAAGAGTCATGTGTTGATGGCTCAATCTCCTAAAGGAAAGGGTAAGTATAAGAAGAAGCTACAAACAGATTCATCTTCAGGAGGTAACCCTCCTTATAGGCCTCCCTATAAGCCTAAGGGGAATAATGATTATAATTATAAACCTCCTTCTCCTCCTCCTAACTCAAGAGGGTCATCTTCTAAGTATAGGAAGAGATACGAGAGTACTTCTTTCCAAGGTAAACCTAGGCATAATGACACACCATACTCTTGAAGGCTAGTAGCATTAGAAGAAGCTACGAAGAAGAATAACATTGCAATTCCTAATTCTTCTTCCTTAGGAAAAGGACAAGCCCTCTCAGATAAGGCTTCATCATCTACAAGTTCTAGTTGGATTCTTGATTCTTGTGCTTCACATCACATGACTCATAGAATCTTCTTTCCATATATCAAATTTGCAATCATGGAAATGGAAAAATTATTATTACAAAGATGCAGAATTAGGTAAAAATTTCATTTCTATAGACACAATTGATCATGAAGCCCACTTGTATAGGTTTGATGGATTTGATTCTTCATTAGGATCATCTCTTATTTCTCATACAGATTCTACAAGCAAGATTTGGGATGAAAGATTTGGACACGGGTGAATTATAGACATCTCCAATAGATGAGCAGTTAGACCTTGGTCATTGGTCTATGTCAGATCTCTTGTTTAGATGGATTTTGTTGTGATTGTGTTCTTGGCAAGCATCATCAAGATCCATTTCCTAAGGGTATGGCCACATGAGCTTCAGCTCCCCTTGAGTTGGTGCATAGTGACCTCATGTCATTTCCAAGTCCTTCATTATCGGGGGCCAAGTATTTTCTTGCCATCAGTGATGAATTCTCCAAGAAAACATGGGTGTACTTTTTAAAGTAGAAGAACGAGGTCCTTCAACACTTCATGAAGTTTATTGCATTTGTGGAGAAGCAATCGATATATTCCCTCTAGAAGATGTGCACATATAATGGGGGGAGTATGTCAATCAAACATTCAAGGAATTCTATCGTACTCAAGGTATTCTTCATTAGCATACATTGGCATACAATCCTCAGCAAAATAGTCTAGCCGAGAGGAAGAATAGAAGCTTATGGAAAATGGCCAATTGCATGCTTCAGTCTTGGTCCATGGATCCAATATTTTGGGTAGAGGTTGTCAATTGTGCTTATTACATTCAAAATCATATGAATCACAAGGAAGTACTAAAAAGGACTCCCAAAGGGGCTTGGTCTCATGTCAAGCCCCAAGTATCCCATTTAAAAGTATTTGGCACTCATGCATGGAGATTCATTCCTGATAATCATCACAAAGCAATGGAGAAGAAAAGTCAGGGCCTCATATTTATTGGCTATTGTGAGGATGTGGAGGGATATCGGTTGTTTGATGCTACCAATCAAGAGATTCATTTCCTTCATGATGTTCAGTTTGATGAATCCTTTACTCAGAAGGATTCTTCATCACAACTCTCTCTCTCTCTCTCTCTCTCTCTCTCTCTCTCTCTCTCTCTCTCTCTCTTCTTCCACATTCTTCTTCTGAGGATGTCTTTCCTTTAGATGATGATGTTATCGATGCTCTTGTTTCTACCATTCCCAAAGATGGTATTGATCTACTTTTTGACATTACTCTATCTTCTTCTACTCCTACACCTATACCTAGTAGATATTTATGGGCTCAAACAATTAGTGAGGATGTTGGTCCTCTTGCAAGTAATCCAACTGCCACTCATTGCACTCATTCCTAAACTTCAAGTATCAGTCTTTTGAGTCATGTAGTGTCTTGATCCTTAGAAGTTTTTAGATACTTTAGGTATACCCAAATGGGATAATGCTATGGATGAGGTGTATTCTTCTATGATGAAGAATCATTCTTGGGATTTGGTTCCTCTTTCTAATAGAAAAAAGTTAGTTCGATGCAAATGGGTATATCGTACAAAGTTTGAAGTTGATGATATTGTTGATAATTATAAGGCCTATCTAGTGGCCAAGAGGTTTTCTCAGGCTGAACATATTGACTATTCAGAGACCTTTTCTCCTATTATCAAGATGGATTCCATTCATCTTATACTTTCTCTTGCTGCAACAAAGGGTCAGTTTGTGTATCAAATAGATGTGAAGAGTGCTTTCTGGCATGGTGATCTTTAAGAGGAGATCTAGATGGAGAATCCACCAGGCTTTGTACATAATTCTTCACTTGTATGCAGCCTTCGACATTCATTATATGGTCTCAAGAAATCTCCTAGATCTTGGTATGAGAATATGGATATTATTTTGCTTGCTTCTTGATTCTGATGCTATAGTTTACATTCAATGGCATGGGGGAAATCTTCTCATTCTTGTTCCTTATGTGGATGACTTGATACTCACAAGGAGTTCTCATGTGATTATTGAGAAAACTAAAAGTGATTTGATGAAATAATTTGATAGGATTGGCCTTGGTTTCATGCATTTTTCCTTAATGTTCAAATTCATCAATGTTATGTAGGTATGTCAATCTTTCAGTAGAAATATGCTCTTCAATTTCTAAAAAGGTTTGGAATGGCTGATTGTAAGCCAACCCCTACTCCTTTTCAATTAGGTGTTGTGTTGTACTTAACACTTATTCATCCTAATATTTCCTTTGCAGTTAGTCTTGTCTCTTGGTCCTCTCAAGATCCTCATGAGAGCTTTTTTCAAGAAGCTATGTGCATTCTGTAGTACATTCAGGGCACTCTACAGTTTGCAATTCACTACACATCAGGTGCTACTAATATTGTGGGCTTCATTGACTCAGATTAGACTAGTGATGTTGATGACTAAAAGTCTACCTCTATCTTTGTTTTCTCCCTTGATTCTGGTCCAGTTGCTTGGTCTTGTAAAAAGTAAACTGCTATTGCATTATCCTCAACTGAAACTAAATATCGAGGATCTATCTTAGATAGTAAAGAGATTCTTTGGCTTCAACAATTGATGACAAAATTTTAATTCCCCGTTAATCATCCCACTACTCTTTGGTCTGACAATTAGAGTGCCATACATATTTCTCACAACCCTATGGAACATCAACGAACCAAACACATTAAAATCCACATGCACTTCATTCGGCAACTCATTCAAGAGGGTGTTTTATCTTTGGATTATTTTCATATGGAGAAACAAGTTGTAGATATATTCACCAAACTTTTAGAATCTCCTCGCTATCTTCAATTGTGATCGATGTTAGGGGTGAAGGAAGTAGTCCCTTGGGGGTCTTTAGGAGTCCTTCCTTTTTCATTTCTTTTCAACATTTGTTTGTTCTATCCTTTGGAGAGGATTTTTCTCTCACTAGGTTTTCCTCCTTTTCTCTATTTATGAGAGATTTCTTTGTAGTTTTACATGGGTACCTAATATGGCTTTGTCTATCAGGACCCATATAGCCCTCTACTATATTGTTTTACCCCCTAAGTTGCACTTAAGGGGGGTTGTTGGAGTAATATTATTTAACAAATTTAATCCTTATCTAAGTTTACTTAGGTCAACTCATAAATGAGTTAGATAGATATATTTGAGTCTAATTTGGACTCTATCATATCCTATAGAATATTCTAGAGTTCTATCAGAACTCTACTATCTCCTGGTTGAGACACTTGTCTCAACCCTATCCTTTCTTTCGACTAGCTCTTACACATTTAAGTAGAGCCCTTTTATGTTTATTCTCACCTCATTTCAATACACTATAGTGTTGAAAATTTCACCCTTATGGTGTATGTCTATAGACTGGATCCTAGGTATAGGTTAATTTATCCTAACATGCATCACCCATATAGTAAAATATTATCACATTCTACCATATTATGATGGTAGTTATTCCTATGACAATGCTATGGCCATCGTATATTTCTCCAATACCAAAATAAAAGATCAGATGATATATTAATTATAGATTGAATACAAAAAACATAAACATTGCAATGACCATAGGAATTCAATTGGATCTGCATTCCATTTAATTATTTTACATTGAAATGTAAAGACTTTTAAAAAGCCTTATTTTCCATTACAAAAACTACGTATGGGAATGTAACTTCCTAGAAGCTAACTTATTTTATCAATCTAAAATAAAAACTAAAACTATATTATTTTATTGTACTATGCCAACAATAGAGGGGGAACAATGAGAATCCTCATCATTGAGAATACCAGATTTGAAGTAATCCTTGGCTTCATTTTTTGAATTATTCTCTTGCCTAATTGAGCCCCACCCTCATTCTCTAGGGAGTCTTCCTTAGGACCCACCAAATAGTCCTTGAGAAATAAATTGAAATCCTTTTTTCCCAAGCCATATGATGATTTGTAGTAATTGAAATAGACTTTACAAACTCCATTATAAGGAGAATTAAGCCCTCATGTAGAACCGATAGTGAGGGATTCATTCTATTAACTTTAATACTATGAGAAAGAAAAGAGAATGAGTAGAAATGAATATAAGTGAACTTATCATGTCTAAAATGGTTAAGAATGAAGAAGTGGTAGCTGAAAAGGCTGGTAAACTAATAATCCAAAGAAACTTACCACATAACAATTTTTGTAATCTTGGCCCAGAGAGTGGGAATGGATAACCTATCATATGTGCCATTAATTATTCTTTAAAGATTTTTTTCTCCTTACCAATGAATAGAATCAAAAGGGCTTCATCAATGCTCTTTTTATCACTAAAACACTCTCTTTCTTCAATCACAATTTGCAAGACTTTAGCCAATAAATCTTTTGAGATAACCAATTTAGTCACAAACACCTTCAACACCCCATCATTTAAGGCATCAATAAAAGCCTTTGTAACTTGAGGATCATTCCCGTGAACTTACTTAATGAAGGAGGTTGGATGCCCTATAGAAGGATCCTTCCACACATCCTCATCACTCTATTATTTATTATAAATGATGGGCTTAACTCAATTTTTATCTCCCAACATTTTTACAAAAAGCTCTCCAAGATATAGGATCAACAAAATTGAAAACCAAATAAATAATTCATATCTCATAAATTCATACATGTGATGATGAGCCTCCATAAAGAAAGGTCTTTTAAAAATCCACCTCACATGAATTTGTAAACCTCGATCATCATTTCCCAAAGCTCCTCCATATTAGCACATATTTTCATTATTAAAATAAGAGCATTAATTTCATAAGGAATGAAATCATTTGGTCCTCAATAAGTTTAACTACGTAAATTAACCCCTATGTTGGTGAAACCATCAGCCATAAAATTTCCTTCATGATAGACATGATTAATTTTAAATATTTGAAACAAATTCATAATATCCAAACAATCTAATATAAGGGAATTAATGGTTCAACTAGGATGCTAAGATTCATTAAGGCAATTAATAATGTTATTGGAGTCAGATTCAACATAAATTTGTGTTAATCGAAGGGATTCTACTATTTTTAATCCAATGTAGGTTGCATAATCCTTGACATAGTGGTTACTACTCCAATAGATGTACATGTATATGAATAATAAATTTTTAGTATGACTACAATACTTGTTTAACATCTTATTTTATAAATGACACATTTATAGTGGATAGTTTTGATTTTTCAATTGGAATAATAAAACAATTGTATTTGACTTGGTAATGTATGTGTTTATGCTTGTTTGATATAAAATGTATAGGATCTCATGTGTTCAAGTAATTGTCAATCTTGACCAATGTTTAGTTAGTTTTATATTTACATTTGTTTATTTATAATATATAATATTAAAATATGAGAAGATTGAATATTACAAGTGCATGTTATAGAAAAATTGAACCCTGTAGTGGCCCCTCTCCCCTAATATTCACACATGGAAATGTGTCCAAAATATAGAAAATTCATTGCACATGGTTGGCCCATTTGTTTTTTGTTTTTTAATCTAACAAGAGAAAATGAAAAAGTATAGACTCGTGTGCTGACATATAGACTAGTTTGTTATCAGCCATGCTAGAAGAAGAATTGGACCTTTTAAACCTAGTGGCCCCTCTCCCTTGATAGTCAAATGTAAAATTGTTGTGCCCATTAAAACATAGAAAATTCATTGCATATGGGTGGTCAATTGTCTTTTTATAATGACACAAAATGATGAAGGGTGCTCCCCTTAATACCACAAACACTTAACAGAAATAGAGAAACAACAACAACCATATGCAAGAACAGAAAATTGGCTTCTTATTATCTCCACAAATGTGGAATTACAAACTTTCAGAATTACAATATGAAAAGCCACATGGGCATTCCCTTACAATATTCTGTAGGACAAAGACTCAAATCAATACCCAGATTTACTATCCAGAACTATTCTGAACTGCCTAAGACAATAATACAGCCTTCCTTATATAGGCAATTTTCCACCGCCTGGGAAGGTTCCAGAATTTTAGCCAATAAGGCTGACCAAACTTAGAATTATTTTATTTTACATTTTATTACATCATAGTCGGCTCAAGATAACCTTTGAAACTCGAACATAAATTTTGAAGAAAATTATTTTCCGCCATTTCAGGTGGCCCAACTTCCGAAGACCATAAGTCATCACCAGTTGACCCGATCAGCTATTATAACCCCATTTTGGAAATTCCACGAAGTGCTCTACAGGCTTGACCTGCGCAAGCGCCCGTCACCCAAATTTTTGACCTCATCCGGGGCCTCTATAGCCTTCAAAACTGAGTTCAAAGTTTCTGTAGCCTGCTGCCAATACCGAAAATCTTCAATATCTTCCAATATACACTTGATCTGGCAATGAAACTTTACTGGTAGACTTATATGACCAAAATGAACCTCCAAGAAAGAAATCAAATCATTCTGAGCACATAGGAAAATTACCAAAAATAGTAACTTTCCATAAATAGCAGCTCTGCACAAAATAGTCCTTATTGAATATAAAAATAGAAATATTTTTTTTGGGTGATGCAAGATTGCTCTTACACCCAAGATGCTCCTGCATCAGACACCCGGGGTAATTTGAGAAGTGACCCTGTCATGACTCAGGTGTGCAGAGGAAAACTAAGACGGTTAACCTCCCCCTTTGTTAGCCATGATGAATCTTCAATAGGTCATCCTTTCCATTTGACCAAATACTCTTCATATGTCCTGTTCCTTGTGCTTCTACCAACACGACTGTCCAGTATGTCTTCAATCTCCTTGATATCTAAACTGGTTGCTGGAATACTCCACTGTGCTGCTGCAACCTCATCTTCAACACCTCCTTCATGATACTCTGTCAAATCTGAAATGTTAAACACTGGTGAAATATTCAGCTCACTAGGCAATTCTACCTCATATGCATTTCCTGAATCATGCTTCTTCAGTATCTTACATGGCCCAAATTTCTTCATTTTCAACTTGTTATATGTACCAACCAGAAACCGCTCCTTCCGCAAATGAACCATGACTTCATCGCCAACCTAAAATTCTTTATGCCCCCTTTTCTCATCTGCCTTAGCCTTATACTATGCATTCATCTTGTTAATATGCTTCCTCACCTCCTCATGGATGTTCTTCAAGTGTTCCACAAAATCCTCAGCTTCAGCACTACTTATTTCTCCTTTATTTATCTTTCTCAATTCAGATGCATTTCTTGGACTACTTCCATATACAATCTGGAATGGTGATTTACCAGTGCTCCTATTGATAGAATTATTGTATGCAAATTCTACCTATGGTAAAATCAAATCCCATCCTGTTGGCTTATCTCCAACCAAACATCTCAGCAAATTCCCCAAACTTCTATTCACCACCTCTGTCTGTCCATCAGTCTGTGCATGATGTGATGAACTGAACTTCAAATCTGTCTTCAACTTCTTCCACAATGTACGCCAGAAATATCTAACAAACTTAGTGTCCCGATCTGAAACTATGGTCTTTGGAAAACCATGAAGTCTCACTACTTCTCTGAAAAATAATTCTGCTACATGAACAACATCATTAGTCTTCTTGTAGGGAATGAAATGTGTCATCTTCAAAAATCTGTCAACTACTACAAAAATTGAATCATGTCCCCGTTGTGTCCTCGGTAAACCAAGAACAAAGTCCATACTGATATCCTCCCAAGGCTTCTCTGGTATAGGTAATGGCTGATACATCCCTGTATTCTGCTTCACTCCTTTCACCATCTGACATACTCTACAACTCTGTACAAACTTCTTCACATCTTGCTGCAATTGTGGCCAATAATAATTTTCACTAACCAAAGCAAGGGTTTTATCACGACCAAAATATCTCACCAATCCTCCACTCTGCTTCTCCTTGATGAGATTCTCCCTCATAGAACTTCGTGGAATGCACAATTGACTCTCTCTGAATAGCATATCATCCTGAATGATGAAATCTGACCATTTCATCCTATCTAGAGTAACAGGTTCTGTACAAGCTTTCCAAGCTTCACCAAAATCAGGATCCTCTGGATACAAATTCTTGAGTTCCTTGAACCCAACCACCTCAATCTGCATCTCTGTCAGCAATAGTTGCCTTTTGCTAAGAGCATCTACAACCCTGTTAGACTTTCCACTTTTGTGTTTCAAAACAAATGTATAACTCTGCAAAAACTCAACCCATTTCAAATGCCTCTGATTCAACTTTCCTTGACTATTCAAATATTGAAAAGCTTGATGATCAGTATACAAAACAAACTCCTTAGGAAGTAGATAATGTCTCCACTTCTTTAATGCCTGAACTATAGCATAAAATTCCTGATCATAAATAGAATATTTTCTCTTGGCATCATTTAACTTCTCACTGAAATAAGGAACAGGTTTACCTTCTTGGCTCATAACAGCTCCTATTGCAGTACCACTAGCATCACAATCTACTTGAAACACCTTATTAAAATCTGGAAGTGCTAAAATGGGTTGTTCTGTAACTTTGTGTTTCAACAATTGAAAACTCTTTTCTACCCCATTAGTCCACTTAAACTCTTTTCGATCCCCTCTCATTGTTTCAATCAAGGGTCCACAAATACTACTAAAATTTCTGATAAACTTTTTGTAAAAGCTAGCTAGACCATGAAAATATCTTACCTCGGTAGCACTCCTTGGAGTAGGCCATTCAAGGATAGCCTGTACCTTCTCTGGGTCCATTTTTAGACCTTCTGCTGAAACTACAAATCCCAAATACACTAACTCTTTCTTCACAAAACTGCGCTTCTTCAAATTAATCAACAATTTCTCTTCTCTCAACTTCTCAAATACCATATGAATATGCATCATATGCTCATCCAATGTCTTACTAAAGATCAAAATATCATCTAGGTAAACAATGACAAACTTACCCAGAAATTCTTTCAGAACCTCGTTCATGAGCCGCATGAAAGTGCTCGGTGCATTGGTTAGCCCAAAAGGCATGACTAACCACTCATACAATCCTTCATTTGTCTTGAAGGTAGTCTTCCATTGATCTCCTTCTCTGATCCGAATCTGGTGATATCCACTCTTCAGATCTATCTTTGAGAAATACACAGCTCCACTCAAACAGTCCATAATATCATCCATTCGTGGCAATGGAAACCTGTACTTGATTGTGATCTTGTTTATTGCACTAGAATCTATACACATCCTCCATTCTCCATTCTTCTTTGGTGCTAATACCGCTGGTACAGCACAGGGACTCAGACTCTCATGGATCAATCATTTCTATAACAGTTCATGTACTTGTCTATTCAACTCCTTACTTTCTGTAGGTGTCATTCTGTGTGCTGCCTTATTCGGCAAACTCGCTCCTGGGATCAAGTCCATCTGATGACTGATCTTCCTGACTGGTGGTAATCCATCAGGCACGTTATCGGATACAATATCCTGAAACTCATTCAACAAATCTGCAACTTCTACAGGAACATCTTCTACTTCCTCTTTACCAGCTTTTGGAATTAAAGAAAAACATACATGCTCATGCCTCATACCATATAGGAAATTTCTTCCATCAACAAAAGTTATCCTTGCATTACCACATACCTTTTCTTTGGTCTCCTTCAATGGCTTTAGCTTATGTTGTACTCCATCTTTTGTCAGGGAATAGGTATTCACACAACCATCGTGTATAGCACATCTGTCAAACTACCATGGTCTACCCAATAACATATGACATGCATCCATAGAGATGATATCACATAGTACCTCATCTTGGTACCCACCGATCTTGAACTTTACGAGGCACTGTTCACTGACCATGACCTTGTAGTCATCCTGCACCCAGGCAATCCGATATGGATGTGGGTGTTTCTGTCTCTTGAGCTTCAACTTTGTCACCATCTCTTCTGACACCAAATTGTCAGTGCTTTCACTATCGATAATCACATCAAATCATTTACCCTCACACTTGCATCGAGTGTGAAACAGGCTCCTCCTTTGTTTAGGTTTGTTCTCACCACTCAGCAAGACTCTTCTGTTAATTAGCATTTCTCCTCTTTCAGCATCTTCAGAATTTGATGATCTAGCATCTTCATCTACATGTGCAACTCTGGCCTGACCTTCATTTCTCCTGTCTATTCTACCTTGGCGCTGAGGATATTCAAATGCCCTATGACCTTCTTCTCCACAGTGAAAACATGTTCCACGGAAGCCTCCTCTTCCAGATCCTTGTCCTCTTCCTCTTCCTCTTTGATCTCTATTACTCTGATCCTGGAAACGATTGGAATTATTTCCTCTCTGATTCTGACTGCTACTGACCTCATCCTTCTTTTTCGGATCTTCATTTCGGCCACCATATGACCATCCGCCAGATCTTCCACCATGACCTCTTCCATTTTGTCTGCTCTCAAACTTCTTGTTCAGCTTTTCCTCTACTTTTAGGGCAAACTGGTATGCCTCCTCAATACTGTTCATTCGAACCAGATTCAACTCCTCCTGAATGCTTGGCCTTAACCTATTAAGGTATCGGGCAACTTTCTCCTTATCAGCTTCTGCATGGCCTGTTCTGATGAGGAGTCAATAGAACTCCTCTGTATACTCCTGAACAGATCTTCCTGCTTGCTTCAAACTTTGCATTTTCTTTAGTAGGTCAAGCTCATAATCAACAGGAATAAACTATCGCTTCAATTTATCCACTATCCAATCCCATCTTGTGATTTTATCTTTCCCTTTTCTATTTCGCTCCAACTGAATTTCTTGCCACCAGATCTTCGCATGACCTTTCAATTTGGCCTTCACAAATTTGACCCTATCAGGATCCTCAACATCTTCGTACTCAAAATATTCCTCACATTCATTGATCCAGTCGATCAATTCCTCTAGGTTAAGATTTCCAAAAAATGTAGGAACCTCAATCTTAGGTCTTTTCCCAATCTTGGAAATTGCCCGAAAAAGTCTTTCTTCCTCCTCGTTCACAATTTCAGCTTCTCCTTCTTGATATTCTTCTTCGGCTTCATCCTCGCTTTCATCTCTGACATTAAGATTCATTCCTCTATGAATCTCTTCTTGCAATGCTTGCACTTGTCTCTGCAGCTCTCTAACCTCAAGTGTCACAGCACCAGCTCTTCCACCACGTTCTCTTTGTGGAGGCATTTTCGTGATGCGCACTGAAACCCTAACCATGGTCCTGGTGCAAACTGCCTCACAGTCGATGATCTATTTACACACTCAAGAACAACCTGGCTCTGATACCACTTGATGAAGGGTGCTCCCCTTAATACCACAAACACTTAACAGAAATAGAGAAACAACAACAACCATATGCAAGAACAGAAAATTGGCTTCTTATTACCTCCACAAATGTGGAATTACAAACTTTCAGAATTACAATATGCAAAGCCACATGGGCATTCTCTTACAATATTATGTAGGACAAAGCCTTGAATCAATACCCAGATTTACTATCCAGAACTATTCTGAACTGCCTAAGACAATAATACAGCCTTCCTTATATAGGCAATTTTCCACCGCCTAGGAAGGTTCCAGAATTTTAGCCAATAAGGCCGACCAAACTTAGAATTATTTTATTTTACATTTTATTACATCATAGTCGGCTCAAGATAACCTTTGAAATCCGAACAGAAATTTTGAAGAAAATTATTTTCTGCCATTTCAAGTGGCCCAACTTCCGAAGACCATAAGTCATCACCAGTTGACCCGATCGGCTATTATAACCCCATTTTGGAAATGCCACGAAGCGCTCTACAGGCTTGACCCGTGCAAGCGCCCATCACCCAAATTTTCAACCTCATCTGGGGCCTCTAAAGCCTTCAAAACTGAGTTCAAAGTTTCTGTACCCTGCTGGCAATACCAAAAATCTTCAATATCTTCCAATATACACTTGATCTGGCAATGAAACTTTACTGGCAGACTTATATGACCAAAATGAACCTCCAAGAAAGAAATCAGATCATTCTGAGCACATACAAAAATTATCAAAAATAGTAACTTCCCATAAATAGCAGCTCTGCACAAAATAGTCCTTATTGAATATAAAAATAGAAATAATTTTTTGGGTGATGCAAGATTGCTCTTACACCCAGGATGCTCCTGCATCACTAAACAAAGCCTGACACAATAATTGGAGCTCCAATAAATAATTTTTGTCATCATCAGATTTTGAAGACATAAGATATTGAAATAATTATATAATTGATATATAATTATGTTGAGAGATTTATTCCTAAATTTTAGTGTAAATTTTTCATTAAAAATTTAAAATCAAATTCTATGATCAATTAAAGAAAGGAGAAACTAAGAACAAAAAATAGTAGATTGGTTTGTTGAACAACTAGACCTTGTAAAACTAGTAGCTCCTCATATACATTTTTTCTTATAAATTTAAGATCAAATTCCATGATCAATCATAGAAAGAAGAAAGCAAAAACCAAAAATCATAGAACAGTTTGTTGACAGATAGACTAGTTTTTTGGTCAATCATGCTACAAGAATAATTGAATCTTGTACAATTAGTGGCCCCTCACTTAAGATTTTTCATAGAAATTTCAGATCAAATTCCGAAGTAGACAGCAAGAACATAGAAGAGTGGATTGGTTTGTCAACATTTAAACTAGTTTGTTGTCATTTGTACTAGAAGAATAATTGAACCTTGTATAACTAGTAGCTCCTCACATAAGTTTTTCCTTTGAAATCTCAAAGAAAATTCTATGGTGAATCAAAGAGAAAGATAAAAACTAGTAGACTAGTTTGCTGTCAATTATTCTGCAAAAATAATTGAACTATGTACAATTAGTAGCCTGTCATCTAAGTTTTCTGAGTTTTTTCTTAGAAATTTCAGATTAAATTTCTAGAAAGTAGAAAGTAAGAAAAACCATTGAAAACTCAAATTGGGCTCACCTAATCACAGACCCAGTCTATTAATTTATATTCAATTTGTGCATCAATAGAGAAATCTGGAGATTAGAAGAATAATCTAGAAATGGCTAACTTTTTTCACCTGTCTGGAAGCTTCTTGGTCAGTGATGAGTGTAGGTAGTCCAAGTTGATGGAAGAATAATTATACCACCTACACCATAAGAGAAGATTCCACCTACAGTCATAAGAGAAGATTCCAGCAACTTGGACTACCTACTCTCATCACTGACCAAGAAGCTTCACATTAAAGAAGAAAGTCAGCAATTTCTAAATTATTCTTCTAATCTTTAGATTTCTCTATGATTGTCCAAATTAATTGACATGTGATCAGCTGACACCAATTTGGCTTTCCAATAAAAATAAAGAGTATACTTCTTTGTTGGTGTGTAGACTGTTAGTTGTCGATGATGCCATGATGGGATGCTTCCTCATTGAATAAGTCAACGCAGAGATTGGTAGTTTCAGAAAGTTCTTCTTTAATGAAACAAAATGCTTGTATGCGCTTCCAAAATGCTTGTAAAGTGAGAAAATGATTTCTCACTTTACAGATAATCACTGTGCTATACTGTGAGATTTAGCAGTAGTTTAGCAATGGAGTCTCCAGACTTTTACGGCAGGTAGATATATTACGCTTAATGGCCTGAGTTATCTCTTCCAGGCAGATACATTGAGAATAAGAAAATTCTATTACCTGAGTTATCTCTTCCAGTCCCAACACCAGCATGTCTCAGATTCCTCCTAGAAGACCCATCAATTTTAATGGCCCTTATACATTGAGAATAAGAAACTACTTACCATCACATCGGCCCTTCTTCTTAACCTGGTGGTGCCTTGCCTATTGTCTCCCAAAAAATTCATCCCCTAAACTCAAGCCAAAAATATTATGGACAACTTTCACATATAAGAAGTTATAGTAAGAAAAGTTTTATATCACTAATATTTATGAGTTATGACAAGTTAATGATTATTCATAAATCTAATGTTTAAGTTGTAAATTCTAATTTGTTTAACAATATTTTTTTTACTTTTCTACAAATCTTTCAAAATTTAGAGGTGTTTATTTTATGCATTTTGATTTTTTAGGTAAAAGTGAATTGAGAAAATAACTATATCTATTCAATTTTAAAGTTTTTATAAATAGGTTTTTAATGCATAAATCAATGAATTTCTTACATATTTTTATATTTCTAGAAAGTTCTTATAAGTTTAGTAGATGTATTTTCTTTGCATTTATATTTATAAGACAAAAGTATGTTATGAGATAATCATATTATTTTCACACTATGAAAAAAATTAGAACTAGAATCTTGTGATGAGAATATATTTATATGCATCTAATTTTTTTATTTTAATATTATTTTTTAATAAATTTACAAAGGCTTTATTTTCATTTCTAGTCTATTCTTTTGTAGAAAAATAATTTGTCTTAGACTATCTTTTAAACTATTAACACAATTGCATTACAAGTAAATTTGTCCAAGGCATTGTCATTTGACTAGTCTTAGTTGCATATTTATTTCTCCAAAGGTTAATTTAAAAACTTGTCCTATCCTCTTGCAACTTTGTGCGATTTTGAAGATAAACAAATTTACTTATTTTTTATTTTCCTTTCATCGTTACTCAAAGGAACCTAATATATGTATGTTTTGCCTAATATATGTATGTCTTCCCCTTGTGCTTTGTGCAATATTTCATGACCAAAACAATTGGATCATTCCTTCTATAAGACCTTCCTAGATATTTTATCATTCTAGAGTAATACTTCGACTGCCATATTTTGGTTTTGGTGAAGTATAAAGACAAATTAGATGTTTGAGATTAAAAGGTTAGAGGTTCAAGGATAATGTGAAATTAAATATTAGAATAAATATTAGGAGGTGATTAATTAGTCTAAATTAATTAATTTTATCTATTAATTAATTAATTTACTTGGAAGAATTGGAGAATTTAAGATAATTTGTTTTAACTAATTTAATCGATTGGGCCTTAAGGAAGAATAAGAATCAATTAAATAAAGACTTATTTAATTAATTTATGAATAATTTATATTAGAATTGATGGTAAATATGTAGAATTAGACTAATTTGATTTAACTAATTGACCTAAAGGGGTAAAAGGAGATTAGAGGAATAATTATTTAATAGGATAAATAATCAAATAATGATTTATATAAATAATGTTGGAAAGCTAGTAGTGAATATATGGTGTTTATATTTTATCCCTTTGATATAGTGTTGAGCCTTGTAGAAATGGTACTGTTGTATTAATAAAAGAATAAAAAGTAAGATGAAGTGGATCTTCACTCACTAATTAGATGTAATGTCCCTAAAATATTTAAATTACTTAATTAAATTAATTAATTAATTGATGTCAAATTTACATAACAATGTACGGACACCTTTAATCAATTCAATTTTAAAATTAAAGTAATCAAATACATCGACCTGTTTGTAACCTTTATGAAAACTTCTTCGAGCTTTTTATAAGGTTGTGGTTGGCATTGTAGGAGATCGTTGTGGAATTTATTTTCTTGTGTATTTGAAATTCCAGTTGGAATTCAATGTGGTTCATCCATTTAGTGGTGCAAGATCCTCCATATTCTTGTATTCATAGTTTCAATGTAAGTCACTCATCATCCTATTCTACCTGTTTATCCAAATTTGTGACATCTTCACTTGAAGATAAATTTGTACAAATTAGAATATTCTATAATCCTTGTCAAAAATTTGCATGTTGTTGGTCTATGACTTGTGTTATTTCCTTCATTAGTGGTAATATATCTGGTAATTAATAAATAGCTTGATATTTGGAAATCGATAAAGAAATATAATTGTATGAAAGGGCACATCATGGGGTCGAGCATTTCATTACAATTCTAAGGGTGAATATATTACATTTCAAGATCTCAGAATAGTTCACGACCACCATATGAGTGAAGTATAATTACCCTATGGGTGAAGTAATTACCATACAAGTGAAGTTCAATCACTGTACCGGTGAACTTAGTTCCATACAGAGGTGACACAAGTTGTGGTACAATTGTGAATGGAAGCCATAGTTTCCATAAGGTCATACTTGTTGTGCACATCTATCATACAAGGCTCTGTATGAGTGCACCTTTTTGTATGGGTGTGAAAACCATTTTTGCATGAGAGTGAGGATATGTGAGATACGGGTTAAAGACCTTTCCATGCAGAGGAGCTTGATTTGGAGTCTATATATTTCAGCTGTAATTGGGGTTTGGTACATTACTAGTTGTGATATTGCTATTAGGATTCAACTGTGTAGTTTTTGAGTCAAACTCATTGACCCATAATTCATGAGTAGTGGTTCACAAGAACCCATCTCTCATGAGAATGAATGGAACACTTAGCACTCATTGGATCTAGGTGATGCTCACAAAGGTGAAGCACAGAGACTTACCAGGAGGTCACCCATCCCAATACTACTCCAGTTCAAGTGTGCTTAACTACGGAGTTTCCTCCATGATTAAACCCACTCTAGGAAACCAATTAACTATACATAGGTAAATCATGCAAGAATGAAGCCAACAAAAATATAAGGTAATGCCTCCCACAAAGTATTAGAGTAAAAACTAGGAAAACATTTGACAAACCGTACAAACTTTTTAACAAATTCTCATTCAAATTCATAATAGCATCTGAACATTAATTCTTCGTACCTTGTTAACCACAATTTCTACTAGAGTAACCCCTTTGTCTTTTCTTCTAAGTTTTTGGCAGGCTCGGGTAGTAAATCTGAGATAAAACCAAGATCTACACCTTATTTCTTTGACTCGCAACAACCACTACGTAAAATAATTGAACCATTGAATAACCCCTATATATTGTATGCTTGATCATTCAACTTTCTCAAACAATCCAAAATTGTTTTCGTAGTCATTCAGTTAACAACAATAACTACTTTTAATTTATTATAAATCTTAACATTATCATCCTTTAGGTTCTTCACTCTTTTCTCATGGTCATTTTTTAGATATTCAGCCCCATTTGAAATTTTTTGCGTCATAAAAAGAAACTCATTAACCTTTTCATTGTCAAGGGTAGATACCCTTTTTTTCCTTTATTACATTCATCTTTGACATAATCTACATTAGGAGAGAGTTGTGACCATCTATAGTTTCTTTGACTTTCCTTCTTATATTTGTTCTATCATACACATATCATTTCTAAAAGGGATATGCACAAGTAGGTTCATATTATTATCATTCATAGGTAGTGGGGGTTGGTGAGAACCTTCATCATGCACAACATCCTATTTAAGTTTCTTAGCTCAGGAAATAGAAAATTGGTCTGTTCCTTTTTTCCTTGGCCACAATAGAAGAAAAATCCAAGTAGCTCTACCCTTGCCTTTAATATCCTCACTAGGGATGAAAGAGTTGAGGACACACTTAATAGAAAAAAGATCCAATGCTATATTAATTACAGATTGAATACAAAAAATATAAACATTAAAATGACAATCAGAATTTAATTGGATTTGCATTCTATTTGGTGACTTTATATTGAAATGTAATGGCTTTTTTAAAAAGCCTTATTTTCCCTTGAAAAAACTATCTATGGGAATGTAACTTCCCTGAAACTAACTTATTTTAGTAATCTAAACTAAAAACTAACTAAAACTATATTAAATTTTAAATTGTAATATGCCAACATTGCCCCCTTATTATAATAATTCAAACAAGAGTGGAAGTTGCAAGGGTTATAAACCCAACCCTCTAAAGACTTTGATGAAGTGCCTTCACAAATCCTCCTTGCTCATCAAGAAACATGGAACTAACCACATCAATGGATGTCCTAACTCTACTCGCTCAAGAAACACCGAACTGTCCACATCAATGGATCTCCTAACTGGAAAACTTGAAGCCATCTATACAACATGAGTTTTCCCACCTCACTTGTACAATGAGAGAAACCCCCTTTGAATACCACATCTCCTCAAAGTATTTCTAATTCCTCCTCCAGTGCTTCAAATGAGATACCTTTCCTCCAAAAGTCCAAATCTCCTTCGAATGTGTCTAATGCTTCCTCAAGTGTTATAGAGACAATCACCACCGATATGCTTGCACATGAGATACCTTTCCTCTAAAAGTCCACATCTCCTTTGAGTCTGTCTAAAGCCTCCTAAAGTACTCAAAAAATCATATTTGAATTCCCCCCTCACCCCTCCTACCCTCCTCACTCCTTGAAGGGACAATCATTCTACCAAGCCCCCTCTTCTCTTTAGTGACACAAATAAGTCAAGCCCTCTCTTCTCTTCACAGACAAATTTACCAAGCTCTGGATTTTCAGGAACACAAATAGATTTCTTCTCATGTAATGAATCATCCCTAAGTGAAAAGCTAGCTTGCAATGATGGAAAACATCCTACCTCTATTGCCTCTAGCCTCCTATAGTATCTTCTATATTTTAACCATTAGATGTTACAAGTGAGTTATTTTTTAAAGCATAATATAAATGCCCATGAAAATTTGAAAAGGTTTCTGATACAAATTAATAGTACATCTTTCATATTTCTCTTACATTCAAACAAATCATTATAACCTCTTCAATATGATAGAAAAGAGATGGGTCTACAAAGGAATTTCTCAACTCTAAACAACTCTAGGTATAGAATCTTTGAGATATGCAAGGTAAATGACCTTGAATAATAGACCAATAACTAAATTCTTGTGACCTTTCAAAAAATATCAAGTAAGAAAGCACAATCATTTCAGTAGAATGCCATTGTTCTTGCACTGGCTGTGTATGTAAATCATTTGTAATGTTTTGAGAATCAACACTTCTGATAGTTTTTTTAATGCACAAAAATCATTTGCAGTGTAGATATTCAAGATGTTCTTCCAACATGAATGTGATAGTCTTTTATGTGTCTCTACACACACTCTAGCATTGACAAAGTTATTTGGTGACTAGTTGAGACTTGAACCAAACAAATCAAGGGATAGCTTTGTATACACCTAAAAATGGTCATCTAGACTATTAGCCCTTTTTGCTAAATCATCAATTGCTTATTCTTGATCAAATCCTAGCTCTATCATTTATTCAATTATTATTCTATGGGCTAACCATTTTATCCTAAGTTTTTATTTATTTAAAAGGAATATTTCCTCCCCTTTTAATAAATAAAAAAGCCCCCACTTTTCCTTTTATCCTAAGTTGCACAAATAAAGCATTATTCTTATTTTATAAAAAGGGAAAAATAAAACATTATTCTTTGCTAAATTTTTGAAATAAAAAGGGAAAAGCTAAGTTTTTGAGAAAATTTTGCAAATGGTATCGAAAGTTGAAGTGTGATATATCGTTGGAAAGGTCTTTCCAAGCCTAATCCAACCATGATGGTTTCATTTTCAGATTTTGTCATTTGATTATCTATTTCACTTGCATGTTTTCTAATTTTTTATGTGCTAACCTTTGTGGGCCTAACAAGTTGTGGTTGTAGGTGCACTTGCTTGAGATATTTCACCAAAAGAACGCATGTCAAAGAGGGCTACTAATGGTTTTTGCAGGGCTTCCCTAAGCATAAAAACCAAATCAAGTGCTTGTTTAATTGCTTTATTTATTGAGTATGGCATATACTAGTTTTTTCATTTCATAGGCACTTAATACCTTGTTGTAGGAATTTTGAGGTGGTAGGAGAGTATGCTCTTCACCCTTGTGGTGAAACAGAAATCTTGACCCATCTTGAGATTTGGAAAGCAAGGGGGTAATTAAATCTTTGCTTGGTGTGTTTGGGTGAATTTTTTGAGATAGGGGAGTATGCTCTTCACCCTTGTGGTGAACCAAAAACCTTGAACCTCAAGAATTGATCCACTTTTTGTTTAGTTGTTAAAATCTTTTAGCGGGCCTGCTCTTGAGCAATCAAGAGGAACGACCCAAGTGGGGACAAGCCTTTTACCGGCTCTTCCAACTCACTATAATCTCAAGGCTATCAAGGAGACAAAACCTTGGTAGACATAACACTTGTCTTCGCTTGATGTGAGTAGCTCATGGGATTGCAACCATGGGGAAAGCATTGAGCAAGAATGCTTAAGGTACTCTTGAGGCCGCAAGGTCCTAGTCCTTTATGAGGAGCAAGAGGGGTGTTATGAATGGAAGCCCTTACTATGAACCATTAGATAGAGGCCACCTTATTTTAGCCGCTTAGCTTCTTGGTGCAAGGATTGATCCAAGTGGACTTACCCGGATCACCCGAAGACACTCACCATATGTGTTCCTTTGGTTGTTTTTTTGACACTTCCATGACAACGCCAATATCTCTTATGGGTAACCACTTGGTGTGAGGCAAGGGAGCATCAAGTTGTGGGCCAAGTTGCTAAGTAATGAGCCTTGTCCTTCTAGGTAGTATTTACTTGAATTGTATTCGATTGTGCTATACCAGTGTAAACATTTTCAACATACAAACAATCGGTAGTCTTCATAAGGTGCTTTTTCAATTTTGATATCATGAGTGTTTGTCTTGGCAAGGTTGTTTTTGCCCTTGTTCCAAGTGTTTTATGACATTTTTGATCACCTACTATTTGCAAACTTGTCTTTTACTTGCTGTTACTGTCTGTCAAATTGAGAAATTTCACTATCCAATCTTTGAAATCGATCAAAACACTTTAAAACTGAGATTTTTATGTTCACTGGTCAAAAAATCACCCAAATCTGCAATAGTATTGTGTGCCTTACTAAGAAATATCACACGATAGTTCGCGCCTGCTGTCTATCGCTTACTTTGCCTGAAGTTTGTCGCTTTGGTATATTGAGGTTTGTCACCTGGTATAAGGTGAAGTATCACTCTGTCTGAGGAATATCACCCTGTTTTCCTGAGAACTATCACCGGGGTCATTTCTCCTGTCCTATCATTGTTGCAATTCAGAGTTGCTAAACTTGCACTTTAACCTGTCATAGAGTGTCTTTTCCTATTCTTACCTAAAGCTGGTCTATTATTTGCATGCTCAGATTTGTTCTAGACTAAAAAAATGAGCTAAAACTATTGGATTTGAGCTTAACGAATGCTACTCTTGATCACTTGTCGCATCATGGTTACCTCTCTAGCTACTTGCTTATTGAGCTTCTTGCTCGCTGCTCGACTTTAGTCAATTGATTGCTGTAAGTGCTTGAGCACTTTTGACGAGTCATCTCTCTCTATTGTTCTACTTTGACAAGTGATCTTTATTAGCTTTTCTTATCTCAAATCTGAGAAACTTTGTCTCATTCTATTATTTAACCAACATCTCTTTTCATGCGGGTTACAACTCGGTCTCAATTTGAGTAGGAGAGTCATCCTCCATTCAATTATACACAGTTACCTTCTCCAACTAGATGCTCATGAGCACCCATTAGCAACAAAAGTTCTAGTTCTAACCAATTTGAGGATTCTAAGTGATGAAGGGTGCTCCCCTTAATACCACAAACACATAACAGAAATAGAGAAACAACAACAATATGCAAGAACAGAAAATTGGCTTCTTATTATCTCCATAAATGTGGAATTACAAACTTTCAGAATTACAATATGCAAAGCCACATGGGCATTCCCTTACAATATTCTGTATGACAAAGCCTCGAGCTATTACCTAGATCTACTACCCAGAACTATTCTGAACTGCCTAAGACAATAATACAGCCTTCCTTAAATAGGCAATTTTCCACCGCCTGGGAAGGTTCCAGAATTTTAGCCAATAAGGCCGACCAACTTAGAATTATTTTATTTTACATTTTATTACATCATAGTCGGCTCAAGATAACCTTTGAAACGCGAACAAAAATTTTGAAGAAAATTATTTTCCGCCATTTCAGGTGGCCCAACTTCCGAAGACCATAAGTCATCACCAGTTGACCCGCTTGGCTACTATAACCCCATTTCAGAAACGCCACGAAGTGCTCTACAAGCTTGACCGGTGCAAGCGCTCGTCACCCAAATTTTTGACCTCATCCGGGGCCTCTAAAGCCTTCAAAACTGAGTTCAAAGTTTCTGTACCCTGCTGCCAATACCGAAAATCTTCAATATCTTTCAATATACACTTGATCTAGCAATGAAAATTTACTGGCAGACTTATATGACCAACATGAACCTCCAAGAAAGAAATCAGATCATTCTGAGCACATACGAAAATTACCAAAAATAGTAACTTTCCATAAATAGTAGCTTTGCACAAAATAGCCCTTATTGAATACAAAAATAGAAATATTTTTGGGTGATGCAAGATTGCTCTTACACCCAGGATGCTCCTGCATCAGACACCCAGGGTAATTCGAGAAGTGACCCTGTCACGACTCAGGTGTGTAGAGGAAAACCAAGATGGCTAACCTCCTCCTTTGTCAGCCATGATGAATCTTCAATAGGTCATCCTTTCCATTTGACCAGATATTCTTCATATGTCATGTTCCTTGTGCTTCTGCCAACACGACTGTCCAGTATATCTTCGATCTCCTTAGTGTCTGAACTAGTTGCAGGAATACTCCACTGTGCTGCTGTGATCTCATCTTCAACACCTCCTTCATGATACTCTGTCAGATCTGAAATGTTAAACACTGGCGAAATATTTAGCTCAGTAGGTAATTCTACCTCATATTCATTTCCTGAATCATGTTTCTTCAGTATCCTACATGGTCCAAACTTCTTCATTTTCAGCTTGTTATATGTACCAACTGGAAATCGCTCCTTCCGCAAATGAACCATGACTTCGTCACCAACTTGAAATTCCTTATACCTCCTTTTCTCATCTGCCTTAGCCTTATACTGTGCATTCATCTTGGTAATATGCTTCCTCACCTCTTCATGGATGTTCTTCAAGTGTTCTGCAAAATCCTCAGCTTCAGCACTACTTATTTCTCCTTTATCTATCTTTCTCAATTCAGATGCATTTCTTGGACTACTTCCATATACAATCTGGAATGGTGATTTACCAGTGCTCCTGTTGACAGAATTATTGTATGCAAATTCCGCCTGTGGTAAAATCAAATCCCATCCTGTTGGCTTATCTCCAACCAAACATCTCAGCAAATTTCCCAAACTCCTATTCACCACCTCTGTCTATCCATCAGTCTGTGGATGATGTGATGAACTAAACTTCAAATCTATCTTCAACTTCGTCCACAATGTACACCAGAAATATCCAACAAACTTAGTGTCCCGATCTGAGACTATGGTCTTTGGCAAACCATGAAGTCTCACTACTCTGAAAAACAATTTTCCTACATGAACAGCATCATTAGTCTTCTTGCAGGGAATAAAATGTGCCATCTTTGAAAATCTGTCAACTACCACAAAAATTGAATCATGTCCCCACTGAGTCCTCGGTAAACCAAAAACAAAGTCCATGCTGATATCCTCCCAAGGCTTCTCTGGTACAGGTAATGGCTGATACAATCCTGTATTCTGCTTCACTCCTTTCACCATCTGACATACTCTGCAACTCTGTACAAACTTCTTCACATCTTGCTGCAACTGCGACCAATAATAATTCTCACTAACCAAACCAACGGTTTTATCATGACCAAAATGTCTAGCCAATCCTCCACTATGCTTCTCCTTGATGAGATTCTCCCTCATAGAACTTCATGGAATGCACAACTGACTCCCTCTGAATAGCATATCATCCTGGATGATGAAATCCAACCATTTCGTCCTGTCTAGAGTAACAGGTTCTGTACAAGCTTTCCAAGCTTCACCAAAATCAAGATCCTCTGGATACAAATTCTTGAGTTCCTTGAACCCAACCACTTCAATCTGCATTTCTGTCAGCAATAGTTGCCTTCTGCTAAGAGCATCTACAACCCTATTAGACTTTCCACTCCTGTGTTTCAAAACAAATGTATAACTCTGCAAAAACTCAACCCATTTCAAATGCCTCTGATTCAACTTTCCTTGACTATTCAAATATTCCAAAGCTTGATGAGCAGTATACAAAACAAACTCCTTAGGAAGTAGATAATGTCTCCACTTCTTTAATGCCTGAACTATAGCATAAAATTCTTGATCATAAACAGAATATTTCCTCTTGGCATCATTTAACTTCTCACTGAAATAAGCAACAGGTTTACCTTCTTGGCTCATAACAGCTCCTATTGCAGTACCACTAGCATCACAATCTACTTGAAACACCTTATTAAAATCTGGAAGTGCTAAAACAGGTTGTTCTGTAACTTTTTGTTTGAATAATTGAAAACTCTTTTCTGCTCCTTTAGTCCACTTAAACTCTTTTCTATCCCCTCTCATTGTTTCAGTCAAGGGTCCACAAATACTACTAAAATTTCTGATAAACTTTCTATAAAAGCTAGCTAAAAAATGAAAAGATCTTACCTCAGTAGCACTCCTTGGAGTAGGCCATTCAAGGATAGCCTGTACCTTCTCTGGGTCCATTTTTAGACCTTCTCCTGAAACTACAAACCCCAAATACACTAACTCTTTCTTCACAAAACTGCACTTCTTCAAATTAATCAGCAATTTCTCTTCTCTCAACTTCTCAAATACCATACGAATATGCATCATATGCTCATCCAATGTCTTACTAAAGATCAAAATATCATCCAGGTAAACAATGACAAACTTACCCAAAAATTCTTTCAGAACCTCGTTCATGAGCCGCATGAAAGTGCTCGGTGCATTGGTTAGCCCAAAAGGCATGACTAACCACTCATATAGTCCTTCCTTTGTCTTGAAGGTAGTCTTCCATTCATCTCCTTCTCTAATCCGAATCTGATGATATCCACTTTTCAGATCTATCTTTGAGAAATACACAGCTCCACTCAAACAGTCCATAATATCATCCATTCGTGGCAATGGAAACCTATACTTGATTGTGATCTTGTTTATTGCTCTGGAATCTATACACATCCTCCATTCTCCATTCTTCTTTGGTGCTAATACCGCTGGTACAGCACAGGGACTCAGACTCTCACGGATCAAACCTTTCTGTAACAGTTCATGTACTTGTCTGTTCAACTCATCACTTTCTGCAGGTGTCATTTTGTGTGCTGCCTTATTTGGCAAACTCACTCCTGGGATCAAGTCCATCTGATGACTGATCTTCCTGACTGGTGGTAATCCATCAGGCACGTTATCGGATACAATATCCTGAAACTCATTCAACAAATCTGCAACTTCTATAGGAACATCTTCTACTTCCTCTTTACCAACTTTTGGAATTAAAGAAAAACATACATGCTCATGCCTCATACCATTTAGGAAATTTCTTCCATCAACAAAAGTTATCCTTGCATTACCACATACCTTTTCTTCAGTCTCCTTCAATGGCTTTAGCTTATGCCGCACTCCATCCTTTGTCAGGGAATAGGTATTCGCACGGCCATTGTGTATAGCACATCTGTCAAACTGCCATGGTCTATCCAACAACATATGACATGCATCCATAGATATGATATCACACAATACCTCATCTTGGTATCTGCCAATCTTGAACTTCACCAGGCATTGTTCATTGACCATGACCTTGTGGTCATCCTGTACCCAGGCAATCCGATATGGATGTGGGTGTTTCTATCTCTTGAGCTTCAACTTTGTCACCATCTCTTCTGACACTAAATTGTCAGTTCTTCCACTATCAATGATCACATCACAACATTTACCTTCACACTTGCACCTGGTGCGAAATAGGCTCCTCCTTTGCTTAGGTTCATTCTCACCACTCAACAGGACTCTTCTGTTAATCAACATTTCTCCTCTTTCAGCATCTTCAGAATTTGATGATCTGGCATCTTCATCTACATGTGCAACTCTGGCCTGGCCTTCATTTCTCCTGTCTGTTCTGCCTTGGCGCTGAGGACATTCAAATGCCCTAGGACCTTCTTCTCCACAGTGAAAACATGTTCCACGGAAGCCACCTCTTCCAGATCCTTGTCCTCTTCCTCTTCCTCTCTGATCTCTATTATTCTGATCCTGGAAGCGATTGGAATTATTTCCTCGCTGATTCTGACTACTACTGGCCTCATCCTTCTTTTTCGAATCCTCATTTCGGCCACCATATGACCGTCCACCAGATCGTCCATCACGACCTCTTCCATTTTGTCTGCTCTCAAACTTCTTGTTCATCTTTTCCTCTACTCTTAGGGCAAATTGGTATGCCTCCTCAATACTGTTCATTCGAACCAGATTCAACTCCTCCTGAATGCTTGGCCTTAACCCATTAAGGTATCGGGCAACTTTCTCCTTATCAGGTTCGGCATGGCCTGTTCTGATGAGGAGTCGATAGAACTCCTCTGTATACTCCTGAACAGATTTTCCTGCTTGCTTCAAACTTTGCATTTTCTTTAGTAGGTCAAGCTCATAATCAACAGGAATGAACTGTTGCTTCAATTTTTCCACCATCCGATCCCATCTTGTGATTTTATCTTTCCCTCTTCTATTTCCCTCCAATTGAATTTCTTGCCACCAGATCTTCGCATGACCTTTCAGTCTGGCCTTCACAAATTTGACCCTATCAGGATCCTCAAAATCTTCATACTCAAAATACTCCTCACATTCATTGATCCAGTCGATCAATTCATCTGGGTTAAGATTTTCAGAAAATGTAGGAACCTCAATCTTAGGTCTTTTCCCAATCTTAGAAATGGCCCGAAAAAGTCTTTCTTCCTCCTGGTTCACAATTTTGACTTCTCCTTCTTGATATTCTTCTTCGGCTTCATCCTCGCTTTCATCTCTGATATTAAGATTCATTCCTCTGCGAATCTCTTCTTGCAATGCTCGCACTTGTCTCTGCAGCTCTCTAACCTCAGGTGTTACAACACCAGCACTTCCGCCACATTCCCTTCGTGGAGGTATTTTCGCGATGCGCGCTGAAACCCTAGCCACGGTCCTGGTGCAAACTGCCTCACAGTCGGCGATCTGTTTACACACTCAAGAACTCCTGCTCTGATACCACTTGATGAAGGGTGCTCCCCTTAATACCACAAACACATAACAGAAATAGAGAAACAACAACAATATGCAAGAACAGAAAATTGGCTTCTTATTATCTCCATAAATGTGGAATTACAAACTTTCAGAATTACAATATGCAAAGCCACATGGGCATTCCCTTACAATATTCTGTAGGACAAAGCCTCGAGCTATTACCCAGATCTACTACCCAGAACTATTCTGAACTGCCTAAGACAATAATACAGCCTTCCTTAAATAGGCAATTTTCCACCGCCTGGGAAGGTTCCAGAATTTTAGCCAATAAGGCCGACCAACTTAGAATTATTTTATTTTACATTTTATTACATCATAGTCGGCTCAAGATAACCTTTGAAACGCGAACAGAAATTTTGAAGAAAATTATTTTCCGCCATTTCAGGTGGCCCAACTTCCGAAGACCATAAGTCATCACCAGTTGACCCGCTCGGCTACTATAACCCCATTTCGAAAATGCCACGAAGTGCTCTACAGGCTTGACTGGCGCAAGCGCCTGTCACCCAAATTTTCGACCTCATCCGGGGCCTCTAAAGCCTTCAAAACTGAGTTCAAAGTTTCTGTACCCTGCTGCCAATACCGAAAATCTTCAATATCTTTCAATATACACTTGATCTGGCAATGAAACTTTACTGGCAGACTTATATGACCAACATGAACCTCCAAAAAAGAAATCAGATCATTCTGAGCACATACGAAAATTACCAAAAATAGTAACTTTCCATAAATAGCAGCTCTGCACAAAATAGCCCTTATTGAATACAAAAATAGAAATATTTTTGGGTGATGCAAGATTGCTCTTACACCCAGGATGCTCCTGCATCACTAAGGCTACCCCATGGTACAAAGGAGGTTTCCTCTTTTTCGCATTCAAGACCCCCAAAAACATAGACAATGTCTCACTCACTTTGACTGAACAAGAAAAATTCCAACGCTTGTAAGAACACTTTGAGCATAAGGATAACCAAGCACACTTAGACAAAGAACACAATCAACAAAGGATGGATGCTGCTAGGCACATGGCTTATAGAGGGACATTTCATGAGCAACCTAAGCCTAGTAATCATGAGCATAGACCTCTTTTTATCAATGGCAACAATGACAACAACACGCCACCAAGATCTCCTCCAAGACCTACTTTTGGTATGCCTTCTTCACCTCCTAGACCTCCTCCCTCTCAACATGAGGCAAAGGCTAATGATGAGATTTCTAGTGAGGATCTTATGAGATTTGAAAAAGATGTGGTCTCCCAATGAATGATGCATAAGCTTTTAGAGCGTAATGGCGATCAATATTTTCAATATATGACTTCTAGAGGATACAAGCTTCCTCCCAGCTATGATGTCAGACAAATTATCCAACAAAGAGTACCAACTAAATTGGAAGTCCTTCAGGAAGAACTATGTCAGACAAATCAATGCCTTACCCAGATGGCAATAGAAAGAGAACCTCCAAAGGTCTCTTTTGTAGAATCAATTTGTGCTCTTCCTTTTGATAAAAGTCTATACATGGTCCCATTTCCTAGGTGTTAGGCCATTTTCCAGTCAATGCAAAAATCCAACAAAAATGGCCTTTTCCCTACAAGTTTTGTAATGTTGTTTCTTCCCACCCTGCTGCAACACAGTTTTATCTTGCGAAGAATGTCCATAGTGTTTCATGGTTTGAGCTCTTGCCCTGTGTTCTTCATGTTATCACCAAGCTCTAGTCCAAATTGCACGTGCTGAATTGCAAAATCTTGAAAGTTATTCAAATTCTAGGGTCTGCAGGAATTTATTTCAAAATCTACCACAATGTTGAAAACCCACAATGTTTTAGAAAATCCATGATGTTTTTGACCTTTTTGGCCTGCATGAAAACCCTCAATATTTTTGGCTTCCTTGTTTACCTTTGTGTCATGTTGAAAATTTTGTGTGTTTTCGATCTTTCACTGAAAACCCTGTGTGTTTTCAACCTTGCCTTTCTTCTTTTTTGTCGGCACTCCTTGTTTATCTGTCTTAACTACGCAAGTGCGATGATGTGGGGCTAGTTTCTTCAAAGCGGTAGAGGGAGGAGATGAACGGTCAGTGTGTGATCACATGGAATATTCTTTCCCCATGCGATCATGCACCTGTCATTGATTTTGTTTGTTCTAAGAATTGCTTCGGTGAAGTGGGCCCGGTGTCAGAGGGATGGCAGATGGCATGTTCTTATTGGTTGTCGCATGGCCACATGTCAGACTTTTCTAACATGCGATCATGCGACCACTTTCCATCTATCTGCATGGGTCCTAGTCTTCTGTGGTGTTCAATTTCTTGGTGGTTAAGTTTTCATTCCGCGACCTAGCGACCAACGGTTATCTCCTTGTCTCTTGATTCTAGTGGTTAAGTGGCTAACATCTGGTGACTTGGCTGGTGCTTAAGTTTTCCTTAGTCGTGTGGTCACGTGATGGTGGGCCCAGATTTTCAAAGCTTTTTGCAGGTGGGGTCTCTTTGGTGATGACTGCGCTGGTGGTTATGTGGTGACTTATGATTGGCTGTCGCATGGCTGCATGTCAGACTTTTCTGACATGTGATCATGCGACCGCTTGTCACGTGTCCCTGGGTCCCAGTAGCAGGTGATGGGGCATCTTCCGGATGCTAAGTGGTAGTGTTCTATTGGTCGGCGGGCGATGGCGGTTTTGCTGGTGACTGAGGTTGGCAGGTTGTCACATGTTCGCATAGCCCATTTTCAGGCTATGTGATCATGCGATAACTATTTGGCATTGCCATTGTGGAGTTAGCCCGAGGTGTTTGAATGGTTAAAAACATGAAGCCCATGAGTGCATTGTGACTGTTTGCCTTCATTTTTTAATCTTTGTGAACGTTTCCAGTGACCAAAAAGGACCGAAATTGATGACAAGAAGAGCCAGAGTTGGTGAAATTGATCTTCTCTGCCACTCCAGTGTGCTCCAAGGTGTGAGATGATTGCAGAAGAGGAGTGTCTTAATATAGGGGAATAAATGAAATGTACCAAAAGTAGTTGATGGGTCACTTCTAGTTTGAATTTTGTAGAACTTTGATTGATCTTTGGTGCCTTTCAGAGATTCTTTCATGATTGAAGATCAAGTGTTAATTGCATTCAGGACTTTGTGTTTTCCCTCTGAATTGTATCAGATTTTGAAATGCCTAATTGATGGAAAACTCTAACCATGGTTACCATTAGCTTGTTGCATCCTAACTTGCATGGGATTTCAAGGTAACCATGGGTATATATGTTGTTTTTGTTGATTAACAAAGGGTTCCAGCTAAGAGTTCCTTTCTGGTTCCATGAAAGGTTCTATTCTGTAGATTTCCCCTTCTCTCTACATATAGGGTGTTCTGTTTCCATTTCTGGTTCAGAGAATACAATGCATGCTGCAACAGATTTGTCTTATGTATGAGGACTCAATTTATTCTTACTATCACCAAGCTATCTCCATTTGAATTCTGAATGCATTAATCATACATCAAGGGTGTTTGATTTGTCTATTTGCACTACTTACATGTTTTCAAGGGGAGTTATCTTCATAGAGGTAACTGGTTTAGGGTTTGTGTTTATGCATGTATGAGTTGAGATATCAAGGATAGGTCATGCTTGTCTTCCAGTGGATGCTAGTTAATGTATTGTCCTTTCATAGGTCTCTTCTAAGGGGAGGGTCAAAATCCTTTGATGGATAATAGCATGCTTGAATGCATAGGTGGGTGTTAAGTTGAGGTTTGGTCATGGTGTGTGATTGATGTCAGGCATCAACACATTGGGTATATTATTCTCTTGTTTCATAGTTGTCCCTTGCAATATTGTATTTGACTCTATGGCCCAATGGACAGGGCACTGGTCTATTAGAGACTTAGGGCATCTCAGGGGTCCTTTCAATCATTTTAAAATCATTTCCTTTCTGTTCCACCTTTTCCCTTTCTTGTTGATAGGTTAGGTCTCTAGTTTTCATACTCACTCTATGCAAGTTGGGCTATTGCATGAGATATTGGTTAAATTTGAGGTGCAGGACACCTATAAGGGTTTGAAAATCATTCCATAGTCAATTACCTATAGGCCTGTAGTGTGACACAAATTGTATGAGTGTGCAGATGAGGTACACCCACTTGAGTGATATGGAGCTCAAAGTGTAGAAGGATCTCTCTTTGATCCTTGTTAGTTGGCCCTTTTTCTTGTCAGATTTGGAGTGTTGAGTGAATGTGACACTAGCCCTATCAATCCTAATGCCAAGCTGACCTTTGGGGAAATGAAAACCAACACTAGGGATATTGAGGTTCCCAAATACGACAAGTATGATGGAAATGGTGATCCCCATGACCATGTGCATCACTTTTATTCTCTTAGTATGGACTTTCTTCATGAAGACACATTTCTTCTACGATTATTCCCTCAAAGCTTAAGAGGCCAAGTTTTAGAATGGTTTGCGAAATTGACACCACCTCTTAAGACTTTTGATGAGTTGGCTCAGCAATTTACCTAGCATTATTCTTACAACATCCAACAACCTATCACTATGATAGATCTCGGTAATCTAAGACAACATCAAGGTGAGCCATTTGCAACTTACTTACAATGTTGGAGGTCATTGTATTCTCGATATCCTCATCAGCTACCCGAAAGAGAAAAGATTGACATTTTCATCAACACACTTGTGCCTGAGATATATTATGATCTAAGGAAACAACTATTCTCCTCTTTCAATGACATGGTTGAAAGTGCATATCGAATTGAGGATTTAGCTATAAGAAAATGGGATATTGTTATTAATAAAGATGTTAAAGGCAATGACAAAGACAAGAACAAACCTTGGAATAAGAACAAGTATGTTGTTAATGATGGGGTTGTTGACCCTCCTAAAGTTAAAGAGCCTACTTTCAATCTCTCCAATGTTATCTATGCAGCAAAACAACAAGAAGCTGCTAATGCTCACAATGCTCCTAAACCTCAATATGCAGATAAGCCTAAGAAGTCATTTTGGAAGCGAGTCTATACCAAGTTGGTAGAACCTTACGATGTGATCCTCAAGACTTTGGTTGAGAATGGATATATTACACTTCCCAATAAACCTGGTAACTGGGATTCGCTAAATAAGCCTGATTGGTGGCAAGAGGATTCTTATTGTCATTATCACAGAAACAAGGGACATCCTACAGACAATTGTTTTAAGCTTAAGGATGATATTCATGATCTTATTGAGAATAGCACAATCTCCACTGATGGCTTAACTAAAAATTTTGATCACACAGCTTTCAAAGAATCTCTACCTAAGCATGATAAGGGGGAAACTTCTCAAGCACATAACAAGAATCATGATGCTAAGATCAATTACACATATTCTTCTAATACACCTATGATTAACATGGTAGAGCCCGTTGAGAGTATTCTAATGATGAGGTCTCAAGATGATAATAAAGCCAATCATGGTAAGCCAAAGTTGGTCTTGCAAACACATGGTAGTTCATCTTCCCGAAGTGAGACACTAAATGCTATTACTAGGGGGCAAGCCAAGATTGTCCTTAAAATTGCACAAGATCCCAAGCAAGCTTTTCCTTCCAAACAAGTGGCTCCTTTAGCCACCCCTAGCTATGATATCATCCAACATTTGCAAAAGACACTGGCACAGATATCTATCCTTGAGTTGCTTCGGTTATCTCCTTCGCATAGAGAGATTCTTGATGAGGCTCTATGTACAACACGTGTTCCCAATGACATTGATCCAAATCAATTTCAGGCTATGGTCAACCACATTTCATCTCTGCTATCTCTCTCATTTTTTGCAGAAGATGACATATCTATTGCTCACCCTCATAATCTAGATTTACACATTGAAGTTCTAGTCTATCACACCCGCATCCGCCGAGTCCTGATAGACAATGGTGCAGGGTTAAATATTGTTTCTTTCAATGTCATACAATAGTTGGGTTTGTTAGAATTTGTTGTGGATTCTAAGAAGAAGATTACTATAAAAGCTTATGATGAAGTGGAAAGATCTTCCAAAGGTCTTGTCATGTTTCCTGTCTGAGTGGGCCCTGTCATGAAAGATATTAACTTCCAAGTATTGGACATCCCACTCGCATATAACATTCTTTTGGGTCATCCTTGGATCCATGACATGCAGGCTATTCCTCCCACTTATCATCAGTGCATCAAATTTTCGTACAATGGCACTGAAGTTGTGATTCCTGGAGACCATACTATTTCTATTAATGCTCTTGCTACTGCTGAAAAATTTGTTCCTCACAATGAACCTACTGTTGATCCTAGTACATCTCTAGTTGCTGCTGAGAAATCACTTAAGATGATGAGCCTTGGTATGGGTGAATATATGCTGGATTTCTTTGCTTCTATACCTGTTTCTCCTAGGTCATATGGGAAACCTTCTGATAACATGAAGCCTTCCACTTCTACTATGGTGATCTTTGATACTTTTGTTCCTTCATCCATTCCTTTAGAAGAAGAAAGAGAAGAACAAGCTGTTCAAGAGTGGATCTATAGAGAGGATTCTAGAAATACTCCCATGCTTAGTAATTCAGACATAGATATAGATGAGTCACCAATACACACTATGGCTCACATGGGAGATGCTCTTCCTTCTACTTCACTTGGGGAGAAGAATTTATATCTACTGATGATATGGTTGAGGCCTCTATGTCTAGAACCTATGTACCTAAAGAATCATTACACTATGATAGACAACATCGCAACATTGCACGACTGCTACAAAGAGGTGATCTCTCACATAATGACATGAGTATCTCTACTTCTTGGCATCTTAAGCCTCTTCTAGAAGATTCTTTCATGATAGATATGGATGTTGATGTAGTTTATACCTCTTGTAACCCACCCAATGTAGTTGATGAGTTTGTTCCCCGTATTGCCTTAGTAGACTATGTTGGTGTTTCTATGACAAATCTAGATCTAGCTACTTTTGGATCTTACCCTATAGGCTCAACTTCTCTTGTCACCAGAGATGACACCCCTCATATAAATGTTGTTGAACCAAGCACTTCATTTCAGCTCGCATCAACACCTATTACTTCTTCCACCAGCGAACTAGCAACAAAAAAGATTGAATCAGCAATCAAGTATCATAGTCATCAAGTTAAAAGAAAAGAGCAATGGTCAAATGGTGAAAACCACATTGTGGTGGTATCCACACCTAATAAAAGTAAAACTAAAAATTTGCTCAAAAATAATGATTCTCAAATAAAAGATGACAAGCTGATTCTCTACAAAAAAATGGTACACTACTTCAAGCATGATCTCATATCTGTTACACTTCAGCCCATTCCTAGAGCTGAGAACAAAGTTTCTAATGCCTTGATTACTTCGACATCCATCTTACAAATGAAAAAGCATAAATTTCACTTCAAGTTCCTGGTGGATGAATTACGCTATCCTACTCACAAATCTTACAATCCTACCATATTTTCATATCTTCCACCTCATATTCCTCTTGGAAATCTACCACGCCATTCTTTCCACCATCCCTTACACTTTGCCTTTGTCTCTGGTGACTTGTATAGGAAGGGTCTAGATGGAACTCTCCTTAAGTGTCTAGAAATAGAGGAGTCAAAAAAAGTGCTAGCTGAAATCCGCGATGGCAGATGTGGATCACATTCTAACGATCCTCCGCTAGCTTAGACATTGCTTAGGGCTAGTTATTATTGGTCAAACTGGTTGAGACCTCCTATCATTACAGTTGTAGAATTTGGGCCTGGGGCCTATCAGTTCTCTACATCAGAGGAAGCAGATTCTTGATGCCTATTTCTATTTGGGGCATTCTTTGTACATATTTATTGATCCTGAAAAAAAATCCAAAAAAATTGATATATGATGCTGAAAAAAATCCTAAAAAGCATAAAAAGTACTGAAAAAAGAGCATCCTAGTGAAAACCTAGCAATAGGTGCTTTGATGTCTCACCAAAAAAAAAAAAAAATCAAAAAATTAAAAAAAATAGAAAAAATAGAAAAAGTGCCTTTGTAGCAAAAATACAAAAAAATTATAAAAAGTCCTAAAAAAAATCTATCAAGTGGTGAAAACCTGGAAACAGGTGCTACTTGAGACCCTTGCACCTATGTCTATCAATCTTGCATGGTGCTCCTTCGCTCCACTTCTCGCTTCGCCTCTCCTAGCCTGGAATTGATTCTTGTCTTAGTCTAGGGGGCATATGTTGTTTTGAGCTTATCTTGGGTCTCTTTGTGCGTCTGGGTTTCTTAGGCATCTCGCAAATAGTGTTTTTCAACACCACCCCAATTGTGTTTTTCAACACTACCCTAGCATCGAGTGTTTCTTAACACTTATCAGATGTCCTACCCGCAGTCTAAATGATGCAATATTTCTCACTGGCAGATGCGATACTCAAAGCTTGACTCTATGACCTACACACACGCACTTGACTCCCTGAGACTTTCTTGGATTTATTTTCTTTGTGTGTTGTCTATGATGATTTCTTTTCTGAGTGTTCTCCCCCTATGATCATTTTCGATGATGCATAGCTAGAAGACTGAGGGAATGAGAACATGTTTTATTGCTTTTTCTTCTTGTGGGTATATTTTGTTGGTCCTAACTGTCATGAGCATTTATGCTGGTCTTACTTGACACTATGGACCTACAAGGTATTATCCTTGACTATTTTCCAAGTGCATGCTTCTAGTCATCTTGACTTTCTTGTGTCTCGATGCGAGCATAATCTTGCTATATCAAACTTAGGTAATCTCACTACACTAGTCATCTTGACCTACATGTCTCTGATGCCTAGGTGGGATTCCCACATTTCTATCTGATATAGATCATATTCAGATCCACATAGTTATGCTAGTGTGTATTGTATGATCTTGCAACGCTACCAATAATGCTCAATGATGATAATTAGATGTCTATTAGCTTCGTAACCTTGCAAGTAAACCACTTTTCATGTAGCTTGCATTCTTAGGTTCATGTTAGTTTAGTTTTGCATCTTGCATATGGAGAGAGCTCTCCTTTTCATCTTACATGGACTTGTTAATCAACTACACTCCTCTTTCACTTCTTCCTGATCATATCTTTCACTTCTTATCTTTCATATCACATCATTTTCTATTCATTTTAGGATCGAAACTGAAATCTGAGTTAACTTTGATCACCCAAATCACATTTCTCCTTCTTCCATGCAGTTGGCTGACCTTTTGAGGCTTGATCCTTCCATCTTCGCTGGGGCATTCTTCACCTCTTCATCCCCATCTCTTTCCAACTTCTAGTCTTTCATTCACTTTCAAATCCCAAGTTCAAATTCCCCCCTATATGGTGTTTACGGGTTGAGGGACCAATAGGTTCATGCCCTGTGTCCCATGTATGGGGCATATTTTCATTTCTTGATGGTTATTCTATTCTCTCTCTTCGATTATGATTTATAGTGATTTTATCATGTTTCTCTTGCTTCTGCTTTCCCTCTACCCTAATTTCGCTTTTGACCCCGAGGGGGTAGACACATCATATCTTATTGGCTATCTCTTTCCTAAGTGTTTAGTACTATCGCTACCAGGCTGACCATGGAGGATTTGCTATTTTTCTGTACTTCATTCTTTGGAGTCAAAATGCTATTGCTTGCCTTCTTGGCTATCTCTTGCTTTCTTGGCTCATCTGAGTTGCTTTGTGATCCCAAATTGATCTCACATTTCAACTCCATTCTTTGACTGCATGTGTTCCCAGATTGATCACACATTAGTCAAAAAGGGGCAAATGTATACACCTAAAAATGGTCATCTAGACTATTAGCCCCTTTTGCTAAATCATCAATTGCTTATTCTTGATCAAATCTTAGCTCTATCATTTATTCAATTATTATTCTATGGGCTAACCATTTTATCCTAAGTTTTTATTTATTTAAAAGGAATATTTCCTCCCCTTTTAATAAATAAAAAAACCCCCACTTTTCCTCTTATCCTAAGTTGCACAAATAAAGCATTATTCTTATTTTATAAAAAAGGAAAAAACACTTTTTGTCTCATATGGACACAAAAGTCAACTCCTATTTTCCTATTGGAGGATACTTGTGCACATGGATTGCTCCTCTTTTAAGCACCACCCTTGATTAAATCTTTTGCCTCTTAATCTCCATGGTCCATTCCTTCTCATTTCCTTTAAAAGGAGAGCTCTCTTCTTCATTCTAAAGCCCCAACTTTTTATGCTAATGTTATGCTGCAGGTTTTCTAGGTACATTTGGAGCTTTTTGAAGATTTGGAGCATTCTTGGCTTTTGCATCTATATGCTACTCTAGTTTCATTTCTTGCATTGTCATGGCATTCATAGCTTCATACTTAGCTTAGTTTCCTTTATGCTTTAGATTAATTCATCTAGCTTAACTAGGAGGCTTTGTAATACTTGCATCTTTCATTTTCATAGCTTAGCTTGCATTTCCATTTCTAGCATAGCATTGCATTTCATTTTCATTTGATTCTTGAGGATATTGGCATTCTTTCCCTTGTCTTCATTTGAATCTCCCATTGCATAGTTTACTAGCAAGGTTATTGTCTTAATAGCTCTAGCTGAGAGCATTCTTAAAAACCCTTGCACTCCATGCCTAGGGAGCTATGGATCAATTTTTGAGACCTCATTCTTGAGTGTTCTTAAATGTAATGATTCATAGAAGTGTGACACATTTATAGCACACAAGCTTCACTTCTACACTACAACTTCAGAGAGAAGAAATACAAACTAAATAAAATTCCACTGAGGCAAATTTTATGATAGTATTTAACTCTTGCATAGGAAAAATCCCCTCTCATCATTGTAGGTGTGCAATAAAGCTTTCATCGTGGCTCAAACAAAGGAGAAGTGCAAATTTAATGAATGAGAGATATGTATGAGTTGTTGGAGTAATATTGTTTAACCAATTTACTTGTTATCTAAGTTTACCTAGGTAAACTCATAAATGATTTAGATGGATATATTTGAGTCCATTTTTTACTCTATCATATCCTAGAGAATATTGTAGAGTTATATTAGAACTCTACTTCCTCATGGTTGAGACACTTGTCTCAACCCTATCCTTTCTTTCTACCAACTCTTGCCTATTTAAGCAGAGCCCTTGTATGTTTATTCTCACCTCATTTCAATACAATATAGTGTTGAATACTTCTCTCTTATGGTATCAAAGTGGTCAGTATCTCAAGTCCTTCAATTTCTTCTTGAGGTTTTTAATTTTCATTCAAACTGTTGAGGTCCCTAGTTTATCTTAGTAAAAAACTAGTGTATTTGTAGAGCTAAGATGTCGTCATGCATGGTAGCTAGAAATTCATATGCTTTTATAAGGATGATAATCTATCCATGGTCTATTTGTCTAGTTTTACCAACAATTTTTTCTTATATCTACACCAGTATGCATTTTCAAATTGCTAGCTAGCCTACTAACCTACTTTATTCAGAATGGATCTTTGCCAACTCTAATTTTTCACATGGATGTGTAGCATTTTACTTCTATGTCAACTTAATTGGAGATCTACGTATATTTTTTTGGAAGTAAAAAATTTTCCATCTCCTATGCTACCTTAAACAAGGCATCACGAATGGTGGAGTTGATGGGCATCTTGGGCTAGTCCTCAGTGAATGCATAGCAGGGTGTTTTACCCATTTTTTTATGTTGTTTGATCCTTTCACTATGATTTTGGGAAGTGATCTCACTAGCTTGCATGGATGCTTATTGTAAGTAGACGTTAGAACTGCCAACTACATCCTTGCAGATCTGAGGTGTCGCGGTAGACACATAATTTTTAGCTGACACACAAATTGGAGGTGATAGAACTTTGTCTTGTAAAATCCTTTGTGCAGCAGGAGGCATGTAGTTGGCATATTCAATAGGCACGTGGTCTTGTCAGTTGAGATAGAAACCAAACATTTCTAGCTTCTTGCGCGTTTCATCAATTAGTTTCCTGCATTAACTCTTCATTGTTGTGACATGATTCCTTGGTCTGCATGGAAGCTCAATAGGTATGTATGATGCAACCATCTTCATTTTTCAGTTCAAGAGGAGGCTCCTACAAAACATAATCCATTAAATAGCATGCATGGTTTTTTTGGGCATGGTCTGGTGTGTGAAAAGTGCTCGGTGATTGGATCTTGCACCCATATTTGTAAGGTTATCCTTATCTTTTATATGCAATAAGTGTTGATCACAACATCTACATGATGTTTCTAACCTGTGATTGATTTGTGGATTCCCATCTTTATTTTTGTAAGTGTCGTGTGCAACTCTATCAATGGGATCACTAGATTCTACTTCTCGGTATTTAAGGACTGTCAGTAAAAGAAGATGTTGTTGATGGATAGAAGCTAGTGGTTCAGTGACTTGGCATGTGTAGATGTCAATGGTCGATGCTATCTAGATTTAGTCCTATATGTTAGATCCTTCTATCTTGTATTTCCTTTGCAATTTCATTTGTTTGGCTAGTGTCTTCATCAAATACATAGTCTTGTGGTAGTTGTGTGGCATTCTTCATCAAACCACTGGTCCTTATCAAAATACACAATGACTTTATGGACAACGCATGAGTAGCTGGTCATTTTTTATTTGGTGGATGATCATTTGAATAGCCATAGGCCCTTAGTGTTGTGTTCAATGCTGATTACCTATGTCATGGTCGGTGTAATCAAGAGTCGATGTATGACATCCACAATGGTGATTATTCAAAGATTAGACAGTGATTTGAACTTGCTAAAATCATAGCCATCAAAGAATTCATTTTATGGCCGACCAGCTTGTATATGGCATGTTCTGAAGGTAGCTTCATTTCTTTGAATGATATTTAAGGAAGTGACTATTGCATTTTTTGGTGTTTGAAAACTCTTATGCCACTTAGGACTACCAATATGCCTTGAGACTGATGTTAGGACTGGTTAAATCCAAGTGTGAAAGCTCTGCAAGGTAACTGGACCAACTATAGGGACAAGACTACCCTCTTCACTTCTGACTCTGCCAAACCAAGGTGGGTACACCTAATCTAGATAAGACTCATCTCACTACACACCTTATACTTATGGATTTATATAGCATATCATAGTAAAGGATTGCTAAATACTAACCAGGTATTCATTGAATCAACTCTACTATGTAGGGTAAAATGGTCTTGTGAAGGGTATTACTACCAACAATAATACTTAAAACTTAAAAGGGTCTTTGATTAATGAGGATAGGGAAGGTAGACAAGAGCCAATCAGACATTGGACTCAACTAAATGTACTAATCCTTGATCAGTGCCATTATCCATTGGGCAGACCTCACATACAAATAATGAAACATGAACCGACTATTGTCAAAGACTCATAGCCATAAATATAAACATTCCATCCCATCCACTACTTATAAGATCCTTCTGTAGACAACCAAGACTGAATCTATGTCCCCTCTAAAGTATATTTCACTTGATCCTAGATCATGAACTAAAGACAAGAACATATGCAAAGGTAACCCCATGCAGTGGATCAAAAAATCCAAGATTCACAAGAATGACACCAAGGAGAGACCTGGAAGAATGAAAAACTTATATTAAGTATAATGAGTCATGTACATGATCAAAGTGGGACAGAGATCAAACCACTTCAATAACCTAAAAAAGACTTCCAAAAATTAAAATTTGAACCCTTACACAGTTAAAAAATAAAAAATTTATACCACTAGCCACCTTGGGAATCTCAAAGAGATTGCAATAAGCTTAGGGTGACTAGGGCTAGGGTTACAACAGCTAACCATAGTAAAATTTCAAAAAACCACTGGAGGGAAAACCAACACCAGCCTGTCAGACCAAGGATGATCTTCACACTTGAGAAGAATCTCTGAGAAGGACAGGAAGATCATAAATTTACCATGTAAACCATACTGATCAGACCATCAAAACACCTCGAGCTAACAAAAAATGTCCTCCCCCACATGGAAAAACATCTGCAAGCAATCACCCAACTCACTGGACCACACTGCAACACTTGATGCCACCAACCAGATCAAGAAATGGCCAGAAAACTATAAATTCTGGGTACCTGGTCGCAGGAAACCCTTTGCAAGTTAACGGCTACATTCATGGTACCAAAAGTGAATCGACAGTCATCATTCCAAATCGGATCAACTTTAAGTCCTGATTGCAAATCATTTTATCTTTCCCGAGCTTCACAACTTAACCTTTATCTTTAGTCGCACCACTGCACAGTCATGAACTTCACCGCCATAGGAATCGGGTTTCATCTTATGCTTGGTCACATGATCGCAAGGCACCAAACTAACCCTTTTGATCATGTGACCGCGGTCTCCAAGCCACATGGTTACAATCACACCCTACCAAAAAGTCCTCGGCCATGTTACCTCTACAACCCTGCAACCACGACAATAGTTGTCGTATGATCACATAGCACAGAGACAGGCTATGCGAACATGTGACAACCCGTGAACCTTAACTGCCAGCATAACTACCGCCGCATAGGGTTGACACAAAACATCAGTCGCATGACCACATAGCCTTGAAAAAGGCTATGCGAACATGCGACTAACCGCCAGCATTCACCGCCGAATGTTAAACATGCTCAAGCACTGCAAACATGGGCCCCACCACAAACCCCCTACCATTGGGTATACTAGCAACCAATCGGAACTCAGCATGTCACCACCTACCACGGGTTCAGGAACACATGTCAACCAGTCACATGATCACATGTCAAAAAACTCTGACATGCGATCATGCGACAGCCAACCACAAGTCACCACATAACCACTAGTGGGACCACAGCCCTTCCGCCAGTGGGCCCCACGTGCAAGGAAGGAAACTTGTCACATGATCGCATGTCATAGAACTGGCCCTTGTGATCATGTGACAAGGCCATATGACTACCAAGCATTCAAATATTATGCTACAAACTACCCGCTAGGTCGTTAGATGCTAGCCGATAACTGCCAAACATGAAGAGATTACGCGACTACATAGTCACATGATCTTTGAATAAAAGATGCAACCACCAGAAGATTTGGAGAATCAGTGACACAACCGAGCAAGGACTAGGCCCCACATAAGAGATAGCCGATCACATGGTTGCATGTCAGAAATCTCTGACATGCGATCATGCGACAACTAATCAATTTGAAACTTTGAAGACATAGGCCCACCATCCATCGCACTTGCGCAGTTAGGGAATGCCAACAAATAGGAAAGTATGAGGTAAAAAACACACAAGGTTTCTGACGCCAAAAGATAAGCACAGAAAAGCTGGAAGGCACAAGGTCAAAAACAATGAAGGTTTTCACACAGACCAAAAATATCATGGATTTTTAAAAACACTGTGGGTTTTCGACACTGTGGCAGATTCTAAAATTTGTTTCCTGCAGACCTTAAAACTTTAATAACTTTTTGGATTTTGCAATTCAGCATGTACAATTTGGACTAGAGCAAGGTGACAACATGAAGAACATGGGGCAGGACACCTCAAGAAAACTTGCAAGGAAATGGGCCATTTTCAAAGGATTTTTGCTATGACTGGAAAATGGACCAACAACATTCACTTAATTTTTGGTAGCAAGTTGTAATAGGAGGTCAGCCCACCTTTCTATTAACCAGTGTCACCTCATATTTATGAGCTGACATAGCTCCATTGTGTCGATCCACTATTGGATCGACAATCAGTTTCTCAATGTATCTTGTGGCAGCTTCACTACTTTCATTGTTGGCCATACTTATTGAGTGGCTACCTTGCATAAATGTCGGGTCTAAGATAGAAGATGTGTGGTGTCTAGTCTCTGAGGATCTCTTACACACAAGCCATAGTGTGGAATGTTGGTTTTGATATGGGTCACGCTAATGGTATTTTTAAGTGACTGATATTGCACCCATTCAATCCGAACTATATGAGTTACATTTTTCTGGTCAATGTTAATGTTATTTGGTCATTCTGTGAAGATTTCCACACTTTGTATTTATTCGGTAGCTAAAGAATCAGTTTTTGAAATTGGTTCAATGTTTTCTAATGGAATCAATTTTGAGCAACCAAGGCATCACCATCAAGTTGCTTTGACTATGTTAATGTGACAAAGGTATTTTTCTAAAAAAATTTCCATTTCATGCCACTTTGACTATCTTAAAGTTGCAAGTTATTTCTATTGTCTCTTTTGGCAAAATTATTATCTAGGAATTGCAACATCAGCTTGTACCTATGTTAGAATAACTGAGAGGGGGGGTGAATCAGTTAGATCTATTATCCTACAGTCCCAAATACAAAGATGTGTCTTATCAAATAATTCTAACCAATTATGCAACTCGGTAACATAAAATATCAATTTGTCTGTTCAGTTTACCTATTACCAGTTAAAAAGCTAATTGTGATTACCGACCAAATAAAGTATGCAGTATATAAAGTATGAGAGAAAAAAAATCATCACAAATAACACATTACACAATGATTTAACATGGAAACCATGTTAAGGGAAAAACCACCTGGGACCGGTAACCCAAAATAATTCACTCTTCTAAAGTGAGCTCGCTGAACAACCAACCCTATTAAAGGTTACAAACACACTGTTAGGTGTGACCTTGTTAGAGGATTTAACACTAACAATTAAATTTTGACTAGCATTCACTATGGTGTCAATAAGATAACAATGTACATTCTCAGAATTACATAGGGTAGAATATAAGACTATTAAGTCCACTCAGTTAAGAGATTTTCTGAATCAATAGTTAAACTGATATAGTATGATATGATTCAAATACAACTCAATTGCATATATTCAGTGTTAGGAATGAATTTTGAATGTTTCGTAGCCATTCTATAGCATTCTTTGTTGCATTCATGACTGTGATTACAACAACAAGCACAAGATTACAATTTTATTTTTTTTGAAGTTGCATTACAAACATGAATAGAAGTTATCAACATATTTTACTCATAAATCATTTTACACACACTCAAATGAGATACATCATTAGATTACATTACAAGGTCAAATAGACTTAAATACAACAATTAGTTTCTCTACATATTTTTTCTACGAAACAACTAGGAAACACCTCTCTACTCTTTTATCAAGAGGGCTGCAACACTTAGGATTCCTACAACTAAAAACTTATCTCTACTCATCCAAAACTTGCATATCAAAAACCAGCAATCCATGGAATACTCTCCTCCCTACCATATGGCATCATGAGACCTTGAAGGTCCTAGCCAACCCCTGAGAAAGGGGAGCCAAGCTAACTAGGGAACACACATGCAACCCTCAAATATTGTATATACAACATAGAACTTCATGAAACAACAATATACATGAGACACTACTATAACCATTTAACATGAAACCCCCTATGGAAAAAAAAAATAGGGACAGCATGTCATTCTTGCTTTCACACAAGGCTTTGGATCACAAATTTTACTTTCATGGCCATTTACAAACCAGGTCTACTAAGACCCACCCAACAAAAAAAATGAAAATAAGAACTCCCATTAAAAGAACCATAGAAAGGAAACACTACAAGAAAGAAGACCTTCATTTACACATTTCATGTTTGCACAACTTTCATACTATTTCCTTGAAAGCATTCATGTAAACAATAACAAGGAGTTGAGGAGTCACCAACCTAAATACCAGGGAATGAAAGTTGTGTGATGAGCTCTCCTTATAACCAGTCCCTTTTTCCCTCCATCCTCTTCCTTAGCTGTACTCATCTCCAAAATTGGAGATTGGATGTCCCCCTCTAAGTTTTGGGGATCCCTCTAAAAAGGCTCTCCTCACATTTCCCAATTCAAGGCATGGGTTCCCATTAGTTGTCCTTCCCCATTCTTAAATGATGTCTCCCAAAATGGTACCGAAGGAGGTGACTAAAGGATGAGGAGAAAGGTACTAGCCAATCAAAGGAAGATTGCTATCCCAAGGCAATCTTCCAAAAGTTGATTTTCGTCCATCTTGAGAAGCCAACTTTTGAAAGGACTATAAAGTCATAAATAAGGTGTCCTATAGTCAAAAATACCCCTTACCCAATGGTCTATCAAGGGGACTAGTCATTTTTGTGCTAAACACTACCCAATGTGTCCACATGAGTCTTCAAAACACCCTTCTAAGCTACCCTATAGGTTTGACATGGATGTGACTCTTCCTAAATTCCATGGTTTTATCCCTGCACACTCGAGATAATATTAGTAATTCTAAGAATATGTCATGTATATAATCCAATTAAAGCATCATATAAACCCATTTGTACATATACAATAATTAAATCTACATACCACATCACCTCATTCACATATATAAATCGACATTTCTCCAAATCCAAAATTGACCAAACAATATATATATATATATAGTTATTGAAAATACCTCCTAACCAAGTTTCATAATTCAATTCCACATAGTCCATATTCCTTTATACTCTCTAACTCTAAAGCATATCATAATTTCCATTTTTTAAATTACCTCAATTTATTTGCATCAAGTCACACATATCAATATAAGATCCAAGATCTTAGTTCTATATCCTTTCACTTAGCTCATAACTATAAGCAAGTAAAACATAACCCAAATAAGATGTAGTACCAATGCACCAGGGCCTTCCAACAAATCAGGTCAGAATGAATCATCTTGTAATAACATTAACTCAATTTAACACATTGTACTCACTCATTAGGTTCATATCGTAGAATACACAATGCTATCTTAAAACAAGGTGGTCTTTAACCCATGATAAACATTGATCCTAAAAACATAATTACCTACTATGAAATCACCCCATAATACAATTTGTCTTGGATTCCTTCTTTATTAATTTTGAGTATGTTTCAAGAAGACAAGTCACAAAGATGGTTATCTCAAGGTTATTTCTAATCCATCTCATATTTAATTACTGATCCTATTATGTCTTTAAAATCTACACCTTCACTAATCAAATTGGTTAATACAAAGGCATGTATGTGGGTCATTTTTAATCCTCCTTTATATTTATAACTTCCACTTTTTGTAGTTTTAATCTCCCTTCATATTATGGTGCCCCATTTTCCTTGTTGGGATGGAGACATCTCCCTTGGGGCACGTGAGACAAGGAGGAGGATAGGGTGCTTAGGATGTCTAGGGAATAGGAGTAGTAGGAGGTGTAGCTTAGGAATGATTAGGTGTTTAGTTAGGAGTTTAGCTAGGTAAGCTAGGAGATAGTTTAGGATGCCTTTTAGTGAGTTAATTTATTATTTTATTTTGTAATGTAAAACATGATTAATAAATAATGGGAACTCTAATTAATTGAGATAAATAACCCTTTTCAAATGCATTGTTAATTGAATTAATATAATTTATTGTATCACATTTAATATTTTATAGTTAATATTAATTATTGAATGCTATTTACTAAATTATATCTAATATTAATTATTGAATAATATTTAATAATTTATAATTAATATTATTTAATAATTGGGTTAATTAACACAAATACAATTTAAGTAAATTAATTATTAGTGAATAATCTTATGTGAATATAGGATAATCACTAATTAGATTTTCAATTAAATATTTTGTACACTAAATTAATGTATTATATGGTATCTAATTTAATTAGTGCCACATAATACTTTATGCATACCAATATAACGACGTTAGTGTTTATCAGACCTAATAATAACTAGTGCAAATCAACATTAAAATTGGTATTATGTGTTGTCTATTAATGTTGCATTTAGGGATGAACCATATGGGCTAATGCTTTCAAATTAAACGTAACTTAATCTGCTAGTTACCTCTAGGAACCAACTTTTGTAGAGAGTTTGTTTTCCTTACTCTTTTAGGTTTCCTTATCTTGTACACTTGTTATCCACATCTTTATCTTGGACTTATTTAATCCTAAAAAAATAAAATTTGGTGTGTTTTTAGACTGAATTTGATGGGCATGACACTTGGTATCTAAAGAATGTGTTTGTGAAAGAGTGATTTTTTTTTTATGAGTAAGCCAAGTGATGGCTTGTTCTCATCAAAGAGATGAGCTTCTCCTCTTGATTTGGTTCCACCTTCACCCTACTTGAGTCTTGTTGTGACTCTTTGTAAAAAGGCCTTGGTTGTAGAGGAGATTCGGAATAGAACTAGAGACGCTCGTGATAGGTCTTAGAACTATAACTCTACATCACAGTCACAGGGGCACCAGAAGAGTCACTAGAAGAATAATAAAAGACAATCCTTAGGGTCTTTTAACAAGGGCCCATAGTAGCAGACTCAGCAAAACCAGAAACAAAAGCCACCATAGGGACAGTAGGGCTCTAAGCTCAAACAGTGGCATGCATAGGGTCAAAAGAAGGATCAATGACAGCATTATATAGATGCACCCCCAGCACGGACTCAGCAGTCCTCTCGGGGGGGTTTCAGTGGTTCTAGTAGGATAGGTGATCAGTAGTTTTTAGGCCATAGGGAGTACAGACATTCACACGAGGTCCTTGCTTTGCTTGTGGTGCCATGGGGCACTTAGCTCGTGATTGTCCACAGGGTCAGATGTCAGGAAGTTAGTGTATGGAAGCTTCAGAGCCTACAGTGGGAGACTTTGGAAAGTCTCATAGAGTTTTTGCAGTGGTAGATAACCACCAGGCCATAGTGATAGAGGCAGTAGGTATGATCAATGGTGTTAGTGTTACTATACTATTTGATTCAGGTGCTACTGATTCTTTTATATCTCCATTTGTTGTGGAGCATTACGGGCTTGTGGCAGCAAGACAAGAAGTTATTTGGGAAGTGGAGTTAGCATCAGGGGCTAGAGTGTCAGACAACTCTTTAGTGAAGGATAGCCAGGTGTAGATTGGTGATTTCATCACTACTGTGGATCTTCGTATCACACCTCTTGGTTCTTATGACATAGTGCTTGGCATGGATTGGCTTTATGCCCACAGAGCTAAGTTAGATTGTTGATAGAAGTGGATTGAGTGCCTTGATGATAATGGTACACCTATTGTGATTTGTGGGATTCAAAAAGGCATCTCTCTTCGTATGATCTCAGCCATGCAGCTTAAGCGGAGCATGCGGAAGGGATGTTAGCTTTTTTCCATTACCATCAATGATAGAGAGGAAGACAAGGAAAGGGAAACATCTCTTGATGATTATCCTATACTTCAGGAGTTTGCCGATTTGTTTCCTACTGAGTTTCCAGGAATGCCTCCTCGTAGAGCAGTTGATTTCCATATAGATCTTGTTCCAGGGGCTACTCCAATTTCAAGGGAACCTTACAGGATGACCACTAATGAGCTTAATGAGCTCAAGATCTAGTTAGAGGAACTTTTGGAGAAGGGTCATATTCATCCTAGTGTTTCACCTTGGGGCACACCTGTTATCTTCGTTAAGAAGAAAGATGGATCCTTGCGGTTATGTATGGATTACCGACAACTTAATAAGCTTACCATCAAGAATCGGTATCCACTCCCCAGGATTGATGATTTATTTGATCAGCTTAAGGGTGTAGTGCATGGGTGACCTTACCTATCATTTAATAAAACATGTCCTAGACTTTCTTTATATGCATTAAATAGGCTATGTCATAGTTTAAATTAAGTTGTTTTTTTTTTTGACTTTTTCTTAGCATCCTTCTAAACCTACGTGGGTTTTCTTTTGCATATGGTAGAGGAGTGAAGTGGGGCCCAAACCCCCTATGCCTCCACCATGTCACTTCACCCTTGTCCCCTCTACCTCTTCTTGCTAGGCGCGGGTGTTTGGTTGCATTAAGTATTTTCAAAGATCAATCTTAAGTTAGGATACCACCAACTATGGATTGTTGACAGTGACATTCCTAAGACTGCTTTTCACACCAGATACGAGCATTATGAGTTCACAGTTGTACCCTTTGGACTCACTAATGCTCCAGTAGTGTTCATGAGCCTTATGAATGGGGTATTCTGCACTTTCTTAGATAAGTTTGTAATTGTGTTCCTTGATGATATCTTGATTTATTCACGGGATGAGGAGGAGCATGAAGAGCACTTGATACAAGTTTTACAGTGTCTTAGAGACAATCAGTTATATGGCAGTTTGTCCAAGTGTGCATTCTTTAGGATAGAGATTCATTACCTTGGGCATGTTATTTCAGGAGATGGAATCTCAGTAGATCCATCTAAGATTAGAGCCATCATGTATTGACCTGCACCTACTTCAGTGACTGAGGTCAGAAGTTTTATGGGTTTGGCAGGTTATTACAAATGTTTTGTAGAGGGATTTTCTAGAGTGGCTCATCCCATCACTTCTCTTCAGCGTAAGGGAAAGAAATTTGAGTGGACTAAGAAGTGCAAGAGGGCCTTTCAGGAACTCAAGAAGGCACTTACTAGTGCTCCTATTCTAGCAATGCCTGATCCTTCAACGGATTTTGTGGTTTACATAGATGCTTCCTTAGATGGTTTGGGAGTAGTTCTTATGAAAAATGGGTGAGCTATTGCATATGAGTCTAGGAAAATTAAGACTCATGAGCTCAATTATCCCACTCATGACCTTGAGTTAGCTGTAGTGGTTCATGCCTTAGTGAGATGGTAGCATTTTCTTTTGGGTCATCGGTTTGAGCTCCATTCAGATCATCAGAGCTTGTAGTATATCTTCTCTTAGCTGAACCTAAATGCACGATAATGTAGGTGGATGGAATTTCTTTGTGAGTATGATTTTGATGTCCACTACATCAAGGGGAAAGAGAATGTGGTTGTTGATGCTTTGAGTAGGAGATGCCATGGGGCCTACTCTATGATAGCAAGTACTGAGTTGAGGGATTAGATATTGCATCATTTACATGAGGATGCTTGGTATGCAAAGGTTAGTTAGGTTATTCGGTCTCAGATTACCCTTGAGGGTAAATATTCAGACTATTCTCTAGATTCAGATGGGCTCTTATGCCATAGAGGACGTGTCTATGTCCCATCCTCTGGTGACTTGCAAGTTTTCATCATGCTAGATGCTCATAGGGCTCCTTATGTAGCACATCTCGGAGTCAAGAAGATGCATGTAGATTTGAGACAGTTATATCATTGGCCAGGGATGAGACAGGATATAGCAGAGATAGTGGCATGGTGCCTTGAGTGTCAAAGGGTCAAGGCAAAGCATCATCACCCTGCTAGGTTGCTTCAACCTCATGATATACCAGAGTGGAAGTGGGATGTTATTTCCATGGACTTCATCATTGGTCTTCCTATGTCATCTCGATGCCATGATGCCATCATGGTGACAGTTGACAAGCTGACCAAAGTAGCCCAATTTTCACCCGTTCGGACCACTTTCACAGCCCTAGTAGTTTCTCAGGTCTTCTTGTGGGATATTGTCAGACTTCATGGCATACCCCGTAAGATCATTTCAGATCGGGATTCTCTCTTCACATCATCTTTTTGGAGAGGACTACAGATAGCTTTGGGCACTAAGCTCAATTTTAGCACCACTTATCACCCAAAGACCAATGGTCAGACAGAGAGGGTAAATCAGGTATTGGAGGATATGCTTCGCATGTATGTCATGGATCATCAGACTAGGTGGGAGGAGTACCTTCATTTGGTGGGTTTGCCTACAATAATGGGCATCACACTTCTCTAGGTATGCCTCCCTATCAAGCATTATATGGTAGGCCATGTAGAACACCATTGAGTTGGGACCATATTACGGATAGAGTTACTTTAGGTCTTGACTTAGTGCGAGAGTTAGAGTAGCAGGTGACATTGATCAAATAGCATTTGAAGGAGGTACAAGATAGGTAGAAGAAGTATGCAGATGCCAAGAGGGAAGACCGTAGTTATTAGGTTGGAGATAGGGTCTTTTTGAGAGTGTGACCTCATAAGAGTCCAATCTGATTTGGAAAGGGCTCTAAGCTTGCACCTAGATTTGTTGGCCCTTTTGAGATACTTGAGCAGATAGGTCCTGTTGCCTATCATCTTGCTTTGCCACCGGGCCTGTCATGCATCCATGATGTTTTCCATGTGTCAGTATTGAGGAAATATATCTATGATGAGACTCATATTATAGATTGGGATGCCTTGCAGGTGAAGTCAGATGGCCAGTTGGCTTTGGAGCCAATCTGCATTTTGGCTCACCAGATGCTAGCTCTTCGAGGCCGAGAGTTGGACCAGGTTAGGGTCCAGTGGGATTGCTATGATGAGGTTACTGCATCATGGGAGGATGCAGTGTAGATTAGAGCACACTATCCCCATATTTTTGATGAACTCCAAGAGGAAGTTCATGCCGAGGGGGGGAGGATGTGAGGCCTCACCCCTAGCCTATCATAGCTATTTAGTTTTGCATATGACTTAGACATATTTTATGATTATATTTTGATGCCTCGTGGATCTTACCAATACTTCATGATGTGGTTTTATCACTTAGTAGTTGATGGACATTATATTATAATTATATGATGATCACTAAAACATTGATTTGAGACTTAGAGGTGTGACTTGATTTTAATTTATGAATGTTTATGATGATGAAGTTAATTGTAATTGAATTATGAATGTATGCTATGTTTATGTTTCAAATTTAATTAAAGTAAGTATTTCTTGATGAGCTGAATGTATGTTGTGGATAATCAATTATGTCTTATAATTTATGAATTATCAGATGAATTAACTTGATTATTAATGCTATGTAATTTCATGATTATTTTTATCTCCTTGGGCTACTGATATTGGATTTGAGTGTGCAGGGAAGTAGGCCAAGGTATATTCAGGGAAACATCACAGGGACATTTGTGAAAATTCAATTAAGCCAAGGTTGCTTCTAGAAAGAAGATAAAAACCTCATTGTAATCATGTTTTATTTTGTAAATGTATGATGCATGGATGTAAATTGATTTATTGTAACTGTATTTGTTATTTATGTTAGGGATGCTCAAGTAGATATGCCACATGGCTTGTGAAGTGTCTTTTTTTTTATGTTTGTGTCGCTTGACACATGTGTATGTGCTTAAGGCCATGAGATGTCCACTTGTGTTTTGATGTCATCTCTCTTAGGTGGTACCAACTTTAGGGTTTTCCTTGTAAAACCTTGATTAGAAAGTTTTGAGAAGACCTATCATGTTTGAACCCGAAATTAGATTTCTAGTATAGTTTAGGGGGGTTAATGAGCCCTTAGGATGTTATTAGGGACCCTTTTAGCCACCCTAATAGTTGTACCATGGTATGGAAGTTTAAATTTAGTCAAAATTAGGCCCATAACTCATTTATGGATCTTGAAAAGTACCCCTCAAAGAGAAATCCGAAAATGAAAGGATGGCAAGGAGGTCAAACCCATACCTCTTTCACATTCTTGGTCTCCACCTCATTTATGAGGGGAGACAAGGAGAGATGGAAGAACTCCTTGAGCCATACCTGATTAATGAGGGTTTGGTGTAGAATCCCTTTTAGTAGAAGTTTTGGGGAAGGTAATGGGTTGACACCCACTCTCCAGTTTTGGAGACTCAGCTAGTTTTGGAGAACCTTGGATAGTGGATTGCTCTTCTACAACTATCTTCCTTAAGCATTGGACTCTAGGTTGGTGAAAATTTCATTCTTACTTTTCTTGTTTTGTTATCATGTTGGGAGGAAAATGCTCTCTTGTAAGCTAGTTCTTGTATGCAAGACTTGTTTTTCCTTATCCATTGTATGTGTGAGCATAGTGTTGTTGTGTTAATGGAGGTTTTGATGTTATTGTTGTTGTAGTATCATGTTCTTGTGTTGAGTAAATTTTGTTTCTTGTAGAAGTAAAAGAATCATGAGCTCAATGTTGAGCATGATTCATGTTTTTGATAATGTGTAGATTTTATTGATGTTCTTTTAGATTTGTTCTCTTTTATGTGTTGTAGTGATTTCATTGAGGGAGTTCTCAAGGCCAAACTCACCCTTGAGAGGGAAGAGTAGCCTTGAGGGTGAAGGGAATTTGTTGCGACAATCTTGAGTGCAGAGTCTCTCCTTGGAAAGGAGAGGGATGCAACATGGATGTATGGGCTCCATGTAGCCATCTCTAGTTTCATTTTGTAAATTGGGGGTCATAAGGTGTACGAGAAGAATGTGTTTGTGAAAGAGTGATTTTTTTTATGAGTAAGCCAAGTGATGGATTTTTCTCATCAAAGAGATGAGCTTCTCTTCTTGATTTGGTTCCACCTTCACCCTACTTGAGTCTTGTTGTGACTCTTTGTAAAAAGGCCTTGGTTGCAGAGGAGATTCAGAGTAGAACTAGAGACACTCGTGACAGGTCTTAGAACTATAACTCTGCATCACAGTCACAGGGGCACCAGAAGAGTCACTGGAAGAATAATAAAAGACAATCCTCAGGGTCTTTTAACAAGGGTCCATAGTAGCAGACTCAGTAAAACTAGAAACAAAAGCCGCCACAAGGACAGCAAGGCTCTAAGCCCAAATAGTGGCATGTACAGGGTCAAAAGAAGGATCAACGACAGTAGTATATAGATGCACCCCCAGCACAGACTCAATAGTCCTCTCGGGGGGGTTTCAGTGGTTCTAGCAGAATAGGTGGTTAGTAGTTTTCTAGGCCACAAGGAGTACAGACATTCACACGAGGTCCTTGCTTTGCTTGTGGTCCCATTGGGCACTTAGCTTGTGATTGTCCACAGGGTCAGATGTTAGGTAGTTAGTGTATGGTAGCTTCAGAGCCTATAGTGGGAGACTTTGGAAAGTCTCATAGAGTTTTTGCAGTGGTAGATAACCACCAGGCCGACCACCAGGCCACAGTGATAGAGGCAGTAGGTATGATCAGTGGTGTTAGTGTTACTATACTGTTTGATTTAGGTGCTACTAATTCTTTTATATCTCCATTTGTTGTTGAGCATTGTGGGCTTGTGGCAGCAAGACAGGAAGTTAGTTGGGAAGTGGAGTTAGCATCAGGGGCTAGATTGTCAGTCAACTCTTTAGTGAAGGATAGCCAGGTGCAAATTGGTGATTTCATCACTACTGTGGATCTTTGTATCACACCTCTTGGTTCTTATGATATAGTGCTTGGCATGGATTGGCTTTATGCCCATAGAGCTAAGTTAGATTATTGACAGAAGCAGATTGAGTGCCTTGATGATAATGGTACACCTATTGTGATTTGTGGGATTCGAAGAGGCATCTCTCTTCATATGATCTCAGCCATGTAGCTTAAGCGGAGCATGCGGAAGGGATGTCAGCTTTTTTCCATTACCATCAGTGATAGAGAGGAAGAGGAGGAAAGGTAAACATCTCTTGATGATTATCCTATACTTCAGGAGTTTGCCGATGTGTTTCCTACTGAGCTTCCAGGAATGCCTCCTCACAGAGTAGTTGATTTCCATATAGATCTTGTCCCAAGGGCTGCTCCAGTTTCAATGGCACCTTATAGGATGACCACTAATGAGCTTAATGAGCTCAAGAGCCAGTTAGAGGAACTTTTGGAGAAGGGTCATATTCATCCTAGTGTTTCACCTTGGGGCACACCTGTTATCTTCGTTAAGAAGAAAGATGGATCCTTGCGGTTATGTATGGATTACCGACAGCTTAATAAGCTTACCATCAAGAATCGATATCCACTCCCTAGGATTGATGATTTATTTGATCAGCTTAAGGGTGCAGTGCATGGGTGACCTTACCTATCATTTAATAAAACATGTCATGCACTTTCTTTATATGCATTAAATAGGCTATGTCATAGTTTAAATTAAGTTTTTTTTTTTTTAAACTTTTTCTTAGCATCCTTCTAAACCTACGTGGCTTTTCTTTTGCATATGGTAGAGGAGTGAAGTGGGGCCCAAACCCCCATGCCTCCACCATGTCACTTCACCCTTGTCCCCTCTACCTCTTCTTGCTAGGTGCAGGTGTTTGGTTGCATTAAATTTTTGAAAAGACATGTATGTGGGTCATTTTCAATCCTCCTTTATATTTATAACTTCCACTTTTTGTAGTTTTAATCTCCCTTCATATTATGGCGCCCCCTTGTCCTTGTTGGGATGGAGACATCTCCCTTGGGGCATGTGAGACAAGGAGGAGGATAGGGTGCTTAGGATGTCTAGGGAATAGGAATAGTAGGAGGTGTAGCTTAGGAATGATTAGGTTTTTAGTTAGGAGTTTAGCTAGGTAAGCTAGGAGATAGTTTAGGATGCCTTTTAGTGAGTTAATTTATTATTTTATTTTTTAATGTAAAACATGATTAATAAATAATGGGAACTCTAATTAATTGAGATAAATAACCCTTTTCAAATGCATTGTTAATTGAATTAATATAATTTATTGTATCACATTTAATATTTTATAGTTAATATTAATTATTGAATGCTATTTACTAAATTATATCTAATATTAATTATTGAATAATATTTAATAATTTATAATTAATATTATTTAATAATTGGGTTAATTAACACAAATACATTTTAAGTAAATTAATTATTAGTGAATAATCTTATGTGAATATAGGATAATCACTAATTAGATTTTCAATTAAATATTTTGTACACTAAATTAATGTATTATATGGTATCTAATTTAATTAGTGCCACATAATACTATATGCATACCAATATAATGACGTTAGTGTTTATCAGACCTAATAATAACTAGTGCAAATCAACATTAAAATTGGTATTATATGTTGTCTATTAATGTTGCATTTAGGGATGAACCATATGGGCTAGTGGTTTCAAATTAAATGTAACTTAATCTGCTAGTTACCTCTAGGAACCAACTTTTGTAGAGAGTTTGTTCTCTTGACTCTTTTAGGTTTCCTTGTCTTGTACACTTGTTATCCACATCTTTATCTTGGACTTATTTACTCCTAAAAAAATAAAAATTGGTGTGTTTTTAGATTGAATTTGATGGGCAAGACAGATTGTCATTGATGTCAACACAGTGATCTACTAGAGACTTGCAGAGAAGTAGACAATGTTTTGATTAGCGCATGTGGGATATTGTAGTTGGAGTTATACGATTTTGAAGTTATACTCTTTGATATGTTATATGTCTATGGTTAAGAGCACAAACAATAATTCATTTATTCATGAAAGTTATGAGCATTTTGGTGGAAGCAGTGTTTAGGGAGTGTTCCTGAGTAGTGGTTTATGGAAATCGGATGATATCTCCTAATCGTGATAGAATCTGGTTTTGTGCAGTTAAAGGGAAGTTAGAGACACACTGATAGTGATGTGGATGTTAGCACAAACTTTGAGGTCACATGAGTAAATAATTATTGCAGTTGGAAGCTGACAGTTTTGTGTAATTTTGGTGTAGCGTATGGAAACTTTTATTTTTGTAATTAGTTGCCGACTCATTTGTAATTACTTGAGTGTGGTATAAAGGAAGGAATGTTTTCATTATTTTCTGATGAGATTTTGATGATATTGTAAGATGATGTATGCATGAAGTGAAGAAAAGAGCTAATTGAGGTAGCGAAATTGTGAAGGAAGTCATGTGAGGTACATAGATCTGAAATTAAGATCTGGTGTAGCAGAGAGTGTGGTTTGGCACAATAAGAAAGGAGGTAACATATTTCATATTATTCTATTGAATAATCTAGAGATCAGTTGGATAGTGTGTTCAGTGATCTTGGCATTGAAGTTGTTTGGGCAATGGGTCCATCTGTCTTCCATAACTCTTAACAGGGTTAGAATCTTTTAACAGGGATTCAAAATCTCCTAACAGGGATTCATATGTACTGAATGTATTTTAGAAGACCCCTAATAGATTCCATCCTTTCACAAGGTACATTCATATTAGTGCATATTTTGTGGGCATCATTCCCATCGGGGTTTACTCTTTGATCAAGAGGTTCCCTAGTCAACATATCTTATGTCATTGTGGTATTGTGTATGAATATCTTTCTATGGTTTGTAGTTATATTTCTTACATGGTTAAATGCTAATGAAATTGATAAAAGTTATAATTATCAGATAACTGATTCACCCCCCCCTCTCTTAGTTATCTTTGTGGACTTTACTTTTTAACAATTGGTATTAGAGCAGCAGGTCCTTGAAAAGAAAGTTTAACAACTTAAGGAGATCCATGGAAAATTTCAGGAAAGAAAGCCCTAAGTTTGATGGAGTAAATTTTGATAGCTAGAAAGAAAAGATGAAGACACACATACTATGTTTAGGACCATGTTATTGGTTGATTACAAAGAATGATAAGACTATCATTGAAGATGATGATATTGAAACATGTTCTAGTGATGAGAGAGATCTATTCATGTGTAACATACTTGCAAGAGAAGCACTTTTGATAGCCCTTCCAGAGAATGAGTACATTCAGGTAAAATGTTTAAAGAAATCTCATAAAATTTGGAAAGCTTTACACTCTACTTTTGAAGGTGATGAACATGCAAATAAAGTTAGATTGCATAATTGGATATGTGTATTTTAAGATATAAGAATGATGGAAGATGAATCTATAAGAAGCTATATTGGTAGAATGTCAGAAATTGTTGCAGGCATAAAATCTTGTGGAGGAACAAAGACAAAGAATGAAGTGATATAGAAAATTTTGATGACATTGACTCCTGTATTTAAGTGGACAACATAGATGATTGAACAAGTTATACCTTGTACTTCAAACTTTACAAGAGAGACTCTTCTTGGAAGATTAGAAGGAGCAGAAATGAACCTAAGGTTATCAGGGGACTTACCTAGAATGGAGATAACATTCAGTGCTCTTAGCGTTCATCCTACTTTATCTAGAAGCATCAATGTGAGTGGAGATTATGCTAGCAGTAGCAGATCTAGAAATAAAGAAGACATGAAGATTGAAGAAGGTATTGCCTTACTTGTGAAGAGAGAACCAGATGATAAGAAAAATTTTAAATGTTGGACTTGTCAAGAATATGATCATTTTGCATCTAAATGTCCTAAGAGAGTTAAAAAGTACAGAAACAATTTCAAGCCTAGAAGACCTAAGGAATGTTATTATGCTAATGATGAAGATCTTGAAGCTTGTATAGAAATAACTCTAAGTGAAAGTGATACTGAGAATAATGATGACATAGGATTTGTAGCAATTAAAGAAGAGAATCCTGAAACTAATGTTAAGGAAGAAAAATCCTTAATTTCCCAAGTTGAAAAGAAAGTTGATTGGATTATAGATAGTGGTTGGTCACATCAAATGAATGGTGACATGAAAAAGTTCATAAAGTTTAACAATTATGATGGAGGAGTTGTTAGATTTGAAAACAATGCACCTTGTTTCATTAAAGGTATATGATCTATTACTCTTGATGGAAAGACTAATACTGATGATGTTTATTTTGTGGATGATTTGAAGCACAATCTTTTGAGTGTTGGAAAATTAGTTGATAATATCAGGTTTGGTTTACTTAGATTACTTGTGTGATAAAGGATAAAGATGGAAATATGATTGGAATTGGATCTAGAACCAGAGGTAATGTATTTCAGTTGAATCCTATTGAGATGACATGTTTGATTACTAAGATTGATGATAGTTGGCTATGGCATAGAAGGTTTTTTCATATAAACTTTGATAATATTGTGAAATTAAGTACTACATTTGCAGTAAGGGATTTGCCTAAGATTATGAAGCCTACTAACATGATTTGAAAAGAATGTGTGATGGCTAAATAGAAGAGAAGTTCTTTTCCCAGTAAGAAGTTTACATCTACAAAGAAGTTGGAGATTGTTCATACAGACTTGAGTTGTCCTACTAGGACTAGAGGATTATATGGAGAAAGGTATTTCATGATCCTTGTTGATGATTTTACAAGAATGATGTGGATTACATTTCTTAAAGAAAAATATGAAGCATTTGATAAGTTTAAGATCATTAAGAATAAAGTTGAGAATGAATATGGAATGGAGATTAAATGTTTGAGATCTGATAGAGGTGGAGAATTTACTTCTAGAGAATTTAACACCTTTTGTGAAGTGAATGGCATTAAGAGATGGATTTCAGCCCCTAGAACACCTAAACAAAATGGTATTGCAGAAAGAAGGAACAAATCAGTGACTAAAGCAGCAAGAGCTATGTTATTTTAGAATGACTTGGCAAAGATATTCTAGAGAGAAGAAGTGAACACAACAGTGTATACAATGAATAGAGTACAAATCAGAGTAGACATAGACAAGACACCCTATGAATTATGGTTTGGACATGCACCCTCAGTTAAGTAGTTTAGAATTTTTGGAAGCAAATGCTATATAAAGAGAGATGATGATATTGTAAAGTTTGATCCTAGAAGTGATGAAGGAATATTTCTTGGATATTCTTTGAAGACAAAAGCTTACAGATGTTACAATAAGAGAAGTAAGACTATTGTTGAAAGCACAAATGTTAAAGTTGATGAAAAGTTCATAATTTAGGAAAGAATGCTTGATTATGAATCAGATGAAGAAGCTCATCCTAAACCTAACTCTAAGACTATTGAATTATTTTATGAAACTAACAGTGATTTGTTGAATGAAAGCCACAGTGAAGTTATTGAAGAATCGACACCTAAAGTGAGACCAAAGATAGTGACACCTAACAAGAATTTATCAAGGAATCACTCTATTGAGAAGATTATTGGAAGCATCAAAAGAGGAGTTCTAACTCAAAATAAGGTACAAGAACAGTTATGTTTGATTTCTCAAGTTGAACCTAAATCTACTAGTGAAGCTTGTGAAGATGAAAGTTGGATTAGTGCTATGAAAGAAGAACTTGATTAGATTGAAAAGAACAAGACATGGGAATTGGTCTCTAGACCTAAAGACAAGAATGTTATTGGAACTAAATGGGTATTCAGAAACAAGATGAATGATCAAGGAGAAGTAGTAAGAAACAAAGCAAGAATGGTATGTAAGGGATACTCAAAACAAGAAGGAATTGACTATGAAGAAACTTTTGCACCTGTAGCATAAATTGAAGCAGTAAGAATGTTTTTGGCTTATGCAGCTTACAAGAAATTCAAAGTATATCAGATGGATGTGAAGTTAGCATTTTTTAGGAGAATTGGAAGAAGAAGTCTACATTGAGCAGCCTAAAGGTTTTCCTTTGACTCAAGAAGGAGATATGGTATGTAAACTAAAGGAAGCTTTATATGGACTAAAGCAAGCACCTAGAACTTGGTATGCAAGATTAGATAGATATTTGTTAAAATTGAGATTTACCAAAGGAACAGCTGATAACAATATATACACAAAATAAATTGAAAATGGTTTGTTGATTATAGTTATTTTTGTTGATGACATTATTTTTGGAGGAGAAGATGAAGCTAGTGACAAATTTGCTGATGAAATGAAGATAGAATTTGAAATGAGCATGATTGGTGAAATGAAGTACTTTTTGGGATTACAGATAACATAAAAAAATGATGGTATCTTTGTAATTTAGAAAAAGTACCTAAATGACTTGTTGAAAAGATTTGGAATGGAGAACTGTAAACTAGTTGCAACACCTATGGTAACTAGACATAAATTATCTAGCACAGATGAGACACTGACAGTTGAACAGAAAAGATACATATCTATGATTGGAGGATTGCAGTACTTGACTCACATACAAGACCTGATGTAGCACATTCATTTGGAATTGTACCAAGATTTCAAGCTGAACCTAGAGAATCAAATTATGCAATAGTAAAAAGGATACTGAGATATTTAAGAGGCACAATGGACTATTGTTTGTGGCATGAAAAATTTGATGACTTTACCCTATGTGGATATACATATGTTGATTGGGGAGGTAGTGTTGATGATAAAAAGAGTACCAATGGAAGAACCTTTTTTCTTGGAGGAAGATTGGTTTCTTGGTTAAGCAAGAAGCAGAATTGTATTTCACAAAGCACAGCAGAAGCAGAATATGTAGCAGCGGAAAACAATTATAACTAGATAATTTGGATAAAGAAAATGTTGAAGGATATTGGAATAAAGTTTGTTGAGCCTATTGTCATACATTGTGATAACACCAGCATAGTTAGTATGTCTAAGAACCCTATATTACATTCTAAGACAAAGCATATAGAGATTAAGTATCATGTAGTAAGAGAGAAATTTGTTGAGAAAGAAGTCAGACTTGAGTACATAAGCACAAAGGAGCGGATAGTAGACATATTTACAAAGCCTTTGCCTAAGGATACATTTGAGTATCTGAGAGGTATGCTTGGAGTTATGCCCCAGCCTACTTTTGAGTAATCATGTAGTTGGTTGCATCTATCCAGTGGTATATGAGGCTTATCTTTCTTCTGGATTGGATGTTGGTACTTCCTCTATGGGGGAGTATGTGTATTTGAGCTGAGTCATGAGGACTCTAGTGAATGTATCTTTTGAATAGTGTCTTTTGACATTGGAGTTGTTGTTTTTCTATCATTGATGTCAATGGGGGAGAAGTGTACATGAGAAAACCAAGATTTGATGTCAATGGGATAACAAAGAAAGATTTGATTGATGAAGAGGACTTGAAAATATTTTTCTTGAAGCAGTAGTGTTGTAGCATTGGATTTTTGCAACATTGGATATTTTTTCATCTATGTTTCCATCAATGCCAATGGGGGAGACTGTTAGGAATGAATGATGAATGTTTGGTAGCCATTCTGTAGTAGTTGTTGCATTCATGACTATGATTGTCATTGATGTCAACACAGTGATCTACCGGAGACTTGCAGAGAAGCAGAAAGTGTTTTGATTAGCGCACATGGAATATTGTAGTTGGAGTTATGCGATGTTGAGATTATAATATTTGATATGTTATATGTCTATGGTTAAGAGCGCAAATATTAATTCATTTATTCATGAAAGTTATGAGCATTTTGGTGGAAGTAGTGTTCAGGCAATGTTCCTGAGTTGTGATTTATGGAAATCAGATGATATCTCCTAATCAGGATGGAATCTAGTTTTGTGTAGTTAAAGGGAAGCTAGAGACACATTGATAGTGACGTGGATGATAGAAAAAACTTTGAGGTCACATGAGTGAAGAATTATTGTAGTTGGAAGATGACAGTTTTGTGTAATTTTGGTGTAGCGTATGGAAACTTTTATTTTTGTAATTGGATGCCAACTCATTTTTAATTACTTGAGTGTGGTATAAAGGAATGAATTTTTTCCTTATTTTTTGATGATATTGTGATGAGATTGTAAGATGATGTATGCATGAAGTGAAGAAAAGAGCTAATTAAGGTAGCGAAATTGTGAAGGAAGTCATACGAGGTACAGAGATCTGAAATTGAGATCTGGTGTAGCAGAGAGTGTAGTTTGGCATAGTAAGAAAGGTGGTAACATATTTCATATTATTCTATTGAATAATCTAGAGATCAATTGGACAGTGTATTCAGTGATCTTGCCATTGAAGTTGTTTGGGCAGTGGGTCCATCTGTCTTCCATAAATCTTAACAGGGTTAGAATCTTTTAACAGGGATTCAAAATCTCCTAACAGGGATTCATATGTACTGAATGTATTTCATAAGACTCCTAACAGAGTCCATCCTTTCACAAGGAACATTCATATTAGTGCATCTTTTTTGGGCATCATTCCCACCGGGGTTTACTCTTTGATCAAGAGGTTCCCTAGTCAACATATCTTGTGTCATTATGTTATTGTGTATGAATATCTTTCTATGGCTGGTAGTTATATTTATTACATGGTTAAATGCTAATGAAATTGATCAAAGTTATAATTATCAGATAATTAATTCACCCCCCCTCTCAGTTATCTTTGTGAACTTTACTTTCTAACATTCAGATCTATGGTATGCCCATACAAATCCTCAGATCAATAATAAAATTTACTTCTTAAATATTCATCAACTTAATGTCCTCAGCAAATAGTTCTTTGATGCTTAGTTAACTCTGTAGTTCGGTTCTTTCAATAAGCAATCTAATCAGGAATGTATCAATAGTCTTCATGCAATATCTCTGCATTCTTCTACTTCTGGCATAGTTTCAACAATGAAACTCATATCTCTTATATAGACAAGTAAGTCATTTTCATTTCAGCCATTAGATTTTCCCGCTTAATCTCCCTCATCCATTTTGCCTCTTAAACTTTCCTCAGTAGACATGTCATCAACTTGTTTCAATCTCATCCTTTAGATCTTCTCCAAATTTTTTCAACCGTGGATCTCATAAAAAACTTAATCCTTAACCTCAAAATCATAATAATATCCAGCTCATCAAATTCAGTCGATTGTTCTTATCATTTAACTTTTTTATACATTGTCAACTAATATAGAAATGCGTAAGTGATAACTAGTTAAACTAGCTCGGTTCATACAGTCAGTCGATATACATTGCACTAGCTCGGTATATACAGAAATATTCAATTACCGACCATATTGTCTTGTTGAATTTTAGTTCTCTTCTTCATAATAGATTAATGCAACATAATCAAACCAACAATATAGAACCATAGACTCGTCAATAAGTTACCTAATCTTTTCCTTATCCTTATCCTTATCAATCATATCCATCTTTTTCTCATGTAGATATCTAATTTCTTTATATTTTCTTGCTTCGACAGATGTTTAGATGTTTGTAACTATATGCACCCTAAAATAGTCACCTAGACTTTGGGCCCCCATTCACCAATTTATCAATTTTTTGAATCAACGCTCTTGAAGCATTTTCAATTTAAATCAATTTCTTTGATCAAATCCTAATTCTATCATTTATTCAATTATATTCTATGGATTAACCATTTTATCCTAAGTCTTTATTTAATTAAAAGGAATTTCCTTCCCTTTTATTAAATAAAAAGTCCCCACTTTTCCTCTTACCCTAAGTTGCACAAATAAAGCATTATTCTTATTTTATAAAAAGAAAAAAATACCTTTTTTGTCTCACATGGGGCACAAAAGTCAACTCTTATTTCTCATTGTAGGAGATTTATGCATAAGGATTGATCCTTCTTTCAAGCTCCACCCTTGATTAAATATTTTGCCTCTTAATCTTCATGGTCCATTTATCTTTAAAAGGAGAGCTCTTTTCTCATTCAAAGGATCCACTTTTGAATACTAATCTTAGGTTGTAGGTTTTCTTGGAGATATTGGAACTTTGAAGATCTTGTTGCATTTGACTTGCATCTTAGCTTAGTTTTCATGGCATATTAGATTAGTTTCTTTTATGCTCAAGATTAACTCACATAGCTTAATTAGAAAGGCTTGTAATACTTTCATTTTCTATAGCTTAATTGCATATTTACATCTTCATATTAGCATAGTCTGCATTGCATTTCTATAGTGTGATTCTTGAGGATATTGGCATTCTTTCCCTTGTCTCTTTGAATCTCCCATTGTGTGGTTTACTTGCAAGGTTGTATGCTTCATAGCTCTAGCTGAGAACCCTATACACATCTTTGTGACTCCATGTCTAGGGAACTCTAGATCACTTTCTCAAAGTTTCCAATCCATGGATTCTCTTGTAATTAATGACTTAGAGAAGTTCACAATTTGAGTGTACATTTTTGGCATCCACCGTGGGGTAGAACACTCTTGTTTTATCATTCTTTTCATGCATTTTCGCTAATTTTTGTCATATTTAGCTTGATGTTTCAAGTGTTTTTCTATTTTTTTGATAGAGTATCATATGACACTCTTCCAGTATCATATGAAAATTTTTTCTATACCCGTTCGATACTTTTTTAGTAAAAGTATCACGTGCCCATACAGGACTCTGTCGCACAGCCATACAGAACTCTATTGCCTGGATACAGTACGAACTATCACACAACAAAAGTATCACACTTATATACTGTGAAGTATCGTGCAAAACTATTTTTGACAAAACTGTCACCCAGACCTGGAAGCAACTCATTTTGGTTCTTTATTTGCAAGATTCAAATTTGTTTGATTGCTAGTTTTGACTTGTGTTAGAATAGAGTTTTATTTTTAGATTATACTTGGTTTTATTTTGCTAACATTTGTAGGCCTAACGAGATGTGCTTGTAGGTGTGCCCTAGTTGCTTGAAATTTCTAAAAAGAACATATGTCAAAGCTTCAAATGCACAAGGGATACTAATCATTTTTACAGGGCTGCCCAAAGCATAAAAACAATCAAGTGCTTGTTCATTGATTTCATTTCAAGTGCGACATTATACTAGTTCTCTTTTTTTAGGCACTTAATATCTTGTTATTAGAGTCTTTTGGTGGTAGAAAATTATGCTCTTCACCCTTGTGGTGAACCATAAATCCTAACCCATCTGGGTATGTGCAAGATCATGAGGGGCCAAACTATGCCCTTAAGTGGCAATGAAAAATCAGCAAATCAAGGTTCATCAACTTGACGTGAAAATTTGAACTAGCTATCAACCTAATACCAAAAAGTTGTAAGAATAGAATCTATAGGAAATTGAATGTAGTTTCTAAACTACTAGGCCTTTTCTAAAAAAATATTAATATAATTGGTGAAAAGTATAGATTTCAATACAGCAGTACAAAAATTTTAAGAAAAAAATAAGAAGTAGGTTTATGTCTGACCACCTTAATCATGATCAAATGATAATATTTTTTTATAATATTTTATATATAAGTAGTAGACTCATTCTTGGATGTGACGCATATTTTTTTGTAATTTTATTCTAAAAAAATAATTAATTACAAATTTTTTGCTACAACATTTTCAGAATAAAAAATCTCCCGTATCTGACCACCTCAACTCATTCAAAACTTTACAAAATTCAATTTTTTATTTTTGTTCCTTATAGTAGGTGAAGCATAGAATGTGACGCATTTTTTAGATTTCAAAAATGTTATACCGTTTGAAAGTTATAGCTATTTTTCAATCAGTATATAAATCAGCACTTTAGAGGTAAGTCAATTAGAAAATAATTAATAATTACTTACCGAATTCAAAATTTGATAGCAATTATATCGATAGAAAGCTAATAATCTCCTTAAAATACCCTTTTCATTTCATCAAATTCAGGTGAAAAAAAATTGTCAACTACATGGTCAAAGTCTGGAACTCAGAGAAAAAGGGGAAAAACACATTTTTGTGACACTTGAAGAGTTGACCAGGTAGGTTTGGTGCACAAAGCAATACCAAGCCTAATCGGGTACCCGATTTTGCTGAGTATGAAAAAATGGCAGGAGTATATGAAAAATTTGAACTTTTTCAAATCGAAGAAATTGGGTACCCAATTTTGCCAACAATGAAAAAATGGCAGGAGTATATGAAAAAATTGAACTTTTGTATATAATGTTTAAATATGTATTATATATATAATTATATATTAATTTATATATTTTATATTATAATATATTAGGGGTTTTAAATTGTATGTCATATATATTTTATATTATAATATTTTATATTAATATGTATTGTATATAAATATATTTAATGAACTTATATTATATTTATATGTAGAAATTATATATGTATGTATGTATGTATGTATGTATGTATGTATATATGTATATATATATATATATATATATATATATATATATATGTATGTATGTATGTATGTATGTACATACATATACATACATACATACATACATACATACATATATATATATATATATACACACACATATATATATACATATATATATACATATATATATATATATATACACACACACACACACACACACATATATATACATATATATATATATATATACATACATATATACATATATACATATTTACATAATACCCCTGAAAATATTATGTAAATATATTATATATGTTTTAATATGTATTATAGATATAATTATATATTAATATATATATATATATATATATATATATATATATATATATATATATATATATATATATATATATATATATATATATATATATATATATATATATATATATATATATATATATATATATATATTTATTTATTTATATACATATATATATATATATATATAAATAAATAAATAAATATATATGAATATAGATATATATATATATATATATATATATATATATATATATATATATATATATATATATATATATATATATATATATAAACTTCAAAGATCATAATATTTAAATTGTATGTTGAAAGGGGTTACCGAGACTTACTAGGGGTCCTAGTACGCCTTATCACACGTTAGGACCCCTGGGAAGTCCCATGACCCCTTTTGACACATTGGAATGCTCGAGTGTGTCTGAATGGGTTGCTTCGAACACACTCAAGCATTCCAATCTGTCAAAAGGGGTCATGGGTACTTCCTACGAGTCCTAACATGTGTCCGAACCAGTCGGTAATGACACACTCAAAAATTCCAATGTGTCAAAATGGATCATGGGGACTTCTTAGGGGTCCTAATGTGTCATAAGGCGTACTAGGACCACTAGAAAGTCCCCATGACCCCTTTTGACACATATGAACCCTCCAATGTGTCTAAAGGAGTTGTAGGACCCCTTCAGACAAACTTGAGGGTTCAAATGTGTCAAAAGGGGTCATGGAGACTTCATAGGGGTCCTAGTACATCTTATCACATGTTAGGACCCATAGGAAGTCCCCATGACCCCTTTTGATGCATTGGAATGCTCAAGTGTCTCTTAAAGGGTCGTAGGACCCCTTAAGACACACTTGAGCATTCCAATGTGTCAAAAGGGGTCATGGGGACCCCCTACAGGTCCTAGTACACCTTATCACACATTAGGACCCCTAGGGAGTACCCATGACTCCTTTTGACACATTGGAACACTCAAGTGTGTCTTAAGGGGTTGTAGGACCCCTTTGAACACACTTGAGCATTCCAATGTGTAAAAAGAGGTCCTGGGGACTCCCTAGAGGTCCTAATACACCTTATCACACATTAACACCCATAGGAAGTCCTCATGACCCCTTTTGAAACATTAGAATGCTCAAGTGTGTCTTAAGGAGTCCTAGGACCCCTTAAGAAACACTCTAGCATTCTAATGTGTCAAAAGGGGTCATGGGGATTCCCTAGGGGTCCTAGTATGGCTTATCACATGTTAGGACCCCTAGGAAGTCCCCATGACCCATTTTGACACATTGGAATGCTCAAGTGTGTCTTAAGGGGTCATAGGACCCCTTAAGATACACTTGAGCATTCCAATGTGTCAAAAAGGGTAACGGGGACTCGCTAGGGGTCCTAGTATGCTTTATCATGTGTTAGGAGCCCTAGAGAGTCACCATGACCCCTTTTGATAGATCAAAAATCTCAAGTGTATCTTAAGGGATCCTAAGACAAAATAAGACACACTTGAAATTACCAATGTGTCAAAAGGGGTCATGGGGACTCCCTAGGGGTCCCAATATGCTGTATCACACATTAGGACACTTAGGGAGTCCCAATGACCCCTTTTGACACATTGGAATGCTCAAGTCTATCTTAAGGGGTCCTAGGACCCCTTCAGACACACTTAAGTATTCCAATGTGTCAAAAGTGGTCATGAGGACTCCCTAGGGGTCCTAATACACTTCATTAGGCGTTAGGACCCCTAGGAAGTCCCCATGACCCCTTTTGACACATTGAAATGCTCAAGTGTGTCTTAAGGGGTCTTAGACCCCTTTTGACACATTGGAATGCTCAAGCATGTCTTAAGGGGGCCTAGGACCCCTTAAGACACACTTGAGCATTCCAATGTGTGAAAAGCGGTCATGTGGACTCCCTAGGTGTCTTAGTACTCCTAATTATGCGTTAGGACCCCTAGGAAGTCCCCATTACCCCTTTTGACATATTGGAATGCTCAAGTATGTCTTAAGGGGTTGTAGGACCCCTTAAGACACACTTGAGCATTCCAATCTATCAAAAGGGGTCATGGGGTCCCTAGGGGTCCTAGTATGCCTTATCATATGATAGGACCCCTAGGGAGTCCCCATGACCGCTTCGGACACATTGGAATGCTCAAATGTGTCTTAACAGGTCTTAGGACACCTTAAAACACACTTGAGGATTCCAATGTGTCAAAAGGGGTCATGGAGATTCCCTAGGGGTCCTAGCATGCCTTATCACATGTTAGGACCAGTAGGAAGTCCCAATGACCCCTTTTGACACATTGGAATGCTTAAGTGTGTCTCACACTTGAGCATTTCAATGTGTCAAAAGTGGTCATGGGGACTCCCTATGGGTCCTAGTACGCCTTATCCCATGTCAGGACCCCTGGGTGGTCCCCATGAACCCTTTTGACACATTGGAACTCTTAACTATGTCTTAAGGGGTCGTAGGACCCCTTAAGACAAACTTGAGCATTCCAATCAATCAAAAGGGGTCATGGGGACTCCCTAGGGGTCCTAGTACACCTTATCACATGTTAGGACACCTAAGGAGTCCCCATGACCCCTTTTGACACATTGGAATGCTCAAATGTGTCTTAAGGGGTCTTGGGACCCCTTAAGACACACTTGAGGATTCTAATACATCAAAAGGGGTCATGGGGATTCCCCAAGGGTCCTAGTACACCTTATGACATGTTAGGACCCCTAGGGAGTCCCAATGACCTCTCTTGACACATTAGAATGCTCAAATGTGTTTTAAGGAGTCTAAGGACCCCTTTACACACACTTGAGTGTTCCAATGTGTCAAAAGGGGTCATGGGGATTCTCTAGGAGTCCTAGTATGCCTTATCATGTGTTAGGATCCGTAGGAAGACCCCATGACCCTTTTTGACACATTAGACTGCTTAAGTGTGTCTTAAGTGGTTGTAGGACCCCTTAAGATACACTTGAGTGTTCCAATGTGTCAAAAGGGGTCATGGGGACTCCCTAGGGGTCCTAGTATGCCTTATCATGTGTTAGGTCCCCTAGGAAGTCCCCATGACCCCTTTAACACATTGGAAAGCTCAAGTGTGTCTTCAGGGGTCGTAGGACCCCTTAAGACACACTTGAGAATTCCAATGTGTCAATAACCCCTTAAGACACACTTAAGAATTAAAATGTGTTAAAAGGGGTCATGGGGACTCCCTAAGATTCCTAGTATGCCTTATCACACGTTAGGACCCCAAGGAAGTCGTAATGACCCTTTTCCACACATTGGAATACTAAAGTGTGTCTTAAGCAGTCTGAGGACCCCTTAAAACAAACTTGAGTGTTCTAATGTGTCAAAATGGGTCATGTGGACTCCGTAGTGGTCTTAGTATGCATTATCACATGTTAGCACCCCTAAGAAGTCCCCATGATCCCTTTGCACACATTGCAATGCTCAAGTTTGTCTTAAGGGGTCGTAGGATCCCTTCAGACACACTTGAGTGTTCCAAGGTGTCAAAAGGGGCCATAGGGACTCCGTAGGGGTCCTACTATGTCTTATCATGTGTTAGGACCCCTAGCAAGTCCCCCTGACCCCTTTTGACACATTGGAACACTCAAGTGTGTCTTAATGGGTCCTACAACCCTTTAACACACACTTGAGCATTCCAATGTATCAAAAGGGGTCGTGGGGACTTCCTAAGGGTCCTAACATGTGATAATCTTTACTACGACCCCTAGGGAGTCCCCATGACCCCTTTTTGACATATTGGAATGCTCAAGTGTGCTTAAGGGGTCTGCAGACCCCTTAAGACATAGTTGACCATTCCAATGTGTCAAAAGGGGTCATTGGAACTTCCTAGGGGTCCTAACACATGATAAGGCATACTAAGACCCCTAGGAAGTCCCTATGACACCTTTTGACATGCTGGAATGCTCAAGTGTGTCTAAAGGGGTCTTAGGACCCCTTAAGACACACTTGAGCATTCCAATGTGTCAAAAGTTGTCATGGGTACTCCTTACAGGTCCTAATGCATGATAAGGCATACTAGGGCACGTAGGAAGTCCCCATGACCCCTTTTGACACATTGAAATTCTCAAGTGCCTCATAAGGGGTCCTATGACACCTTAAGACACACTTGAGCATTCCAATGTGTCGAAAGGGGTCATGGGGACTTCCTAGGGGTCCTAACGCGTGATAAGGTGTAATGATCCCTAGGGAGTCCCCATGACCCCTTTTGAGACATTGGAATGCTAGAGTGTGCCTTAAGGGGTCCAAGGACCCCTTAAGATGTACTTGAGCATTCCAATATGTCAAAAGGGGTCATGGGGACTTCCTAGGGGTCCTAACATGTGATAAGGTGTATTAGGACCCCTAGGGACTTCCCATGACCCCTTTTTACACATTAGAATGCTCAAGTGTGTCCCAAGGGGTCCTAGGACACCGTAAGACACAATTGAGCATTCCAATCTATCAAAAGGGGTCATTGGGACTCCCTAGAGGTCCTAACACATGATAAGGCATAGTAGGACCCCTAGGGAGTCCCCACGACCCCTTTTGACACATTGGAACACTCAAGTGTGTTTTGAGGGGTCTTAGGACCCCTTAAGACACATTGAGCATTCCAAGGTGTCAAAAGGGGTCATGTGGACTCCCTAGGGGTCCTAACACATGATAAGGTGTATTAGGAACCCTAGGGACTCCCCATGACCCCTTTTGACACATTGGAATGCTCAAGTGTGTCTGAAGGGGTCACTTCAGACACACTCGAGCATTCCAATGTGTCAAATGGGGTCATGAGTACTTCCTACAAGTCCTAACATGTGTTTGGAGTAGTCGGTAATGACACACTCAAAAATTCTAATGTGTCAAAATGGATCATGGGGACTCCCTAGGGGTCCTAATGAGTGATAAGGTGTACTAGGACCACTAGAAAGTCCCCATGACCCTTTTTGACACATATGAACCCTCCAATGTGTCTAAAGGAGTCGTAGGACCCCTTCAGACAAACTTGAGGGTTCAAATGTGTCAAAATGGGTCATGGGGACTTCATAGGGGTCCTAGTACATCTTATCACATGTTAGGACCCCTAGCAAGTCCCCATGACCCCTTTTGATGCATTAGAATACTCAAGTGTCTCTTAAGGGGTCATAGGACCCCTTAAGACACACTTGAGCATTCCAATGTGTCAAAAGGGGTCATGGGGATTCCCTACAGGTCCTAGTACACCTTATCATGCATTGAGACCCTTAAAGAGTACCCATGACCCCTTTTGACACATTGGAACACTCAAGTGTGTCTTAAGGGGTTGTAGGACTCCTACGAACACACTTGAGCATTCCAATGTGTCAAAAGGGGTCATGGGGACTCCCTAGGGGTCCTAATACACCTTATCACACATTAGCACCCCTAGGAAGTCCTCATGACCCCTTTTAAAATATTAGAATGCTCAAGTGTGTCTTAAAGACTCGTAGGACCCCTTAAGAAACACTCTAGCATTCCAATGTGTCAAAAGGGGTCATGGGGACTCCCTAGGTGTCCTAGTATGTCTTATCATGTGTTAGGACCCCTAGGAAGTCCCCATGACCCATTTTGACACATTGGAATGCTCAAGTGTGTCTTAAGGGGTCATAGGACCCCTTAAGACACACTTGAGCATTTCAATGTGTCAAAATGGGTCATGCAGACTCGCTAGGGGTCCTAGTACGCCTTATCATGTGTTAGGAGCCCTAGGGAGTCACCATGACCCCTTTTGACATGTCAGAAATCTCAAGTGTGTCTTAAGGGATCCTAAGACACCATAAGACACACTTGAGATTTCCAATGTGTCAAAAGGGGTCATCAGGACTCCCTAGGGGTTCCAGTATGCCGTATCACATATTAGGACACCTAGGGAGTCCAAATGACCCCTTTTGAAATATTAGAATGCTCAAGTCTATCTTATGAGGTCCTAGGACCCCTTCAGACACACTTAAGTATTCCAATGTGTCAAAAGTGGTCATGAGGACTCCCTAGGGGTCCTAATACACTTTATCAGGTGTTAGGACTCCTAGGAAGTCCCCATGACCCCTTTTGACACATTGAAATGCTCAAGTGTGTCTTAAGGGGTCTTAGACCCCTTTTGACACATTGCAATGATCAAGTGTGTCTTAAGGGGGCCTAGGACCCCTTAAGACACACTTGAGCATTCCAATGTGTCAAAAGGGGTCATGTGGATTCCCTAGGTGTCCTAGTACTCTTAATTATGTGTTAGGACCCCTAGAAAGTCCCCATTACCCCTTTTGACATATTGGAATGCTCAAGTATGTCTTAAGGGGTTGTAGGACCCCTTAAGACACACTTGAGCATTCCAATCTATCAAAAGGGGTCATGGAGACTCCCTAGGGGTCCTAGTATGCCTTATTATATGATAGGACCCCTAGGGAATCCACATGACCCCTTTTGACACATTGGAATGCTCAAATGTGTCTTAAGGGTTCTTAGGACACCTTAAAACACACTTGAGGATTCCAATGTGTCAAAAGGGGTCATGGAGACTCCCTAGGCGTCCTAGCATGCCTTATCACATGTTAGGACCAGTAGGAAGTCTCAATGACCCCTTTTGACACATTGGAATGCTCAAGTGTGTCTCACACTTGAGCATTCCAATGTGTCAAAAGGGGTCATGGTGATCCCCTATGGGTCCTAGTATGCCTTATCCTGTGTTAGGACCCCTGGGAAGTCCCCATGACCCATTTTCACACATTGGAACTCTTAATTGTGTCTTAAGGGGTCGTAGGACCCCTTAAGACAAACTTGAAAATTTCAATCTTTCAAAAGGGGTCATGGGGACTCCCTAGGGGTCCTAGTACACCTTATCACATGTTAGGACACTTAGGGAGTCCCTGTGACCCCTTTTCGCACATTGGAATGCTCAAATGTGTCTTAAGGGGTCTTAGGACCCCTTAAGACACACTTGAGCATTCCAATACATCAAAAGGGGTCATGGGGATTCCCTAAGGGTCCTAGTACACCTTATCACATGTTAGGACCCCTAGGGAGTCCCAATGACCTCTCTTCACACATTGGAATGCTCAAATATGTTTTAAGGGATCTGAGGACCCCCTTAGACACACTTGATTATTCCAATGTGTCAAAAGGGGTCATGGGGATTCTCTAGGGGTCCTAGTATGCCTTATCACATGTTAGGACCTGTAGGAAATCCCCATGACCTTTTTTGACACATTGGACTGCTCAAGTGTGTCTTAAGTAGTTGTAGGACCCTTTAAGACACACTTGAGTGTTCCAATGTGTCAAAAGGGGTCATGGAGACTACCTAGGGGTCCTAGTATGCCTTATCACATGTTAGGACCCCTAGGAATTCCCCATGACCCCTTTTAACACATTGGAAAGATCAAGTGTGTCTTAAGGGGTCGTAGGACCCCTTAAGACACACTTGAGAATTCCAATGGGTCAATGACCCCTTAAGACACACTTGAGCATTACAATGTGTCAAAAGGGGTCTTGGGGACTCCCTAGGGTTCCTAGTATGCATTATCACATGTTAGGACCCAAAGGAAGTCGTAATGACCCTTTTTGACACATTAGAATGCTCAAGTGTGTCTTAAGCAGTCTGAGGACCCCTTAAGACAAACTTGAGTGTTCTAATGTGTCAAAAGGCATCATGTGGACTCCCTAGTGGTCTTAGTACACATTATCATGTGTTAGGACCCCTAAGAAGTCTCCATGACCCCTTTTCACACATTGGAATGCTCAAGTGTGTCTTAAGGGGTCGCAGGATCCCTTCAGACACACTTGAGTGTTCCAAGGTGTCAAAAGGGGCCATAGGGACTCCGTAGGGGTCCTAGTATGCCTTATCATGTGTTAGGACCCCTAGCAAGTTTCCATGACCCCTTTTGACACATTGGAACACACAAGTGTGTCTTAATGGGTCCTACAACCCTTTAACATAGACTTGAGCATTCCAATGTATCAAAAGGGGTCGTGGGGACTTCCTAAGGGTCCTAACATGTGATAAGGTTTACTAGGACCCCTAGGGAGTCCCCATGACCCCTTTTTGACACATTGGAATGCTCAAGTGTGTCTGAAGGGGTCCTAAGACCCCTTAAGACAGACTTGAGCATTCCAATGTGTCGAAAGTTGTCATGGGTACTCCCTACGGATCCTAATGCACGATAAGGCATACTAGCACACCTAGGGAGTCTCCATGACCCCTTTTGACACATTGGAATTCTCAAGTGTCTCTTAAGGGGTCCTACGACACCTTAGGACAAACTTGAGCATTCCAATGTGTTGAAAGGGGTCATGGGGACTTCCTAGGGGTCCTAACGCAGTATAAGGTGTAATAGGATCCCAAGGGAGTCCCCATGACCCTTTTTGAGACATTGGAATGCTAGAGTGTGTCTTAAGGGGTCCTAGAACCCTTTAAGACATACTTGAGTATTTTAATGTGTCAAAAGAGGTCATGAAGAATTTCTAGGTGTCCTAACACGTGATAAGGTGTATTAGGACCCCTAGGGACTTCCCATGACCCCTTTTTACACATTAGAACACTCAAGTGTGTCCCAAGAGGTCCTGGGACACGTTAAGACACAATTAAGCATTCCAATCTATCAAAAGGAGTCATTGGGACTCCCTAGGGGTCCTAACATGTGATAAGGCATAGTAGGACCCCTAGGGAGTCCCCACGACCCCTTTTGACACATTGGAACACTCAAGTGTGTCTTGAGGGGTCTTTGGACCCTTTAAGAGACATTGAGCATTCCAATGTGTCAAAAGGGGTCATGTGGACTCCCTAGGGGTCCTAACACATGATAAGGTGTATTAGGACCCCTAGGGAGTCCCCATGACCTCTTTTTACACATTGGAATGCTCAAGTGTGTCTTAAGGGGTCCTACGACCCCTAAAGACACACTTGAGCATTCCAATGAGTCAAAAGTGGTCATCGGGACTTCCTAGGGGTCCTAACACATGACAAGATGTACTAGGACCCCTAGGGAATCCCCATGACCCCTTTTGACACATTGTACAATGGAACACCCAAGTTTGTCTTAAGGGGTCTTAGGACCCCTTAAGACACATTTGAGCATTCCAATATGTCAAAAGTGGTCATGTGGACTCCCTAGGGGTCCTAACACATGATAAAGGATACTAGGACCCATAGGGAATCACCATGACCCCTTTTGACATGTTAGAATGCTCAAGTGTGTCTTAAGGTTTCCTACGACCCAGTAAGACACACTTGAGTGTTCCAATGTGTCAAAAGGGGTCATGGTGACTTCCTATGGGTCCTAAAACATGATAAGACATACTAGGCCCCCTACGGGGTCCCCATGATGCTTTTTGACACATTGTAATGCTCAAGTGTGTCTTACACACTTGAGCATTCCAATGTGTCAAAAGGGGTCATGGGGAATCCCTAGGGGTCCTAATGTACGATAAGGCATACTAGGACACCTAGGGAGTCCCCATGACATCTTTTGACACATTGGAATGGTCAAGTGTGTCTTCAGGGATCATCAGACCCTTTAAGACACACTTGAGCATTCTGATGTGTCAAAAAGGGTCATTGGGACTTCCTAGCGGTCCTAACATGTGATAAAGCATACTAGGACCCCTAGGGAGTCCCCATGACCCCTTTTGACACATTGGAATGCTCAAGTGTATCCAAAGGGGTTCTAGGATGTCTTAAGATGCACTTGAGCATTCCAATGCATCAAAAGGGTTCATTGGGAACCCCTAGGGGTCGTAACATGTGATAAGTGGTACTAGGACCCATAGGGATTCCCCATGACACCTCTTGACACATTGGAACACTCAAGTGTGTCTAAAGGGGTCTTAGGACCCCTTAAGACACATTTGAGCATTCCAATGTGTCAAAAGGTGTCATGGGGACTCACTAGGGGTCTTAACATGTGATAAGATGTACTAGGACCCCTAGGGAGTCCCCATGGACCCTTTTGACACATTGGATAACTCAAGTGTGTTTTAAGGGGTCGTAGGACCCCTTAAGACACACTTGAGTATTCCAATGTGAAAAAAGGGGTCATGGGGACTTCTTAGGGGTCCGAACACATGATAAGGCATACAAGTACCCTTAGGGAGTCCCATGACCCCTTTTGACACATTGGAATGCTAGAGTGTGTTTTAACGGGTCCTAGGACACCTTAAGACACACTCTAACATTCCAATATGTCAAAAGGGGTCATCAGGACTCCCTAGGGGTCCTAACTCTTGATAAGGCATATTAGCACCCCTATGGATTACCCATGACCCCTTTTGACAAGTTAGAACACTGAAGTGTGTTTGTAGGGGTCCTAGGACCCCTTAAGACACACTTGAGCATTCTAATGTGACAAAACAGGTCATTGGGACTCCCTAGGGGTCCTAACATGTGAGAAGGAACACTAGGACCCCTAGGGTGTCCCCATGACCCCTTTTGACACATTGGAACATTCAAGTGTGTCTTAAGGTATCCTACGACTACTTAAGACACACCTGAGCATTTGAATGTGTCAAAAGGGGTCATGGGGACTTTCTATGGGTCCTAACATGTGATAAGGTGTACTAAGACCCCTAGGGAGTCCCCATTACCACTTTTGACACATTGGAATGCTCAAGTGTGTCTTAAGGGGTCCTACAATCCCTTAAGACACACTCGAGTGTTCCAATGTGTCAAAAGGGGTCATGGGGACTTTATAGGGGTCCTAACGCATGATAAGGCATACTAGGATAATTAAGGAGTTCCCATGACCCATTTTGACACATTGGAATGCTCAAGTGTGTCTTAAGGGGTCCTCGGACCCCTTAAGACACACTTGAGCATTCTATTGTGTCAAAAAGGGTCATTGGGACTTCCTGTGGGTCCTAACATGCAATAAGGCATACTAGGAACCTTATGGAGTCCCTATGCCCCTTTTGACAGATTGAAATGCTCAAGTGTGTCTAAAGGGCTCCAACGACCCCTTGAGACACACTTGAGCATTCTAATGTGTCAAAAGGGGCCATGGGGACTTCTTAGGTGTCCTAATGCATGATAAGGTGTACTAGGACCCTTAGAGATTCCCCATGACCCCTTTTGACACATTGGAATGCTCAAGTGCATCTTAAGGGTTCCTAGGACCCCTTCAAAAAATCTTGAGCATTCCAATATGTCAAAAGCGGTCATTGGGACTTCATAGGGGTCCTAATGCATGATAAGGCATACTAGGACCCCAAGGGAGTCTCCATGTCAGCTTTTGACAAATTGGAATGCTCAAGTGTGTCTTAAGGGGTCCTCAGACCCGTTAAGACACACTTGAGATTTCCATTGTGTCAAAAGGGTTCATGGGAACTTCCTAGGTGTCCTAACATGTGATAAGTCATACTAGGACTCCTAGGGAGTCCCCATGACCCCTTTTGATAGATTAGAATGCTCAAGTGTCTCTTAAGGTTTTCTACAGCCCTTTAAGACACACTTGAGCATTCCAATGTGTCAAAAAGGGTCATGGGAACTTTTGAGGGGTCCTAACGCATGATAAGACATACTAGGAACCATAGGGAGTCCCCATGACCCCTTTTGACACATTGGAATGCTCAAGTGCATCTTAAGGGGTCCTAGGACCCTTTAAGACACACTTTAGTTTTCCAATGTGTCAAACGGGGTCATGGGGACTTCCTAGGGGTCCTAACATGTGATAAGGTGTATTAGGACCACTAGGGAGTCCCCATGACCCCTTTTGACACATTGGAATGCTCAAGTGTGTTTGAAAGGGTCATAAGAGCCTTTAAGATACACTTGTGCATTCTAATGTGTCAAAAGGGGTCAGTGGGCCTCCCTAGGGGTTGTAGCAGGTGATAAGGTATACTAGGACCCCTAGGGAGTCCCCATGACCCCTTTTTACACATTAGAATGCTCAAGTGTGTCATAAAGGGTCCTAGGACCCCTAAAGACACACTTGAGCATTCCAATGTGTCAAAAGTGGTCATGTGGACTTCGTAGGGGTCCTAACATGTGATAAGACATACTAAGACCCCTACGGAGTCCTGTTGAACCCTTTTGACACATTGGAATGATAAAGTGTGTGTTAAGGGGTTCTAGGACCCCTTAAGACACACTTGGGCATTCCAGTGTGTGAAAAGGGGTCACAGGGACTTCCTAGGGGTCCTAAAGCGTGATAAGGTGTATTAGGACCCCTAGGGAGTCCCCATGACCCATTTTGAGACATTGGAATGCTCAAGTGTGTCTAAAGGGGTCTTAGAACACCTTAAGACACACTTGACCATTCTAATGTGTCAAAAGGGGTCATGGGGACTCCCTAGGTGTCCTAGTATGCCTTATCATGTGTTTGGAACCCTAGGAAGTCCCGTTGACCCTTTTTAACACATTGGAATGCTCAAGTGTGTCTTAAGGGGTCCTAGGACCTCTTAAGACACACTTGAGCATTCCAATGTGTCAAAAGAGGTCATGGGTACTCCGTAGGTGTCCTAGTACACCTTATTGCATGTTAGGACCCACAGGAAGTCCCAATGACTCTTTTTGACACAATAGAATTCTCAAGTGTGTCTTCAGGGGTCCGAGGACCCCTTAGGACACACTTGAGAATTCCAATGTGTCAAAAGGGGTCATGGGAACTCCCTAATTGTCCTACTATGCCTTATCACATGTTAGGACTCTTATGAAGTCTCCATGACCCCTTTTGACACATTGGAACACTCGAGTGTGTCTTAAGAGATTGTAGGACCCCTTAAGACACACTTGAGCATTCCAATATGTCAAAAGTGATAATGGGGACTCCCTAGGGGTCCTAGTACACCTTATCACATGTTAGGACCCATAGAAAGTCCCCATGACCCATTTTGACACATTCAAATGCTCAAGTGTGTCTTAAGCAGTCATAGGACCCCTTAAGACACACTTGAGCATTCCGATGTATCAAAAGGGGTCAGCGGGACATCCTACAGTTTGAAACATGTGATAAGGCATACTAGGACACCTAGGGAGTACCCATGACCCCTTTTGACACATTAGAATGCTAAAGTGTGTCTTAAGGGGTTGTAGGACCCTTTTAGACACACTTGAGTAGTCCAATGTCTCAAAATGGGTCATGGGGACTCCCTAGGGGTCCTAGTACACCTTATCATGTTTCAGGATGCCTAGGAAGTCCCCGTGACCCCTTTTGACACACTGGAATGCTCAAGTGTGTCTTAAGGGGTCCTAGGACACCTTAACACACACTCTAGCATTTCAATGTGTCAAAAGGGGTCAACGGGACTCCGTAGGGGTCCTAGTATGCCTTATCACGTGTTAGGACCCCTATGAAGTCTCCATGACCACTTTTGACACATACGAATACTCAAGTGTGTCTTAAGGGGTCCTAGGACCCTTTATGACACACTTGAGCATTCTAATGTGTAAAAGGGGGTCAACAGGACTTCATAGGGTTCCAAACACATGATAAGGCATACTAGGACACCTAGGGAGTCCCCATCACCCCTTTTGACACATTAGACTTCTCAAGTGTGTCTTAAAGGGTTGTAGGACCCCTTTAGACACACTGGAGAATTCCAATATCTCAAAAGGGGTCATGGGGACTCCCTAGGGGTCTTAGTACACCTTATCACATGTTAGGACACCTAGGAAGTCCCCGTGACCCCTTTTGATGCACTGGAATGTTCAAGTGTGTCTTAAAGGGTCCTAGGAACCCTTAACACACACTCTAGCATTTCAATGTGTCAAAAGGGGTCAACGGGACTCCGTAGGGGTCCTATTATGCCTTATCACATGTTAGGACCCCTACGAAGTCCCCATGACCACTTTTGACACATTGGAATGCTCAAGTGTGTCTTAAGGGGTCGTAGGACCCTTTATGACACACTTGAGCATTCCAATGTGTAAAAAAAGGTCATAGGTCCTAACATGTGATAAGGTGTACTAGGACCCCTAGGGAGTCCCCATTACCACTTTTGACACATTGGAATGCTCAAGTGTGTCTTAAGGGGTCCTACAATCCCTTAAGACACACTTGAGCATTCCAATGTGTCAAAAGAGGTCATGGGACTCCATAGGGTTCCTAGTACACCTTATTGCACGTTAGGACCCACAGGAAGTTCCAATGACCCCTTTTGACACAATAGAATGCTCAAGTGTGTCTTAAGGGGTCCGAGGACCCCTTAAGACACACTTGAGCATTCCAATGTGTCAAAAGGGGTCATGGGAACTCCCTAATTGTCCTAGTATGCCTTATCACACGTTAGGACCCCTATAAAGTCCCCGTGACCCCTTTTGACACATTGGAACACTGGAGTGTCTCTTAAGGGATTGTAGGACCCCTTAAGAGACACTTGAGCATTCCAATGTGTCAAAAGTGGTAATGGGGACTCCCTTGGGGTCCTAGTATGCCTTATCACATGTTAGGACCCATAGAAAGTCCCCATGACCCCTTTTGACACATTCAAATGCTCAGGTGTGTCTTAAGCAGTTGTAGGACACCTTAAGACACACTTGAGTGTTCCAATGTGTCAAAAGAGGTCATGGGACTTCCTACTATTCCTAACATGTGATAAGGCATGCTAGGACCCCTAGGGAGTCTCCATGACCCTTTTTGACACATTGGAATCCTCAAGTGTGTTTTAAGGTGTCCTAAGAACCCTTAAGACAAATTTGAGCTTTCCAATGTGTCAAAAGGGGCCACTGGGACTCCCTAGGCATCCTAACATGTGAGAAGGCACACTAGGATCCCTAGGGTGTCCCCATGACCCCTTTTGACACATTGGAACATTCAAGTGTGTCTTAAGGTGTCCTACGACTACTTAAGACACACCTGAGCATTTGAATGTGTCAAAAGGGGTCATGGGGACTTTTTATGGGTCCTAACATGTGATAAGGTGTACTAGGACCCCTAGAGAGTCCCCATTACAACTTTTGACACATTAGAATACTCAAGTGTGTCTTAAGGGGTCCTACAATCCCTTAAGACACACTTGAGTGTTCCAATGTCTCAAAGGGGGTCATGGGGACTTTATAGGGGTCCTAACGCGTGATAAGGCATACTAGGACAATTAGGGAGTTCCCATGACCCCATTTGACATAGTGGAATGCTCAAGTGTGTCTTAAGGGGTCCTCGAACCCCTTAAGACACACTTGAGCATTCTATTCTGTCAAAAGGGGTCATTGGGACTTCTTGAGGTTCCTAATGTGCAATAAAGTGTACTAGGAACCCTATGGAGTCCCTATGCCCCTTTTGACAGATTGGAATGCTCAAGTGTGTCTGAAGGGGTCCTACGACCCCTTGAGACACACTTGAGAATTCTAATGTGTCAAAAGGGGTCATGGGTACTTCTTAGGTGTCCTAATGCATGATAAGGCATACTAGGACCCCTAGGGATTCCCCATGACCCCTTTTGACACATTGGAATGCTCAAGTGCATCTTAAGGGTTCTTAGGACCCCTTAAAAAAATCTTGAGCATTCGAATATGTCAAAAGTGGTCATTGGGACTTCCTAGGGGTCCTAATATGTTATAAGGCATACTAGAACCCCAAGGGAGTCTCCATGTCACCTTTTGACACATTGGAATGCTCAAGTGTGTCTTAAGGGGTCCTGAGACCCGTTAAGACACACTTGAGATTTCCAATGTGTCAAAAGGGGTCATGGGATCTCCCTAGGGGTCCTAACATGTGATAAATCATACTAGGACTCCTAGGGAGTCCCCATGACCCCTTTCGATAGATTAGAATGCTCAAGTGTCTCTTAAGGTTCTCTACAGCCCCTTAAGACACACTTGAGCATTCCAATGTGTCAAAAGGGGTCATGGGAACTTTTGAGGGGTCCTAATGCATGATAAGGCATACTAGGACCCATAGGGAGTCCCCATGACCCCTTTTAACACATTGGAATACTCAAGTGCATCTTAAGGGGTCCTAGGACCCTTTAAGACACACTTCAGTTTTCCAATGTTTCAAAAGGGGTAATGGGGACTTCTTAGGGGTCCTAACATGTGATAAGGTGTATTATGACCACTAGGGAGTCCCCATGACCCCTTTTGACACATTGGAATGCTCAAGTGTGTCTGAAGGGGTCATAAGAGCCCTTAAGACACACTTGTACATTCTAATGTGTCAAAAGGGGTCATTGGGCCTCCCTACGGGTCCTAACAGGTGATAAGGTATACTAGGACCCCTAGGGAGTCCCCATGACCCCTTTTGACACATTGGAATGCTCAACTATGTCTTAAGGGGTCCTAAGACCCCTTAAGACACACTTGAGTATTCCAATGTGTCAAAAGTGGTCATGGGGAATTTGTAGGGGTCCTAACACGTGATAAGGCATACTAAGACCCCTACGGAGTCACGTTGACCCCTTTTGACACATTGGAATGCTAGAGTGTGTGTTAAGGGGTCCTAGGACCCCTTAAGACACACTTGAGCATTCTAGTGTGTCAAAAGGGGTCACGGGGACTTCCCAGGGGTCCTAACATGTGATAAGGTGTACTAGGACCCCTAGGGAGTCCCCATGACCCCTTTTGAGATATTGGAATGCTCAAGTGTGTCTAAAGGGGTCCTACAACCCCTTAAGACACACTTGAGCATTCTAATGTGTCAAAAGGGGTCATGGGGACTCCCTAGGTGTTCTAGTATGTCTTATCATGTGTTTAGAACCCTAGGAAGTCCCATTGACCCCTTTTGACACATTGGAATGCTCAAGTGTGTCTTAAGGGGTCCTAGGACCCCTTAAGACACACTTGGGCATTCCAATGTTTCAAAAGAGGTCATGGGAACTCTGTAGGTGTTCTAGTACACCTTATCACATGTTAGGACTCCTAGAGAGTCCCCATGACCACTTTAAACGCATTGGAATGCTCAAGTGTGTCTTAAGGGGTCCTTGGAGACCTTAAGACACACTTGAGCATTCCAATGTGTCAAAAGGGGTCATGGGGACTCCCTAGGGGTCCTAACATTTGATAAGGTGTACTAGGACCCCTAGGGAGTTCCCATGACCTCTTTTGACACATTGGAATGCTCAAGTGTGTCTTAAGGGGTCCTAGGACCTCTTAAAACACACTTGAGCATTCCAATGTGTCAAGAGGGGTCATGGGGACTTCCTAGGCCCCTAACACATGATAAGACATACTAGGAGCCCTACGAAGTTCGGATGACCCCTTTTGACACATCTGAACCCTCAAGTGTGTCGAAAGGGGTCCTCTGACTCTTTCATACACACTAAAGGGTACATATGTGTCAAACTGGGTCATGGGGACTTTCTAGTGGTCCTATTATGTGTTATCATACATTAGGACGCTACGAAGTCCCCATGATCACTTTTGACACATTAGAATTATTGAGTGTGTCTGAAGCAACCCCTTAAGACACACTCTAGCATTCCAATGTGTCAAAAGAGGTCATGGAGACTCCCTAGGGGTCCTAACATCTGATAAGACATAATAGCACCCCTAGGGAGTACCCATGACCCCTTTTGACAAGTTAGAACACTGAAGTGTGTTTGTAGGGGTCCTAGGACCCCTTAAGACACATTTGAGCATTCCAATGTGTCACAAAGGGTCATTGGGACTCCGTAGGGGTCCTAACACATGAGAAGGCACACTAGGACCCCTAGGTGTCCCCATGACCCCTTTTGACACATTGGAACACTCAAGTGTGTCTTAAGGTGTCCTACGACTGCTTAAGACACACCTGAGCATTTGAATGTGTCACAAGGGGTCATGGGGACTTCCTATGGGTCCTAACATGTGATAAGGTGTACTAGGACATCTAGGGAGTTTCCATTACCACTTTTGACATATTGGAATGCTCAAGTGTGTCTTAAGGGGTCCTACAACGCCTTAAGACAGACTTGAGTGTTCCAATGTGTCAAAAGGGGTCATGGGGACTTCCTAGGGGTCCTAATGCGTGATAAAGGTGTACTAGGACAATTAGGGAGTTCCGATGACCCCTTTTGACACATTGGAATGCTCAAGTGTGTCTTAAGGGGTCCTCAAAGCCCTTAAGACACACTTGAGCATTTTATTGTGTCAAAAAGGGTCATTGGGACTTCCTATGAGTCCTAACACGCGATAAGGCATACTAGGAACCCTATGGAGTCCCTATCACCCCTTTTGATAGATTGGAATGCTCAAGTGTCTGTTAAGGGGTCCTATGACCTCTTGAGACACACTTGAGTGTTCCAATGTGTCAAAAAGAGTCATGGGGACTTCTTAGGTGTCCTAATGCATGATAAGGCATACTAGGACCCCTAGGGAGTCCCCATGACCCCTTTTGATAGATTGGAATGCTCAAGTGCATCTTAAGGGTTCCTAGACCCCTTAAGACAATCTTGAGCATTATAATATGTTAAAAGTGGTCATTGGGGAATTCCTAGGGGTCGTAACACATGATAAGGTGTACTAGGACCCAAGGGAGTCTCCATGTCACCTTTTGACACATTGGAATGCTCAGTGTGTCCTTAAGGGGTCCTAAGAACCCGTTAAGACACACTTGAGATTTCTAATGTGTCAAAAGGGGTCATGGAAATTCCCTAGGGGTCCTAACACATGATAAGGCATATTAGGACTCCTAGGGAGTCCCCCATGACCCCTTTTTATAGATTAGAATGCTCAAGTGTGTCTTAAGGTTTTCTACGACCCCTTAAGACACACTTGAGCATTGCAATGTGTCAAAAGGGGTCATGGGAACTTCCAAGGGGTCCTAACGCATGATAAGGCATACTAGGACCATAGGGAGTCCCCATGACCCCTTTTGACACATTGGAATGCTCAAGTTTTTCTTAAGGGGTCCTAGGACCCTTTAAGACACACTTGAGTTTTCCAATGTGTCAAAAGGGGTCATGGGGGACTTCCTAGGGGTCCTAACATGTGATAAGGTGTATTAGGACCACTAGGGTGTCCCCATGAACCCTTTTGACACTTTGGAATGCTCAAGTGTGTCCAAAGGGGTCGTAAGAGCCCTTAAGACACACTTACACATTCTAATGTGTCAAAAGGGGTCATTTGGCCTCCCTAGGGGTTGTAACGCATGATAAGGCATACTAGGACTCCTAGGGAGTCCTCATGATCCCTTTTGACACATTAGAAAGCTCAAGTGTGTCATAAGGGGTGCTACGACCCCTTTAGACACACTTGAGTATTCCAATGTGTCAAAAGGGGTCATGGGGACTTTGTAAAGGTCCTAACAGGTGATAAGGCATACTAGGTCCCCTAGGTAGTCCCCTTGACCCCTTTTGACACATTGGAATGCTAGAGTGTGTGTTAAGGGGTCTTAGGACCCCTTAAGACACACTTGAGAATTCTAGTGTGTCAAAAGGGGTCACAGGGACTTCCTAAGTGTCCTAATGCATGATAAGGTGTACTAGGACCCCTAGGGAGTCCCCATGATCCCTTTTGAGACATTGTAATGCTCAAGTGTGTCTAAAGGGGTCCTACAACCCGTTAAGACATAGTTGAGCATTCTAATGTGTCAAAAGGGGTCATGGGGACTCCCTAGGTGTCCTAGTATGCCTTATCACATGTTAGGAAACCTAGGAAGTCCCAATGACCCCTTTTGACACATTGGAATTCTCAAGTGTGTCTTAAGGGGTCCTAGGACCCCTTAAGACACACTTGAGCATTCTAATGTGTCAAAAGAGGTCATGGGAACTCCCTAGGTGTGCTTTTATGCCTTATCACATGTTAGGGACCCCTAAGGAGTCCCCATGACCCCTTTTGACATATTGGAATGCTCAAGTGTGTCTTAAGGGGTCCTAGGAGACCTTAAGACACACTTGGGCATTCCAATGTGTCAAAAAGGGTCATGGGAACTCCTGAGGGTTCCTAACTTGTGATAAGGTGTACTAGGACCCCTGGGGAGTTTCCCATGACCTCTTTTGACACGTTGAAATGCTCAAGTGTGTCTTAAGGGGTCCTAGGACCCCTTAAGACACACTTGAGTGTTCCAATGTGTCAAACGGGATCGTGGGGACTTCGTTGGCTCCTAACACATGATAAGACGTAGTAGGACCCCTATGAAGTCCCCATGACCCCTTTTGACACATCTGAACCCTCAAGTGTGTCAAAAGGGGTCCTACGACTCCT